>OZ012741.1:331086103-331639478 GCA_963859935.3 Lathyrus sativus
GCAAACCACTCAAATTCCTATTGAACTTCAACCATTGCTCCATACATATTTTTTATCACTTGATGTTTTTTATGTTTTTCTCCATCTTCATTCAATCATATCTCTTGATCATTTTATCATTTTGAGCTGATTTTTCACACACTTTTTATTTGTCACTTATATTTTAAGAATACTTCAAAAAGTACCAAAAATAATATTCATTTCATGTATTTTTGTGTGGTTGAAAACATGTACTTTTTGTGTTTTAAACCGGTGTTCTTTTGATTACTTCTTTGATATGATTGAACATATATGTTTGTATGACTATAGTACTTTGATTGAGTCTTGTTAATGGCTTGTACCATGCTTAGTTTCCCTTTTCTTTGAAAAAAACTTTGACTAAATGGTTTATTTAAGTAATACCTTTAGGGTTTAATCTTGTTTAATCTTTTTGAAACAAATTGATGCATAACTAGGACTTCCACTTGAGTTTGGTTCTGTTAACCTTTGATTCAACCATGTTGAATATCTTGTTCATGTGTTTACCTTAATATGTGAAAATTGTTGACATGATCAAGTATTTCTTTCATAAAATCTCTTTAGCGTTTTGCTTTTGCTTTACCATGTTCATCTGATCCATGATTCATATACTTGTTTAAACTTGCTTGTGATGTTTTAATTGATTAAATCTTTGCTCACATGTTCAAGTATTTCTTTCATAAACTTCCACAATGTCAAGCATGTATATTTGTCTTATGTTTTTCCTATTATAAACATGTTTGATATCATGCTCAAACACTTGTATATTCATTTCATTCTTGTTGTTTATGTTAGACAATGACTCAGATCTAGAAGGGGGGTTGAATATATCCCAATTAAAAATTAAGTCGGCGCTAACCAATTTAAAAAATTGGTTTAAAAAATATTTTTAAGTGCGGAAGCGGCCTTGGAAAAACACATCTAAAACGAACTATTATTGGAAGATCGGATGTGCGTTAAGCTAATGGATATGATAATAAAAGAAGAGTAGATTCAATACACTAGTCACACTAATCAATTGATTTCACCACTAATTAGTAGTGCTAGTTCCAATGCTCAACACAGCCCACCAAAATATAGCAAGTAAACTAAGTAATTTTTGGTTCAGGCAATTTATCGAACACTTGGTGTGCAAAATATTCCAAGTGGATTTTGACTTAAGTAAGTAACTCTAAAATCCTTGTACAAGTGTTTATTGTACTAGAGTTTAAACAGTACCAGTTACTTACTAAATTCAATGCTCGAATCAATAAAATTGCTTAAACTAAAATCACTTAATTTTTTAAGCTGAAAATGAAAATACTGAAAAATAATGGAGACAAAGATTTGTTGAGGCAGTTCCCCTGCCGTCCTCGCTTCGGGGTACGTCTGCCCTCAATTCTAAAAATAGAATTGAGATGATTTAAAATAGATATCACCTGTAGAGTTGTAGTAGTTTATACAAGAGTTGATAAGCAATAATACAAACAATCCCTATAGATATTGATAATGTTATGACTTCTTGCTCCTTGATTCGAGTTGAATCAAGACCTTCGATCGTTGTGAATTGACCTCTGATTCCAGCCTCTTTGTTGAATAACTTTCAGTTCTTCAAACCCTCGGCCCGGATGATCTTAGACACCAACGAGTTGAACCCGGAACTCCCTTCAACACTTCACATCCCTAGCTACTAGATTGATGAAATCTTCTGTTTCTCAATCACCTTCGCACCGCTGAATGTTGGTAGAGACGATCTGTACCAAAAACCCCCAAATTCGTAGAATCTTGGAGGGCAAAACCTTCAAGGTTTTATTCAAGAAAAACCTGCCACAATTCTCCACCTGAACCGTATCTCCAATCAACGGATTCGAACCTTATCACCTTGAACGAGACACCAAACACTCCAAGAATGATTATGTGTAGTTGCAGTGTTGTGTGTTGTTTGAGGATGAAGATGAAGAGAAATGTAGGCACCTATTTCACTTTTCTTGTTTTCACAATTTACTCAAAATTCAATTGTTAATCAGTTAAAATGAACAACCGTCTATTTATAGTAATAAGCCAATTAACTAACACAACTGGATTTCAAACACAGTGGAAAATACTTCATTAACTGTACCAACGCGCGAACGGTCGACCATAGCAGGTCTATGCTTCGACGCATGGCTTGCAGTTTTTAGCAATATGGAAAACTCAACAGTATGCGTCAACCATAGGTCGGTGTGCGCTGACCCGTGGGAAATGTGAAGTCTTCATGCGCCGACTGATGGTCGACTCAATGTTGCCATGCGCTGACCCGTGGGAAAGTGAAATATGTTTTGCGCTGACTGGTGGTCGACTCATAGCTTCCATGCGCTGACCCGTGGGAAAGTGAACTGGGTTGTGCGCTGACTGGTGGTTGACTCATAGCTTCAAAATCTGCAAAAATGATATATTTGTTGTTTCGTGCATTTTGTCACGACTGAATATTTATCACGTGTATTGTCGATGATAATATACGAGTTAAAGAGATATAGGAAGGATATGATATGTTAAGTATTGCAATTTTCTTCTGGGTAGAGTTGACAGCTCCGATTGGTCCGAGGTTGTACTTTGTCATCATCGAAACTTGAGAACATATGTTGTGTGACAGTTTGCCCTCACATACTCCCCCTTTTTGATGATGACAACCTGCACGAAGCTAGTGAGAACAACATTGCAATATTATTAACACAGTAGCATAAACTCCCCCTTTCTTTTGTAATCCTGCACTTTCATGTGGAAGAGCTATTCTACTTGGCTTTT
Source organism: Lathyrus sativus (assembly GCA_963859935.3). Lineage (NCBI taxonomy): Eukaryota > Viridiplantae > Streptophyta > Magnoliopsida > Fabales > Fabaceae > Lathyrus > Lathyrus sativus. The sequence goes on from OZ012741.1 coordinate 331,088,885, forward strand.
CTCCCCCTTTGACAACATTAAAAAGAGATAGAGAAGGTAAAGATTGACAGAATAACAATTAACAAAATACTTAGCAGGTGATAATTAATCATTTACCAATATTCACACATAATATTGAAAATGAAAGAGTAAAGTAATTAATAGATAAAGTATATTGAAACACTCAAATGGGCATAATATTCCAAAAACCATAACAACAAAAAAAAAATTAACACATCATAGACAATGAGAAGAAGCAAGCATGCATCTAATATCCCCGGCCCCTTCCCCTGTACGCAACATCCGGATTGCGGTAAGGATCAGAGTAGTCGACAAATGCTTCCACAGACAAATTGAGATGATTGAGGCTGTTAGATATGTTTGTTTCCTGTCTTTCGATTGATGCAGCGAGAGCCTCAAAACGGGCATCCATACTTGTGGAAAAGGAATTTAACCATTCATTTTGTGTATGTATCTCAGCTCGGATTTATTCTATCCGCGCATCTTGATTTCTCATAAAGTTCTGTTGATCCAACTGCATGGACTGCAGCATGTTGAGAAGTTCAAAGTTGTCTGACTGCGGAGGAGATGGTGAAGATTGAGGAGGTTGATGTTCTTGAGGATAGCCATGGTATGGATTATAATATTTTCCCAGAGTGGTCCAGCCTGTGTACTACCACTCACCCCATCCTTGATTATTGTATCCTTTTTCTTCTTCGTCAGGTGGAGCTGTGTGATGAAGCCAATCAGTATTTGTGAACTCATGTTGGTCTGGTTGGTGGTAATTGTCATGTGCCTCATATGCTGGTTCATTTACCTGTTCCACTTCATTCTCGTCTTCTTCTACCTGTTCCTATTGTTCTTCGTCCTCTCTTTTAGAACTTCCATCAGATTCTTCAACAACCCGAGGAATATTTTCCCTGCGAACAAACTTGTAGGTTCGTTGTTCATCACACCAAAAGTAGCCCATCATGGCAAAAGTTTTTGTGCTGAATTCTTTTTCAGAAGATATGGAGACACACGGAAATGATGGATACACGACGTTAGCCGTGGTGAGAACCTCTTAAATAAAAGACCCATAAGCAAGAGCAGTTCCTCTGCCTGAATCTTTCAAAGCAAATATTCGATTGGCGATGTAATAGGGCCGGTTGATTTTAATCCTATTTTTCAGAATATATATAAGATGCACCTCAGCCTGTTCAACTCGAGACAGACCACCTTTCTTCGGCCGCAATATGCGAGCCACAATCCATTGAAGGATGCGCTCCCCTGTTTGTAGTTTACCAGCCGTAACAGTTCTAGGAAAAGCATCAATGTTTACAAAATTCTCCGGATAAGGCCTTTACAGCATATCATTTAAGGCACTCTTAAATTCATATCCAGGCACGGTACGAGAATCAATTACCTCATGAGGAGTATGTTCATCAGCAGCCACTGTTAAATCAAAATATTTACTCCAAACTTCAGAATTCAAGTTTACCTGCGTATTGCCGATAGTGGTGTGAAAATCCTGACCTTGAAACTTGTCATGCAGGCAAGTGTAGAACACACGTACTAAGTATTCACTTTATTTGGTGTTGCATTCAAGAAAGTTTACAAAGCCTTGAAACTCCAGCAGAGCCATGACTTGAGTGAGATGCATGCGTTCCGCCGTTGCTTTGTAGAATGCATGTTGCAGAACAACTGATCTCTTGCCAATATCTTTGTTGAAGTTGTCAACAACAGGTGGTGGAACCAAAGATACAGCAGTAATGGGTAGGAAAGCAGATGTTGAAGCCCTTGATCTTTTGCCGGTATTTCTGCGGAATAGTGAGGCCATGGATGATGATTTGGAGATTTGGTAGAGGTAGGAAGCAAGGATTTGGAAAGGATTGATGAAGTAATTTGGAGGAGATGAGGATTAACCTTTTTATAGATGGAGATTAGGGTTTTTGGGAAAGAGGAGGAGACAAGGGGACACTAGGAATGAGTAGATGCAACTTACTAGAAATGTGATACCAATGCACAATTAATGTATAGTGCATAATTAAAGTAGAGTGTAGGAAGATGGAACGATTTTCAAAGGAAAAATCTGAATTTTTGCGCGACGCATCGACCATACCCCTGCATGCGTCGACGCATACTGTTATATTTTTGACAAATATAAAAGTATATAGCGTGCGTCGACCGCTGCCCTGTTTTGGTCGACTCAAAGTAAGCAAAAATGCAGATTTTCAATTAATGCCATATATAATGCCACATTTTATGCCTACCTACAATGCCACAACACAATTTGCATCCAAACAAATAACACTTGTAGCAAATGTCATATATATACGATATTGGTCAAACGATACAATAATTGAATCATGAATATTTTGAGAGAGAAAAAAATATGGAACAACATCACCTCTACACCAGAAACGCTTGATAACAATATATGTGTGCTTGCAACAAAACTTAACTTGTTAGAAGTACAAGAATGTAATTGTAAATGAAGTAAGACGAAACAAGCAATTATTATACCCGATCCGAAATGTCGAGAATGCCAAGTTCTCGACGGATATGAAAGAAAGGTTCAGTGGCTAGCGGCTTTGTGAAAATGTCCGCTAGTTGATTTTTGGTGTCAATGTGTTCAAAAACAACATCACCTTTCTCTACATGATCCCTAAGAAAATGGTGTCGAATTTCGATGTGTTTGGTGCAAGAATGTAACACAGGATTTTTGGTGAGATTAATAGCACTTGTATTGTCACAGAAAATGGGAACACGATCTAATTTTAGATTAAAATCCAATAGTTGTTGCTTAAGCCATAGGACTTGAGCGCAACAACTACCGGCGGCAACGTATTCCGCTTTGGCGGTTGACAAAGTAACTGAAACTTGTTTCTTGCTGTGCCAACTGACCAAGGAGTTCGAAAATAAGTGACAAGTACCACTAGTGCTTTTCCTATCCGATTTGCAACCGGCAAAATCGGAATCGGAGAAACCTACCAAAGAGTAATCATTACCTTTGGAATACCATAGTCCATACTTCGGAGTACCAAATAGGTATTGAAGTATACGTTTGACAGATTTTAGATGGGATTCCTTTGGACATGATTGGTATCTTGCGCACATGCACACGCTAAACATAATGTCGGGTCGAGAAGCAGTAAGATAGAGAAGAGAGTCAATCATACCTCTATACCTTTTCACCTCTACATCCTTACCGCTTTCATCTTTATTCAGATTTACACATGTTGGCATAGGAGTGTCAATGGCCTTTGAGTTTGCCATGTCAAATCTCTTGAGAAGTTCCAAACAGTACTTTGTTTGACTCACGAATGTTCCTTCTTTAAGTTGTTTAATTTGCAATCCGAGAAAGTATGTGAGTTCGCCCATCATACTCATCTCGAATTTACCCTGCATAAGGTCAGAAAACTCTCTCACGAGATTCATGTTAATAGATCCAAATATAATATCGTCAACGTAAAATTGTACTAGTATCAAGTGCTTTCCTTGACGTTTAATGAAGAGAGCAGTGTCAACCTTTCCTCTTGAGTAACCTTGATCAAGTAAAAATTTACTTAGTCGCTCATACCAAGCTCTAGGAGCTTGTTTGAGTCCATATAAAGCCCTTTTTAGTTTGTAGACATGATCAGGATACTCATGAGACTCAAAACTCGGAGGTTGTGCAACATAGACTTCTTCATTTATGTATCCGTTAAGGAACGCACTTTTAACGTCCATTTGAAATAACTTAAAATTCTTCGCACAAGCGAAGGCAAGCAAAAGGTGTATAGCCTCGAGTCGGGCAACCGGCGCATAAGTTTCCTCATAGTCGATGTCTTCCTCTTGGTTATACCCTTGCGCGACTAAACGCGCCTTGTTACGAGTTATTACTCCGTTCTCGTCCAACTTATTCCTAAACACCCATCGGGTTCCGATTACTCGATGTCCTCGCGGAGGAGGGACAAGGTCTCATACCTCATTTATCGTGAACTGATTAAGTTCATCTTGCATTGACAAAAACCAGTTTTCATCGAGTAAGGCTTCTTTAGGGTTTTTAGGTTCCATTTGTGAAACGAAAGCGAAATGATAACAAAAATTACTTATCTTAGATCGGGTAGTAACACCCTTTGATATGTCTCCGAGAATGTTGTCTATTGGATGATCTTTAGAAGACTTCCAAGCTTGAGGGAGGGCATCACTTGTAGATGGATGATCTACCTCAGTTTCTTCATGTTGGACATCTTTTTCCTCCTCAACTTTTGCTTTGTCGGGCTGATCAATTCTCGGCTCTGCATCTTTGAGTATGTCTTCAGTAGATGTACTTGCACCATGAAACACACTACCTTTTCCGACATTTCTCGGATAAGATTCATCAAATGTTACATGTACTGATTCTTCGACAATAAGTAATCTTTTATTGTAAATCCTATAGGCTTTACTCGACTGAGAGTATCCAAGGAAAATACCATCGTCAGCCTTAGAGTCAAATTTACCCAAATTTTCCTTTCCATTATTTAAGACGAAAGATTTGCAACCGAAGACATGTAGGTGAGACACGTTTGGCTTGCGCCCTTTTAAAAGCTCGTAAGGTATTTTGTTTAGAATGGGGCGGATGAGCACCATATTCAAAACATAACACGCAGTACTTATGGCGTCGGCCCAAAAATATTTCGGTAGTCCACTTTCATTGATCATTGTTCTTCTTAAATCTTCTAAAATGCGATTTTTACGCTCCACCACCCCATTTTGTTGAGGAGTCCGTGGAGCGGAGAAGTTATGATCAATACCGTAGTTATCGCAATATTCTTCAAATAAATGGTTTTCAAATTCACCTCCATGGTCGCTTCTAATTGACACAATGTTTGTGCTTAATTTATTTTGGGAAAGTTTGGCAAATTTTTCAAAGGCGGCGAATGTATCGCTCTTGCTAGCCAAAAAGATAGTCCAACAAAATCTAGAATAATCGTCCACTATTACAAAACCGTAATAGTTTCCGCCTAGGCTCTTGATTCTAGAAGGCCCAAATAGATCCATATGGAGAAGCTCGAGAGGTCTTGTAGTAGAAACAGTATTTTTAGATTTAAAAGATATCCTCGTTTGCTTTCCCATTTGGCAAGCATCACAAAGGTGATCCTTGGTGAATTTTATTTTGGGGAGACCTAGGACTAGATCTTTTGAGACTACTTTATTCAGCAAGTCAAAGTTAACATGTGCTAAGCGCCTATGCCATAACCATGAATCTTCACTCATTGTTATGAGGCATTTGTCACTTGTTAACGATACTTCATTCAAGTCAAGCATATAGACGTTGTTCACTCTTAGGCCATTAAACATATTCTTTTTGTCATTATTATGCACAATTTTGCAACACTCTTTTGAAAAAGATACATTGTATCCTTTGTCGCATAATTGGCTAATGCTAAGCAGATTATGTTTAAGACCCTCGACAAGCAACACATCGGAAATAGTAGTGGAAGAAGGGTTACCTACACTACCTTTACCAAGTATTGCTCCACGATTGTTATCACCATATGTTACATACCCTTTCTTCTTAGCCACGAAGTCTATGAATAGGGATATGTCTCCGGACATGTGTCTTGAACATCCACTGTCGAGAACTCATCTTCTCTCAGTGGTCTCGACACATTGTACCTATGAAAGAATAATCAGCAAGAGGAGGTACCCAATGGCATATTGGGTCCTAATTTGTTAGTGACAAAGTGGTTGCATTTGGGCAACCATTGATAGATGCCTTTAGGAACCAAAAATCTCCTAAATCGGCATTTAGCAATGGAATGGCCTTTCTTGCAACAATATAAGCATAAAAAGTAAACTTTAGAATTGCTTTTGCTCTCTTGATCCCTAATTACATATGTATATTTTTGATATGGATTCACCATACTTTTTCTAAAAATGTAATTTTAGGCTCAAGAGCCTTGTTAAGTTTGGCCTTTAGGTTTCTAACTTCACCTTGCCAAATATAACAAGTAGCACATCCAAAGTCGAGGAATTTGCTATGGTCCTCACAATCCAATTTATTACTTTCCACCATGGAAGCCTTAAGTTCCTCAAGTTTCCTTTCGGACTCTTTAATTTTATGCTCTAGGTAAGTAAAAATTCTTTTATTAGAGGCAAGTCTCTTAAAGGCTTTTGTTACTTCATTGTGTAAAGTATTAAATGCGACTTGTAATTCGAAATGTGACATTTTTGAGGAATTTTCATATTTAGAGTGACGTACCTACTTTTTCTTATTCTTTTGATGTGCGGAAAGGCATAGGTTCACGGATTATTCTTCATCACTTGAGCTTTCATCAGAGGAGGAGGAGTCGTTATCTCTTTCCCAAGCTATATATGCTCTTCTCGGCTTTGATGACTTCTTATGTGATTTAGTATATTCCTTTTCTTTGCCCTTTTTGTTTAAAGGGCAATCTGGCTTGTAGTGATCAGGCTTTCCGCATTTGTAGCACGATCCTCTGGTTTTACTTCCTTTGATGTCGTTATTTCGAGAGTTCCTTGATTGCTTTCTGAAGTTGACAAGGTTCTTTTCTGAGTGTTGAATGTCGTTCTTTCTCACATACCGATTGTAGCGCTTTACGAACAACCCCATATCCTCACCCTTGTCATCTTCTTCATCGTCACTTGATGAATAATCATTGTGCTCCTTAGATTGAGACTTCGAGGAGGAAGTCTTGAGAGCAATTGATTTCTTCTCAAAATTCTTTGTTTTGTCCTTCTTTTCTTTCTTTTCATGTTGGTCGAGGCTTATGAGCACTTGTTCGTGCTCTTGTAGCTTTCCAAATAACGTTGTTAGGTCCAAAATAGTAAGATCATTTGCTTCTTATATGGCGGTCACCTTGGGCTGCCATTCCCTGTTTAGACATCTTAAAATTTTATTAGTAGCAACGTCATTGGCCACCGGCCTACCAAATGAATGTAACCTATTGATGAGACGAGTAAACCTTTTCTGCATGTCCGCAATGGTTTCCCCTTGCTCCATGTAGAAAAGGTCAAACTCTTGTGTTAGTGTATTGATTCTAGCTAACTTCACATCATTTGTCCCCTCATGAGCGATTTGAAGTGAATCCCACATGTCTTTTGCCGTAGGACAATGAGACACACGGTAATATTCATCAACTCCTAATGAGGATATTAAGATGTTTTTATCTTTCCAATCATATTTGTATTTCTCTTCATCATCATCGGTCCATTGTGCTTCGGGCTTAGGCACAACCACATTATCCGCATTGGTCATAGTAATTTCTATTGGACCATTGAGAATAGCGTTCCATATTTTTTATCTATGGAGTTTATGTGCACCCGCATACAATCCTTCCAATAACCGTAATTTTCACCATTGAAAACGGGAGCTCTATTATAGGCCCCTTTAGGTTCGTTTTCCATTTTCTATCAAAGTTATATTTGAAGCACGGAGTGAACCGGTGCTCCTGATACCACTTGTTAGACGATGGCTCGGATCTAGAAGGGGGGTTGAATAGATCCCAATTAAAAATTGAGTCGGCGCTTACCAATTTAAAAAATTGGTTTAAAAAATATTTTTAAGTGAGGAAGCGGCCTTGGAAAAACACGTCTAAAACAAACTGTTATTGGAAGATTGGATATGCGTTAAGCTAACGAATATGATAATAAAAGAAGAGTAGATTCAATACACTAGTCACACTAATCAATTGATTTCACCACTAATTAGTAGTGCTACTTCCAATGCTCAACACAACCCACCAAAATATAGCAGGTAAACTAAGTTTTAGTTCAGGAAATTTATCGAACAATTGGTGTGCGAAATATTCCAAGTGGATTTTGACTTAAGTAAGTAACTCTAAAATCCTTGTACAAGTGTTTATTGTACTAGAGTTTAAACAATATCAGTTACTTACTAAATTCAATGCTCGAATCAATAAAATTGCTTAAACTAAAATCACTTAATTTTTTAAGCTAAAAATGAAAATACTAAAAAATAATGAAGACAGAGATTTATTGAGGCAGTTCCCCCGCCGTCCTCGCTTCGGGGTACGTCTGCCCTCAATTCCAAAAATAGATTTGAGATGATTTATAATAGATATCACCTGTAGAGTTGTAGTAGTTTATACAAGAGTTGATAAGCAATAATACAAACAATCCCTATAGATGTTAATAATGCTATCACTTCTTGCTCCTTGATTCGAGTTGAATCAAGACCTTCGATTGTTGTGAATCGACCTCCGATTCCAACCCCTTTGTTGAATAACTTTCAGTTCTTCAAACCCTCGGCCCGGCTGATCTTAGACACCAACGAATCGAACCTGGAACTCCCTTCAACACTTCACAGCCCCAGCTACTAGATTGATGAAATCTGTACCAAAAACCCCCAAATTCGTAGAATCTTGGAGGGCAAAACCTTCAAGGTTTTATTCAAGAAAAACCTGCCACAATTCTCCACCTGAACCGTATCTCCAATCAACGGATTCGAACCTTATCACCTTGAACGAGACACCAAACACTCCAAGAATGATTATGTGTAGTTGCAGTGTTGTGTGTTGTTTGAGGATGAAGATGAAGAGAAATGTAGGCACCTATTTCACTTTTCTTGTTTTCACAATTTACTCAAAATTCAATTGTTAATCAGTTAAAATGAACAACCTTCTATTTATAGTAATAAGCCAATTAACTAACGCAACAGGATTTCAAACACAGTGGAAAATACTTCATTAACTATACCAACGCGCGAACGATCGACCATAGTAGGTCTATGCGTTGACGCATGGCCTGCAGTTTTTAGCAATATGGAAAACCCAACAGTATGCGTCGAGCATAGGTTGGCGTGCGCTGACCCGTGGGAAATGTGAAGTCTTCATGCGCCGACTGATGGTCGACTCAAGGTTGCCATGCGCTGACTCGTGGGAAAGTGAACTATGTTATACGCTGACTGGTGGTCGACTCATAGCTTCCATGCGCTGACCCGTGGGAAAGTGAACTAGGTTGTGTGCTGACTGGTGGTCGACTCATAGCTTCAAAATCTGCAAAAATGATATATTTGTTGTTTCGTGCGTTTTGTCACGACTGAATATTTATCACGTGTATTGCCGATGATAATATACGAGTTAAAGAGATATAGGAAGCATATGATATGTTAAGTATTGCAATTTTCTTCTGGGTAGAGCTGACAGCTCTGATTGGTCCGAGGTTGTACTTTGTCATCATTGAAACTTGAGAACATATGTTGTGTGACAGTTTGCCCTCACATTTTACTTGTTCATACTTGCTAAGCTTTATCTATTAAGTTTCTCTTGAAATTAGTGTTTAGGTTTATCATAACCTCCCCCCTTTGTTTAGACTTAGTTCAAACATTAAGATCTCCTCTAAATTCAACTTCAATCAAAACCTAGCCATCTTCAAACTCAAAACTCTTCCCTAAGAGATTAGACATGAGTTATATCTATAGAAGAAATGTTTCTTCTATCCCCCACAATATAAATCAAACTTTTGAAACTTTCTTTTTCATTTAAGTGATGTAAGTGGCCTACTTGTCGATTATGTATTCAAGTTGATGTCCCTCTCTTATTATGGTGCAAAGATACTCTTTCATTTAAGTGATGTAAGTGGCATACTTGTTGGTTCTATATCCAAGTTGTAGTCCTTCTCTTATTATGCAAAGATCCTTTATCTTTGTATGTTTGTGGTGGTGTAGTTGAGAAGTCTCTCTCAAGATGACAACTTGTCTTTTCTTCTAAAAACCCAACAAATATTGCTTTTTCCTGTAGTTCCCCGAACTACAAATGCTCTGACTTCCTCTAGGGATATGTAGGCATAGGATTGTGAGATCCTATCGAGAACAACTTTTTATTTTCACCCCCCTTTTCATATACATTACAAAAAACAACAAAACATTTCTCACTCCTATCACTCACTCAAAAACAGTTAACTCTCCCAATCAAATAACAGATAACTTAAGCAAATAACATAAACATTTTAAGAGTTTCCTATAGGATACTATAGATACTTAGGGTGCTAATACCTTCCCTTTGTATAACCAACCTTGAATATTCAGATCTCATTGCATTGTTTCACATTGCATGATTATGTGTTACTCTTTCTTTACCCCTTCCATTGGATAAATTAAAGTCTGGTGGCGATGTTTTTTATTTGTGAGTCAAGTTAATCCAATAGCTTTGTCTCCCGATTCACCCAAAAGGCGCACGACACTTATGGACGAGTTCTTTCAGAGCTACTGGTCCAGCAGGGAGTTATCATAAGTTCAGAGGTTGATTCTTCTAAAATCGGGAGAGACAAGTTTGAAGCTATGTATGAGAGATTCTAATGATAGACTTCTGCAAATTTATGTCTTGTAATTGTTAATACATTTTGTGTTAAGAAATTTTATTGTTAATCCAAGTTCGTTCATGTTTTTTTGCATCTTAACTGTTATAAATATTTATTTATATTGTTGTTCAAAAGGATAAAACAAATAGGATTAAAAACTCTAAAAATGTAACACTCTCATTAACTGGAAGCTATTACAAATTGTTAATACTTTCTAGGCATCATATTTGTCCTAAGGTATTCTCTAGGATCATCTTACATATCTAGATTGTCTAAATAATCTTGCCATTCTTCCTTTGCAAACTCTACAAATTCCTTTCTCAGTTGGTTTCTGCGTTTAGACCTAGAAGTTCTTCTTCTTTTGTGTCTATCAACAAAGGTTGCTGAAGAAGGGTGTGCTTATGAAGCCATCTACTTACTTGTAGATCCTTAAGTTGCTGCATCACTCTTGTTTGTTTGAGTTGTTGCATTAAGCATGGCTATCTTTCTGAAATCTCTCTTTGGAACTCAAATTTGCTTTTTATTATACATTTTGGTGTTCAGAAGATTAAGTGATTATGCTAAGGGTTTTTATAGAATTGTGACATTCATTACCTTTAAGTATTCATTATTTTATTGTTGATTAAGTCAAACCAATTTTAAATATTGACTCTTGGAAATGGTGTCTAGTATTCTGACCTATTAAGATTCTTTTAACAAGTTATAGATAATATTGTTAACATGTTAACTGTTGCTTCTGGTTATCTTATTACTTCGTTAATGTTTTTATCATAAAATCTAATGGGTAAATAAAGTGTTTGTACGATTGCATAATATTTACTGGTCAAATAACTTTTCATTGATAAAGTTGTACAGTTATAAATAAATTTCTTCTCACAAAACACACGCCCTTTTCATTTTTATTTAAAACTTGATAATCACAATTGTTCCTTCAACTATTATACAATATTTTAGCATCGCCTAACAAACTTAGTAAAGTTGTACGATTGTAAACAATTTTCGTCGTACACGACTCCTACATTTTTCAGTCTTCTTCAAAAACTGGTGAGCACCATCATTCCTTCAGCCACTCTACAATATTATAGCACCGTCTAACAAATTTACTTAAAGTGTATGCATGTAAACAAATTTCTTCTCACACGACACACAAATTTTTTATTATGCTTTAAAACTTGATGAGCACAATCGTTCTTTCAACCAATATAGGATATTACAACACCTTCTAACAAACTTAGAAAAGGTTACATTTGTAAACAAATTTTATGTTTTGAATTTTAGAAACATTCATTTTTAACTAGGGTGGGTGAGAACGACTAAGAGTGCGAAGAATAATGCCCTATTTATTTATTTTTTGTCTCATAGCAAATGAGAAAGTCCATTTTCTTGGTAAATTCATCCATACAGAGATAAAAATGTTACTCCTTACGTCCCAAAATGAATGTATTTTAGAAAATTAAATTTGTTTCAAAATGAATGTCATTCTCACTTTTTAATGTATAAATAATTGTTAATTTTTCAATTATATTATTTAATTATTACTTTATACACTATTTCTAGTACATTATTACATTTCTTAATCTGTATATAAAAACCTTAAATGACGATCATTTTGAAACGGAGAGAGTAATACTCATTCATGTAAATACACAAATTGTACGTATATAGATGTGAGTGGGGGGAAATGTCATCAAGAGCACTTTGTCTGGCCAAATAAATCAAAACAAATCATGAGTTATATATACATATTTACACCATGACATTAATGTACAAAGAAATCCTAAAAAAATAGAGTAGAGAATCAAATAAAACTGCAAATAAAGTTGCAAAATTGATGTACATAATTTTGTTCTATATTTTGGAAGGGATTTCGGACCATCCTATTGATATAACTCTTTTTGCCAAAGTCTTGTAGAAAAATATGTATAGCCATTTATTTATGTTTGAATGCAAAACAACTTATATTTAAAAAGAACATTCACCAAATCCATACGAAGAGGTTTTTAAATTGTGTTGTCATAGCATCTGATAGAAACTTGACTAGGTTCTCTCTCAACATTTTTCTCCTTCAGTTCAAGATGTCGACCATGGAAAATTTCACCCAAATAACCAACTTTTCTTCCCCTAATATCCAAACTACCCTACTTTCTCTCATATTTCCCAATCTACCCAACTTTCGTTTTTTTTTTATTACAAGGGGGCGTCGTGGGGTATGGCTCCTCCCTTATAATTTATATGGGGGCGCCATCCAGGATGGAGGCACCCTATAAATTATAAAGGGGGCGTCATCCCCTTTGCCTCCTCCCTTAAATCCGAATTTTTAAAATAATTTTAAATGTATAATTAGTTTAAAAATATTTAATAAATAATATTTAATAATTAAAAAATATTTAAAATATAATAATTATATAATAATAATTTCTGAATAATTTTTATATATTTTACAAATAATAAATAAATAATAATTAATAATAGCATTAAAAAAATTCAAATAATAAAAAAAAATCAAATTGTATTTAATAAATTTAATATTAAATAATAATTACAATAATTATTGAATCACAAATATGAAAGATATTGTACACTAGTTTCTACGCCGTGGTCGGTTTAAATGTCCGTTCGTACCGCATCCCCGATCACGTACGTTTCTTTGTGGTCTTTGTTGTGGAGTCGGGTCCATTGTGTCGTCTTCAAGCAATTGCATCACTTCGACCCATGAAGACGGGTCCATATCCGTAAAGTCATCCAAATCAAAAGGGTTGCCCATGCCTTCATAATTATTTTGGGGTGGTTGGCTAGATGAGGCAATGTCAGGACGATAGCCTGCCTGATCGTAGGGTGGGATGGGTGTAAATGATTGGGTGGGTATGGGTTGATTGGGTGTTTGAAACTCGGTGTTTATTTGGTTTGTAGTATCCATGGAGTATGTGTGGTATTGTGTGGATTGTGAATGAGTTTGTATGAATGGAGTGAATTGGTTAGGGGTATGTTCATATTGTTGTGATTGTGTGAGTGGGGGTTGAAAATAGGGTTGGGTTGGCGGTTGAAAATGGGGTTGGGATGGTGGTTGGAAATGGGGTTGGGTTGATGGTTGGAAATGGGGTTGGGTTGGCGGTTGGAAATGGTATTAGGTTGATGGTTGGCAATGAGGTTGGGTTGGCGGTTGGAAATGGTATTGGGTTGATGGTTGGCAATGAGGTTGGGTTGGCGGTTAGAAATGGGGTTGTGTTGGCGGTTGGAAATAGGGCTGGGTTGGTTGTTGGGGCCTTGATGATGAATCTTGTTGGTGTGGGTCAACAAGATACCTTGGATGTGAAATGAAACCAATTGATACAGACCTATACCAAGTCATGTATTTTATTGATTGTTTCATCTCGTATGGAAACACAGTGTCGGACAAAACATAGTTGTTGCGATGCCTCCATTCACGACACTCGTGTTTTGCATACTTGGTCCACGGATTATATTCCCATTGGTCGGAGACTTTACTGGTGTGATATTTGTCGGGGATGCACTTTGGCGGACATGGAATATCTTGAAGCATTCCAAATTGAAGTTTCACATGATCGCTGTTGTGCATTTCCACGGTGGTGAAGTTGATAATCGGCACCTTTGCACTCCACACCGCAGAGTCTTGTCGTTCAACTTCATGAAAGGCTTCTAGACCAAGATACGACTGCCAAATGAACTGTAGGAGGAAAAAATTAATATTAAGTATTGTCTAATAATATTAAAGTAGAGAATAACATAAATAGTAAGGTTTGTGAGTATACATCATCTTGACCCAAGTGATCAATAAGATTTCTGTATTGCGTGATAATGTAATGTGGACAGTTGTCATAATTCATTCCAAGCGAAGACCACCTACAAATCGAAAAGAAAACATTTATTAATAATATGATTAATTAATTGAAATACTATGATAGATAAGTGAGAATTGGGAAAAATAATTACCTTTTAGCGAATGGGAATTCAAAATTATTTTGTTGGATAGGTGCTAGATTGGTCATTCTTGACCAACCCCATGCTTGAAGAAGAACACCACATCCGGTCCAGTTTCCCGAATTTGCTATTGAGTTGTTACATAAAGACCGATATAGGTGCGCTAGTGTTGCGGACCCCTATATGTTTTTATTTTATTTAAATCTTCTAATAAAGGTAAGTACATAGAGTGAACAGCGTTTCCACTTGTATCCGTACATAAAAATAACCCTATTAATAACATAATATAAATTCGAGTTTTTCTAATTTTTAATATTTCAGGAGAATCTCGAGTTAATCTCAAGTCTCTATAAATTGTTTTGAGCCATGACATTAAAAAATTTTGGCCCCTCATATCTCGTGGGGTTGGTTAAACCCCTAAGAGTTCTCCTATGACACTACCGCTAGGATTGGTTATACCATTTACTGCCTTACCATCTATGGGTAAACCCAATAACATGTATGTGTCCTCGAGTGTAACTGCACATTCACCTATTGGAAGATGAAATGTGTGCGTCTCGGGACGCCACCTTTCTTGCAGAGCCAAGATAAACTTGGTATCAAGGAGATAATTTTTAATGTTAATGACTTCTCCAAATCTCGCGCGCTCCAAAAAAGGTTAATTAACGGGTCATGTGGGAAATGTTTATGCCCACGAGTACGAAAGTCATGAGTATTCTACAAAAAAACAAACAAGAAATTAGAACATTGTATTTGTAAAAACATTATAATGCTACGAATAAAGACAACATTGTGAATTATCAAGTACAACTACTTACATAAGACGCGATGTTGCTTGGTGTTCCTCTATGCGCTTCACCCAATGTTAACAGAGACATGACTTCTATAGTGTGGAGATATGAGGAAAATATTGGGAGAATTTGAATTGTTGGATATATTTGATGTGTTTTTTGGAATGAGGAGGAGTAGTATTTATAGTAAAAATTTTGAATTTGAAATTTGAATTTATGGTTGTAGAGGTAAAAATTAAATTTGTGTAGTTGAAATATTGATTGATGTGTAGAGAAGTTAATGAGATAGATGAATTTGTGTAGAAAAGAGATTGATGTGTAGAAAATTTCGTACACATGTCATTCTGCATGCATGCAAAAAGTGAATTTTCTTACACATGTCAGAGGGGAGTCATACCCCACGGCGCCCCCCTTATGTCTTAAGGAAGGGGAGTCATACCCCACGGCGCCCCCCTTATGTATTAATGAAGGGGAGCCATATCCCATGGCGTCTCCCTTATGTTTTTAATAATATTAAATTCGTGGCCATTTCATCTATATATATACATTCAAGACAAAATATTATACATCTCATTGTATCCTAACACATCCCTTAAACTATCATTCAACTATGTCTAGAACAACAAATTATATTGTTCATGCCCATTTTAATGGAGAGACTTTCATCTCTGAGAATTCGGGTTTTGGGTTTCAAAATACAGATCTTACCCGATTAACAATGAGTAGAAAAGCAAATTTTGTGCATTTCAAAGAGCGCATACAGTCGAAGATTTTGTCTGGTCAAATCTCTCAGATCATTTACAGAAGTCCTGTTTTTTTTTACAACAATCAGGTCAAGTATTTTCAAGAGAAAATACAAGACGACAACGATGTTGATCAAATGTTTGATAGTCATGAACACTCTAGGTTCGACTATATTGAGGTTTATCTGTTACTCTGCCAAACTGAACATGAGGTTGGCGAAACAACGGATATAGATGAAATTGATGTTGTGGACGAGGAGGAAGAAGATCCAGAGGCCATGGTTGATCAAATGGTTAATTTGTTCGGGACTGGGGACTACACTGCAATGACTCCCCTGCAAGACATAGATGAAGAGGCCCTACCATTAAATCAAGTGTATTGTCCTCCCCAACACATGACGAACTTGCAATTCAGTGGAGACGATACTTCCTCAGATTATTTCTACAATCCTTCTCAACAAATTGAAGGTGTCTTGAAAGTCAGAAACCAGTACCGCACAAAAGAGGAGTGCATGAAAGCCATAAGAAAGTTTCATATGGATAACTTTGTGGATTTTTACATCAATCGGAACGAATCAAAATGCTATGTCGTAGTTTGTCGTAACGCAAGTTGCAAGTTTCGGTTAGCAGTGTCCTATCGGAAAAGAAGTGATTGTTAGGAGATAGGTTCGATGGATCCACCTCATAGTTGCACAACCAACATCAATCGGCAAGATCATGGAAAATTAAGCTCTCAATTGATATCCCAAGAGATTTTGCATCTTGTGGACGCTGATCCATCTATGAAGGTGAGCACAATTATCTCTCATGTTGTTGCACGGTTCAACTATACCCCATCGTATAGGAAAGCTTGGATAGGTAGAATAAAAGCGGTGGAACATGTATATGGGAATTGGGAGCATTCTTACCATCAACTTCCACAGTATCTACTAGCACTTCAAAAATATGTTCCTGGTACGGTTGTAATATTGGAGTCACTACCAGCATACACTCCTGAAGGAACATGTGTTGATGGAAGTAGGATATTTTCTCGTCTCTTTTGGGCATTTCAACCATGTATAAAAGGTTTTGCGTTCTGCAAACCAGTAATACAAGTCGATGGAACATGGTTGTATGGAAAATACAAAGGAACATTGTTGATGGCGGTAGCACAAGACGGAAATAATAATATATTTCTGATTGCCTTTGCCCTGGTCGAGGGTGAGACAGGCGAAGCTCGGAATTTCTTCCTCAGAAATCTCAGAACACATGTCGCACCTCAACCCAACTTATGTCTGATTTCTGACAGACATGCTTCTATTGTGAGCGCCTACAACAATCCTGCTAATGGTTGGCATAATCCTCCTTTTGTCCATGTCTTTTGCATAAGACACATTGCTCAGAATTTTATGCGGGAAATTAAAGACAGAAATCTCCGTAAAAAAGTTGTGAACGCTGGGTATGCCTTAAACCAACCATCGTTCATGTATTACCGAGAAGAAATAAGGTTGTCAAGCGCGGAAGCATTAAGGTGGGTGGATAATATTCCAGTCGAGAAATGGACAAGGTCATTTGATGGAGGGTGTAGATGGGGTCACATGACCACAAATCTTGTAGAATCCCTAAACGACGTATTTAAGGGAACTAGGAACCTCCCCATCACTGTGTTGGTAAGGGCAACGTATTACAGATTGGGGTCACTTTTTGCGGCAAGAGGCAAAAAATGGAGCGTTGTACTGCAATCAGGGCAAATATTCAGCGAATCAAGCATGAAGTATATGAGGGATGAAACTTCTAAGGCGACCTCACATCGAGTTAGACCATTAGATCGTCACGATTACAGCTTCATTGTTGATGAGACAATGGATCACAACGAGGGTCGGCCAATGGGACACTACAGGGTGGAACTTCATAAAAATTGGTGCAACTGCGGAAAGTTTCAAACCTTCTGCATGCCTTGTTCACATGTCATTGCCGCATGTTCAACTGCTCGTCAGGATCCATTCTTGCAGCTATCAGAAGTTTACAAGGTCGTGAACTTATTCGGTATCTACAGTAACAATTTTCCAGTGGTAGCTAGTGAGGACTATTGGCCAACCTATCATGGAGACACAATCTACCACAGCGAAAATATGAGAAGAAACAAAAAGGGCCGCCCCAAAAGCACCCGAATTACAACTGAAATGGATACAACTGAGAAAATGGAAAGATTGTGCGGAATATGTCGTCTTCCCGGGCATACGAGGAAAAACTGTCCAAATGTTGAAACAAGTTCTAGGTAGATTTAATTTGGTCATTAAAAATTGTGTAACCGTGGAATTTAATATTTATATCAACTTTTCATTACCACAAAAACGAATTGAAATACTTCTACAGCAACAACGCAAATCATTAAAAATACAACGATTATTACAACATTAACTAAGATATAACAACAATCAAAGTAATATCATCAGTTCCGAATATCATAGACCTAACTTCGTTGTCATCTCTAATTCGCACCCAGTCCCGCCGTATGTTTTCGTCTTCAACAGAGAAGTACGAGACAAGTCTTTCAATACTCCTAATTCTTTCACCATTTGGAATGTCTCATTCTAGCCACCGATTCAAATTTCTTCGTAGTTGTTCTAAACTCTGGATGTTCCAAAACAACATCCTTATCGGAGGCTTCGTCGGTGAAAAAATTACATGCCCATATCTTCTAAGGTACATGACTCACTCTTCTAAATTTGGATGAAACAATGTTAACAACAAGTCTACCTATTTATAAAAAAAAAATTGGAATAACATAATATAAAATTTTAATTATATTAATTATAATATATTTGAAAAATTATATTCGTTTAAAGGGAGCTCCATAGGGGATGGCGCCCCCCTTTAAGTCATTTAAGGGAGGAGCCAAAGGGGATGGCGCCCCCTTTATAATTTATAGGGTGCCTCCATCCTGGATGGCGCCCCCATATAAATTATAAGAGAGGAGCCATACCCCACGGCGCCCCCTTGTAATAAAAAAAAAATACAAAAGTTGGGTAGATTGGGAAATATGAGGGAAAGTAGGGTAGTTTGGATATTATGGAGGGTAAAGTTGGTTATTTGGGTGAAATTTTCTCGAACCTGGTGGCAATTTAAACCAGTTAATGTAACATTGCCTTAGAATCAGATTGTATTGTGCTTCTGTGAAGGCCATATGTTCCACTTTTAATAAGAAACTCTTTGTGACATATATATGTTTAAGGTAAAAAAAATAGGACTCTAACAGACGCACAAATAGATTATTATATATGATTACCTTAACTTAATCAATCAGGGAGAAATTCGCATCCATAATAATAACGAGACATTTGACATCATGTTCATTAGCATACTCATATTGCTCAGTAAGACTCGGATTATGAACGGTGTTAAAATCGGCCTAATGACAAAAAAAATGATTAACATAACTTTAGATTATAATCCTAAATTATACAAATCAAAATTGTTTAGAGATTTTAACCTTAAAATTCTCCCGCCATAATTCAAAAACTAGTTCCATGCGCTCCACCATCAAACCACCTCCTTCTCTTTAGCACACAAGAATATTGATATTAGCTTTATTTTTGAAACAATTGAAAGTCAAATGTGTAAATGTACCCATCATTAACTAAACTTACTTTTAGTAAGTGTTACGCACATACTAATTTGTACGGCTGTAATAAAATTTTGTCACAAACAATACATACATTTTTTATTTTTCTTCAAAACTTGGCGATTACGGTCGTTCCTTCAGACACTCTACAATATATTGAATCGTCTAACAAACTTACAAACGTTATACATTTGTAAACAAATTTCGTCTCACACAACACATGTATTTTTCATTCTCCATCAAAAATGGGTGAGCACGATTGTTCCTTCAGCTACTCTACAATAAATTTATATGATTGTAAATAAATTTCGTCTCACATAGCACACGCGTTTTTCATTCTTCTTCAATTTTTTGTCAACACGATCTTTCCTTTAACTATTATACAATATTACATCACTAGCCAACAAACTTACTAAAGTTGTACGGCTATATAGAAATTTTGCCTCACACAAGATATGCATTTTTAAAAAAAATTTAGTGTGCACGATAGTTCCTTCAGTTGCTCTACACTATTACTGCACAGTCTAAAAAACTTACTAAAGTTGTACAGCTGTAAATAAATTTTTTCTCACAAAACACACTTTTTATTTTTATTTAAAACTTGATGAGCATGATTGTTCCTTCAGCCATTATACAATATTTTAGCATTGTCTAACAAACTTACTAAGCGTCAAAAATATATGTCTTTTGCCTTGAAGCGTCAAAAATATTAAAATTGTGGGTGGTATTAGGCAATTATTTTGTAGTGTGGTGTTGTACATTGTAGTGTAGATTAAATATACAACACCACCCTTGAAAATATTAAAATTGTGTCTTTTGCCTCCTAAGCGTCAAAAATACCACCTATAATTTGTTGTTTATCCTCCAAATTTAATGTTCAAAATTTACGTTTAGGGGATAAAACAAAAAAATAGTAGTATATTACATGGGGAATCCAAAAGAAAAATATTATAGGAATATCATTCTCACTTTTCAATGTATAAATGTATAAATGATTTTTTAGTTTTTCAATTATATCATTTAATTATTATTCTCTATACTACTTCCAATACACTTATATGTTAATTTAGCAAAAATATAACATTATTACATTTTTTAATTTGTATACAAAAACTTTAAACGACAATCATTTTAAAATAAATGGAGTAATACTCAAACATGTAAATAATCAAAATGTACTTATATACATGTGGGTGGGGGAAAATGTCATCAAGAGCATTTTGTCCCGTTAATTAAATCAAAACAATTCATAAGTTATATATACATATTTACACCATGACATTAATGTACAACAAAACCCTAAAAAAAACAGAGTGGAGAATCAAATAAAGCTGCAAAATTGATGTACATATTGATGAAGGCCATCCTTATGATATAACTCTTTGCCAAAATCTTGTAGATAAATCCGTCTAACCATCTATTCATGTTTGAATGCAAAACAACTTATAGCTTTAAAGAACATCCATCAAATCCATATGGATGGGTTTCTAAATTGTGTTGTCATAGCATCTAATAGAAATTTGACTAGGTTCTCTCTCTCAACATTTTTCTCCTTTTTAAGTTCAAGATGTCGAACCTAGAGGCAATTTAAATCAATTAATATAACATTGTCTTAGAATCAGATTGCATTGTGCTGCCATGAAGGCCATATTTATCACTTTAATAAGAATCTGTTAGTGAGATATATAAGTTTAAGATAATAAAAGAGGACTCTAAGAGACGCACAAATATATTATTACCTTAACTGTATCAGTCAGAGAGAAATCTGCATCCGTAATAATAA
This sequence comes from Lathyrus sativus, assembly GCA_963859935.3. NCBI lineage: Eukaryota > Viridiplantae > Streptophyta > Magnoliopsida > Fabales > Fabaceae > Lathyrus > Lathyrus sativus. Next base: position 331,110,011 of record OZ012741.1, read on the forward strand.
CGAGACATTTGATATCATGTTCATTAGCGTACTCATATTGCTCTGTAAGACTTGGATCAGGGATGGGGACAAAATCGGCCTAATGACAAGAAAAATGAATAGGAGAGCTTTAGATTATATTCCTAAATTATACATATCCAAATTGTTAAAAGATTTTAACCTTAAAGTTCTCCTGCCATAATTCAGAAACTAGTTCCATGCGCTCCACCATGAGACCACCTCCTCCTCTCGAGCACACAAGAATACCTCCTCCTCTCGAGCCCATAAGAATATTGATACTGACTTCATTCCTGAAACAGTTGAGAAAGTCAAATATGTATATGTACCCATCAGCAACTAAGCCTACTTCTATTAAATATTTCTGCTATTTGTATTCATGTAAGCGTGGAGCACACCACTCATAGGCACTACTAAAAGCCAATAAAAATCAAATAAAAACAATAAAATATGTATGAGCTTAAGGATACTAACCGATTGGGTACAGAACAATTCTGAATTATTGTCTCTAGGGCAAGGCTAGTTCCCACACCGGTGGGGGGATTTCCTTTCTGCATAACAGAAAAGACAGACTATTAGAAACAACATAAAATTCTCATACAAAAGAAGCTTTAAGTTGTACAAGATTGCTACAGACAAGAAGAAAACATCCTGAACAACTGAAGCATATGCAAAAGAAACATGCTGATATCATCAACCATGTTAACGGACACAAATATGTTGAGGGTAAAGGTATCGAAAAGTATTGATAGCACTAGGGACAAACCACCACATTCAATCAGAACTTAGTCATACTCAGACCAATGAGTTTAAGCATGATTAGTTGATAACACAATTAGGGATTAAAGCAAGCAACAATCAAATTTTATAATGGTTAAAAATACATAGAAATACGTAATTTTGAACATTCTGAAAGAGAACTGCAGAGAGAAAAACTAGCATAGAAGATGATACAAGCCATGTTAATGGCAATCAGAAGAAATTAAATTTGAATGCATAACCTACATAGTCACTACTCCTCAACTGATGAAGCAAATAGTCATATCGACCACCAACAGCTAGCAATACACCCTCAGAGAGTGATCCAGAACTGTTCTCCTTCCTCAAATATACCTTCCATGAAAAGTTCAACTTCATTAGAATCATCAAAAGATTCAAAACATAAATATTTCTAGTCCTTCTATTTCCATGACGCAATTCAAAGAACCATTAGTTGTAAGTTTCTGGTTGTTATTGCCATTTCATCTACAGGCCCAAAAAAAGTGTCCACAAGCATATTGACCATGCGAAGATTGACATAATTCAATACCAATCTTTTTCAGCCACCTTTTTTATATCCTGTTGAAAAAGGTAAGCAGAAAAGAGCTTGGAATAGTAACAGATGGACAAATACAGAAAAAAAAAATGTTTTAGTATTTGAACAAATCAGGTGCAGGAGACTACTGTGTCTTGTATGACTCAATCTTCCATCATTGTGAAATGTCAACGAAAATACAACATATAGATGGTTGCTAGCGAGTGATTCTTATAAATATAATATATAGCACCTCCTACTCCAAGTTTCAAATAATTAAATTACAAAAGACAAATCATAAATAGGGAGTGAGCAGTGTTTCTTACGAAGTAAGGCATGGAATCCATACCACAACGGTGTAATAACTTTTAAAAAACAAATCATATATTTATGGTACCTGAAAAAACAAATCTCTATGATAGCTTTCATTTGGCGGCATTAATGCATCTATATATACATTTTTGTCAATCCTCCAAATTCTCAAGAGACGGACAAGCTCAGACAATTCATCAAGTGCCTTTAAGGTATGCTTATCTGCATTAGTTTACTATTTTTCAATATGTGCGAACTTCCTTCTATAATATGTACATGTATACTTTAATCTAACCACAAAAATGTACCAGATGGTAGAGCTCCTCTTAGTCTGGGAAGTGCCTGATCTGCAGATCCACAAAATCTCAAACCTACAGTCTGCAACCTATTTACCATAGCTTCAACTAAACCCAGTTCCTGGAAAAACATTAAAATTGCAAATAAATTAATATTGACTTTCTTTGGACATGGTAATTACCTTAAAAATATATGACATATTCCACAACAACAATAGTTATTGCAGCCAAACACACTAGGTTCCTCAATATTTTTCTCACCTGCAAAAGTTGCCGCCTTATCACTACCCATTTTGATTTCCTTTCTGAGGATTGAGGACGCAAAGAACTCATCATTGAAAGAAGCTTCAAAAAGTCAAAGATTGGTCATACTATATTCTTACAAACTTAATGATGTGCGCTTCTTGATTACACAGCTAACATACCTCTGCTACTTTAAGTCTGTGCTCTACCTTGACTCCAGTCCATGACCAAATTGCACCCAGGATGTCAGCATGGTTTAGATGAATGTCGCATGAGTCTTCATGGAAAAAACAAGTGATTATATCCTTTGTGACCTATATTATAATTTATAAATATGTTATGTTTAGTATCACCAAGAGATCAACATTGTTATTATTAATATTATATGACACAATCTAAAAGATTTCAGAGACAAAATGAACAAAATAAAGGTTGAATAGAAAGTACTGTCACCTGTATTTTAATTTGAAAATATATAAACAAAAATATATATAAATTTACTGACCATGTTCCTTTTATGACAGTGGTTTTAGAACTGTCGTGCATAATACTATCACAGATAACTGTCTATAACATTAAGAACTTAAAAAAAAAGATAAAATAAAGCGAAAAGAAACTAAAATCTACAAGAATACAATAGAAAATTTCACCTTTATGACCTCTGCCTCTGTCAATACTGAAGTGCCACCAATAATATCAAAATCTCCCTGTGGAAAAATGGTTTTGTATCAATGGGTGATACAAGGTAATATCATAGAGAAGAGAGAGAAATTCTGTTCGAGTAAAATCAGAATTTCATATTGTATTTCGCACAGAATCAATGAATACAGTGTGCACCTTATATATGTGACTTGTGTAACTAACTTGACAGCTGTCACTAAATTAGTTGCAACAAATATTACAAATAGAAAGCAAGTAACTAATACTAACTCTAACATTGAGTTTGAATAACCAATAAGTTTTGTTTGAAAGTTTCACATAAAGCATCACAGACCATTACAGAAACCTTAAAGTCCAAACAGATTATTCATGGAATGCAAGAGAAAATACCAGAGATATTCTATATTGTACTTTAACCAAAAACAACTAACAAAAACAAAAAACTTAAAAAAGAGAACCGCTGAAAATTTTGAAAGAAATAATAGAATGGTACCTGAAGGTAGCTGTTTGGTGCTGAATGCCCAACTGCTCTTCTGTAAACGTGTGATATCTCATATCTTTTGAATGAAGATTTCTACGCATAATTTATAATTTGTCTTAGATTTTTCAAGCCTTTATGAAAGCCAGCAAAAATAATAGAGAAGCAGTGCAAAAATTGCCAAGGACATTTTCTTTCCTATCGATATAAACACCTTTTGCCCCCCCACATTGTATATCTTGTTTTGTTTTTCATTTTCTTGTTTACATAATGCAACAGACCCATAGCACAAGATCTAACAATCCTTGGTTCTTGGTTTTAGAAGTTAATATCAAAACGAAAACCTGTTTGGATAAAATGGGATGAGTTGGTTTTTAATATTCTAATTGGTCTTAACATCCTAATGATAATTGTTGCTTAGGTTTTAAAAGTGACAGAAAAAAGATGAACCAGAAGAAGAGGCTTTCACATACGGCACTTAATTTTTATCCCAAAAGCATTTTCTTTGCTCATTTTTTTATTTGGCAAATTGGTACACAACTAAAAATCCAAAAATAATTATACATAGGGAGTAGCAAATGAAGGGTACAATTGAAATGGAGTTTTTTTATTACTTTTGTAATAAATATCCTTTAAAAATATACTTTTTGGTAAATATATACTTTTCGGTAAATACACATTTAAAATTATTTTTTATTAATATACATTTATATTATAAAAAATACTTTTTAGGTAAATACACTTTAGTTAATATTGTTTATATTGGATAATGAGGTGAGGGAAATCAAGTGTCTTAATTCAAAAATAAAATTTGAAAACTAACAACGAAACTGAAACTCGAAACAGAAATTTAAAACTCAACCAAAACTAGTTATATTTTGAGATTTTCAAAACGAAAAAAACCCTCACCGAATGGGACCTTACCTTTGTAGGATTGAGTTAAAACCCAAACCCGTATTCTAAAATGTTGAAAAAAGAATTTTATATTGAATCTTAATGGAAGTTGTAATACTAGTTATGTTTGAAGAGCATTATTTATATCCATAAACCCAATATTACAAAGCACACCTTTCTGTTCTTTACTTAGTAAGAACATTATTATAAAACTTATACAACAAACCATACAACTAAAGAAAGCTAATAACCATGTATCTCTTACATCAATAGTATATCAATTACTGCAATATTTATCATATTATATTTAAAGAAAAAATGGAAAGAGAATAAATCAGGCTAATATGCCTCGTACCTGGTTAGATATAATCCAATTCACAAAAGGCAAACGCAGTTCATGGGAAAGCTCGAGCATGTCTCCTCCATGGGTAAGAAGTTTAACTGCATTTCTACTCAATGAAAATCAAACCCAGCAATCTTTTATCTAGGTTGTCAAGCCAAAAAAGAACTAAATCACAAATTAGTAAAAAAAAGTTAAATGAAGCTACTGACCTATTAAACTGTGGACAATCATCCAACAAACGAATCGGTGATATTTCTAGGTGTTGAGCACAATGTTGTCTGAAAATATCCTTGGTGACATCTAAAATGTCATCTCGGACCTGGGTTACAAAATCGGTGTGCTGAATGGACGAATTGTTCTCTCCAACTGACCCTAATCTACCAACTTGATGAATGTGCTTTGAGCTTAACATTTCTTCATCAAAGATAGCATTTAAAACTTTATCATAAATGCTTCTATCTTCTGATTTCAGCATTGTTCGCAACATATCTGAACATAGAGAACAAATGTTCACCAAGGGTCATGCAAGAAACTTTACAAAAACATTTTTAAAAAATTAAATAAGGACTTAAGATTCTTAGTGCCAAAAGTATGTACTACAATGCATACTTTACAATGAAATATTAGTTTGCATTATTAAGTAAATGTACTTATCAAAATCATCTGATTGTTTCTATTTTTATACTCCTTAGGAGTGACCACTCGCTAAAAAAGTTTCATATTCATAGAAATTAAGCATTCAAGAGAGCATAATATGCACTATGATATATTACTTTTATATTAAAAACATAGCCGGTAGCTAAAACAAATTATAGAGCTCATTAGCACGAAAAGAAAAAACTATCAATACCATGAACCAACTAAAAAAAACTTATGTGTTCGACGATTATGAATGTTTTTCTATATCTAATATACACTCCCACAGCCAAGATTTGGCCTTATTAAATCTTAACCACTTGGACAGGCGCTTTATTATAATGTCAGGAACTAACTCTCCTAAAATCTTAAGTTGCTAGGTGAAGATTTATGTATGGTTTTTATATCTAATATAGCATGCACATACATTCAATTCAACTGGGCACGTGTAACACTCACACACATATCAAGTATAAATTTAGAAACACATGCAATTCTCACCATATCAGAAACCAAAACCTCTAAAGTAAATGTAATAGTACTCTTGTATGTGCATAATGATATTAAATTTCATAAATGTCCAAACTACATTTCAACATAAATTGATGGGAATGCATTGAGTTCAAACATTGAAAATGCGTGGAAAAATAATTATGGTTTGCACAGACTCAAAGGCGTGATTGATCTACTATTTTCCATTTATTTTCTTTTGATTGATAGTCCAATGGCATTGATATTATTTGGTCCATGTAACTGACCCCGTCTAATGAGATAAGATGGCGAATTCTTTTGGTGGATAACTTTTACTATGTAGTTTCATTACAATAAAAAGTAGCAGAATGAAAAACAAAGGTCATAATCACTTGCCGTCGAAAAATTCAGACTCCATTCGTGGAGGAAATGCGTTCTTCAGAAGTTCTGTGGCAGATGGCCGATCTGAGGGACCTATAGACATTAACTGCCGCAGCAAGAATTCCTGTTCTGGAAATTCAGCAACCCAAGCAGGTGGAAGCCCTGCTTTTTGTTTCAGATCGGATAAAACAACGTGCCTCTCCATTGCTGTCCCAAATGGATGCCAAAGCTCAAAGAAAATCACTCCTAAGCTGTACATGTCAGCCTGCACATTAAGTAAATCCAAGAATTACATAATTTTGCTAGAATCAAACATATTAGATAGCTAGAAAAAGGATAATGTTGAATGCTTTACACCTTTTCATCAATCTTAGGCCATCCTTGCTCAATTTCAGGAGCTGTATAGAAATATGTCCCTACTTGTCCAGTGCCATCAATGGAAACTCCAATTGTATCAGCAAGATGGGCTGGATCTTGATCCACCTGCTCCAGCTTCAAGAACTTGGCTGAAAGAAAAGAAGAAAAAAAACAATAACTAAAGAAAAGTTGATATTTCATTCACAACCACTACTCTCTCCAGTGTAAAGAGCTCACACATTAACATGACATTGTTTAATATGAATTTTTAGACCAAATCAAAATCAGGGAAACGCTACACCAAGAGGTAATAATGTTATTGCTCACATAGGGAAATGTGTATTTGTGCAGGCATTTGTCACTAACCTCGATTGTATTATAAAGATACATCATATCGATAAATGAAAACTGAACATGCAAATTAGAATGCAATATGAAACCATGTGTTAGACCTTCAAAATTATTAGGAATCAAAACAGAATGTGGATGTTCTATTCTGTCAAGTATCAGTTACAGGCATAGGAGCAGCCTTATTAAATGTTATTTGTAGTGATTACAAAGTCTAAGATCAGCTATTAGTATTATTAGAGTAACATTTATTATTAGAAACTGTTACAAAACTTAGGTAGAATAAGGGAAACAGAACCATGTTCTGGGCAATGCTGAAAATTAGAAAGAGATTACGTATGGGAGGGAGAAACCAAGCTCTCGAATACTTGGAAGGAGAGAACCAACATTCTCGAATTTCTTGGAAACTCATTGTAATTACTATTAAATTTTATTGTTTGGTATCACTTTCTATCACCTTGCTAGCCTATATAGATTACTAGGCCTATCATATATTTTAATAATTTCATGATCACCATTCACACGTATTGAAGTATTGAAGTTGTTCGTTGTTGCAATAAGCTAGATAGAGAAAATATTGGAAAAAAACACAGAAAATGAAAATAAGCAGCTAAAGGATTCAAGATCTTACCAAGACCAAAGTCACCAATTTTAATATCATTGCGAGCATCAAAGAATATGTTATTTGGTGTTAAGTCCCGATGAATTATTCCTTGCCCATGTATGTGTGCCAAACCTTCTACTATTTGGCGAAACAAATGCCATGCCAGTTCTTTGTCAAAATGACTATATGATTCAAACATCTGGCGAAGAGTCCTTTGAACCCAATAACGACGATTAGAAAGTACATCATAATGAACAATAATGAGTGAACTTGTACAATTTTGTTTAGATGAGTCGAGAATAAAAAGAAACAAAAGACATAAGGACGTATGATATCAGAATTTCACACAAATTAAAAAATTGTAATATAATTTTATGTGGAAAAGAGAAATTATGTGTGAGATAGAGATGTCAAAGGAGAAAAGCTAATGCTAGACTTTCTCAAATGATCTATGTTGAAAAACATAGTAATCCTAAATATAATAGTTTAGTCCATGGTGGTATTCATGATCCCACATATAACTTTGCACATAAAAAACATAGTTCACTGAAAATCTTACATGGGACAGTACTCCATTTGTATATAAAGATACGTTGATTCAAGCTGATTCTCACGCCCAATAGCATCATTGGAGGTTGCTCCTTTGTAACTGAAAGTAGAGCTCGCTGGAGTTCTTGAATCTCCGGCAAGATCACCATAAGAATCAGTCACTCCAGTTTCAAACCATGCCTGGAAGTTTTACAGCTATTAAGAATTTAAAACCATCATATGAACACATAATATTATGGTAAAAACATTTTATTTGCATTTCAAAAATTGAGTCCCTCACTCCCACTCTGAATATAATCAGTTTTTACTACAAGTTACAAATCCAAAAGATCATATAGGATGGTCAAAACAATAGAGAAGGCAGCGGTAATGAAGAAATATAAAAGAAATAAAAATCTAATACAAGACACATGAGTTACGATAATACGAAAATTTGTGCAAAAAATAATAAACATCTGTACCTGATAATATCGAACAACATGTTGATGTTGTAAACGAGAAAGTGTAGCTACTTCCCTGATTTTTTTCACCATAGATAGATGATAAACAAGTAAGCTATTGCAATTCAAAAAAGAGCATACAATTACATGTAAACAGTAAGAAAAGATTAAAAAAAAATGGGCACAACTGTTAGTAATCAGATAACCACATTACTCTCTAATAATTTCCGAAACATGAAAAAAAAATTGATATGGAGAGGACAACATAAAGTGTAGGATGAATATCACTTTTGTTAAAGAACAAAACCAATCCTTGGATTCTGAATAAAGTGTAGTTTCCAATACAGTTATGATTACTGCTTCAAAGTGTTCCATTATCCAAAATTAATCATAAATTACTGCATGCATGCAGGAGTTGGATTAGAAAGTGCAGATGAAAAATACAACTCACTTTGTAAAAAATAATCAAGTAAATGGTCTAATATTAATCAATATGACTGTAAATGTAATGCACTGGCTATAATTACAGAAGCATGCACTGAACTATATACATTAGTGAAAAAAACTACACATTCAAAAGTAACAGTTAATTTTGCCAATACTATAGCCAGTTCCTTTCTGAATAATTAAAATTCACCTTAATATTCGGTTAGTCATGGTTTTGTCCTTAAGGCGAATTTTCTTCATTGCATACTGCCTTCCATCGAGTTTATTTTTGCACAGCACAACGTGACCAAAACCACCATGACCTATTTACATTGCCAGGTAAAATCTTTCACTTAATGATTAGAAATATGAAGAAAAAAAGAAGTTAATTAATCATCTTATAATAAATAAAAAATCATTAAAAGGTTCAATCAATAGCCAATAAAAATACAGCATAAGCCATAGCTAAACTATAACAAAGTGAAACATTTTCTTGTACCAGCGGCGTACAGAAAAAGAGTGCATTATTTGCTATCAAAAACAAACAGCAAATTGCAACCCAAACTGTGGACTACCCAAAATTCCTTCAACAATTTTACAGCTAATTTGGATGACAATATAATTCCTTGCTAACCTAGATCTACCAGACCTTTGCTATATAATTGAATGAACAATTTCCAAACCCAATGAAGTAAGAAGCTATTTCTCCACTCTTTATTTACAAAAACATAACAAATTACTAGAAAACCTTCTTATTTTACTCACCAACAATAGCTAGACAGCAAGGAGAAAATTAAGGACAAATATAATTTTTATTTCCCGCCTATCCTAGGTTTTGTTATTGAGCCACTCATATCTTCCCATACTCTAGATCAATCCTAAGTGTGAAGGGCGTTGTTGTTGAGTCATCCATAATTGTCTACTCTCTAAATATCTAGTTCTCTGAGTGAGTGGTATGTTGACAAACATAAATTGGATAGTAATAAGGCCATAATAATGATTATAAGTGGGGGAAAACCCTTGAAGGATGAACACACTTTTGGCATAAATCCTAACTCTTAAGATGGTATCAGAGTATATTCTAAATATGTGAGGTCACCAACAGATATCTAATCCGCTAACTTCGAGTTCCATATCTCCAATCCTGGGCATGAAGGGCTGCCGAGAGTCCCACATTGGAGGTTGAGAGCCCATATTGGATAGTGATATGGTCTAAACAATGGTTATAAGTGGGGGTGCAACCTTACCTCGTGAGCAAGCTTTTTAGGTTGTGTTAAGTCAGGCCCCAAATTCAAGACAGTGCATACATACATACATACACATTGATAGTCCTTTTATAAAAAAATTGGATTAGAAGTGATCTTACCGGTTGACCAGAACCTGAAGAGGGCCAAAGACAATCGTTTGTGATGCTGGGTGTGAAAGAGGAGGAGGGGGTGTACCTGCAAGGCACTCCGATGCTAAAGTAAGAAAACGAGCAAGAGAGAGAGCAAGTACAGAATATGAGTATATCAGGTGAATATTGGATACTTGACCCTCTTGAATGAGAGGGTTTTTATAGTGCCCCCAGCACTTGGCCATTGGTCCCTATTTTCGGGGCGAGATAACCATTTTCCGAAGAATAGATAACTGTCAGAACTAGCCGTTGGAACGGGCAGATGTGCCCATAACTAGCCGTTACTACGGGAAGAGGCGTAGTTACGGACACAAGCGTCTTGACTGTTTCTGAATGGTGGAACCGTGCGTGACGGGCAGAGGGTGTCGAACAGAAGTGTTGTGATCAAGGGTAAACTGGTCAGCCTCCCCTGTTGGAGGGGCAGAAAGGTAAACTCTTCCCCCTAAGTGATTGGACTTAGACAATTTGGCCGTTTTGGGAGCAGAAGCGGATTGGACCATGCCTAGCCATTGGACCAGTCCGGAACAAGAAGCTATTTAAAGAGCACTTGGTTATCGCAACACGTGTTTATTTGTTGAATTTCTCAAATAGATTTGTGGTGTGTCAGGTGTTCCCACATACCACGACAAAGATTATTTGATTTTGTTAGAATAGATGGAGACTTGACATCAATATGGTTATTGTATGTGGTTGGATTTGACTCATCCCTACAAAACCGGCTAGTAGGGTAATGATTGTCCTTACTTATAAGTACATATTCAGACCATATATTGTCCGATGTAAGACTCGTAACACACCCCCTCACATTCCGGACTGGACATCTGGAGCATGGAAATAAATTGCGAATGCCCAATAGAGAAAACCTGATAGCAGGTGGTCCGTCGGATCTTAAACACCACTCTAATACCACCTAAAGAAATCATCGTAGATTGGCATAAAACTCTAAAGAGTAGCCATGAGTATTTGAAGGCAGAAAATATCACGCGAATAGAAGAAAATAATGGCGGTTTGAACTGGAGCACGATTTTCGTGAGTGGAAAAAATCTGAGGTTGGGTTTGGAATGGGAATAGAGAGGCAAGTGCGACAACAGAAACAGTGTTGGATTCAGTGGTCGGACGCGCTGTCACGCGCAGGACAAACGGCGGCACATGAGGCCCATGCACAAGTGTTGTGGCACCGCAAGAGGAGGCACTTTGCGGCGATCTTTCATGGATATGCCGGATTAGAAGAGGCTTGTGATGCTCAGGGTGGTTTTCTATAAGGTTGCCGGAATAGGCGGCGGCATTAGTGGTAAAGCGGTGGTGACCGGAAAATCGAGGGCAGAAGGGGGTACGACAGTGAAAGAGGCAAACCGGAGTTGGAACACGGTTTGCCGAAAAAAATTCTCACCAGAAAACAGTGGATAAGTCAAGTAAGCACAATGAAAGATTGTATCTCAATAGGCTTTGAATACCATGTTAAAAATGTGGTTCGATCTAACTCATTCCTACAAAACTACCTTGTAGGGTGAGGAATGTCCCACTTATAAGCACATGTTCAGGCTATATATTATCCGATGTGGGACTCTTAACAGCAAATATTTCCCTAACTGACATTCTAATTAGGGACACTACTTATCTTAAATCAATATGTTTATGATCCTCAAGGCCTTCATGAAGGAGAAGTTATATGTTGGAATCATGTATCTTTCTTTTGTGACTTCAAGGCACGGAACTGCGGATATCCTGACCAAAAGCTTGGCAAAGCCAACCTTTAAGTATTTGATAGACAAATTGGGTATGATAGATATCTATGCACCAATTTGAAGGGGTGTTGGAAAATACAATTCAATTTATTTCCCTAATTTATTATTTTCTAGACAATTCCATTATGTTCGTTTATTTTCCTTTATTTTTCATTAAGAGAATTAATTGTAAGTAATTGTATTCCCTCCTTATAAATCAGCCTTAGGCCGAAGAATAAAGCATAATAGCATTTTACATATTGTCTTCGATACAAATGTATTCCTTGAGAATTCTTATCTTCTTCCCTAATACTAGCTGAACCTTTCAAGCGCAGTGTATGCAGAATCACGGGTTGACTCGCTAACTCGCCCAAGTTAACGTTTCAGGAGCATGTCGGCGTGCTAAATCGGAGGTAAACTCGTATGGTGAAACTCAGTAAACTCACCCGAGTTGAAATTGTGCCAGGCGGCACTTCTGTTTTAAGGGTATTTTTAAAATAAAATAAAAAATCTAATTTTCTAAAATGGGCTTGAATTGGGTTGGGTTTCATTAAATACTGATTTATTATTTACTTTTTTTAAAATAGGAATTCATAAAGGCACGTTAAAATTTCTCTTTTTCAAGAGAACATATCAATAACTCAACTGTTACAAATGTTTTCAACATAAATTCTCTTTCTTTCATTACTTCTTCCTCCTTAACATTCAAGCTTCTTCTTCCTAGTTAAGAAACTATTTAAACATAATTACTTCCTCTTTTCTTTTTCACATTCAAACTTCTTCTTCCTCTTTCACATTCAAGCTTTCTATTTCATTGAATTCTCTTTCATTCAACAAGACGTCGTCGTCGATGCCATCGACTCACTGAAGCACTTTTCTACCTGTAATAGGATCTTATGATTCGTGCTACATTCCTTGAGTTACGATTTTTGAATCCTCTACCAATTCTGTGTAAACTCTAGAGTTTTTAAACATTGTTCAAGAGTCACCCGCCATTAATATCCACACAATAAGTCCAATAGTATTGAACATGAAGGAGTTGTTGAGAGTCTCACATCAGACAACATATGGCATGAACATATACTTATAAATGGTTGAGTTTGGCTCAACCACAATTTTAAGAATCCTTATAAGGGATTTAGTTGTAGATTTAATTGTAACCAATTGGTTATAAATAAATAAATAACAAGGTTGAGAGTAATTTCTCTCGAGCAACTCAAATCATTCATTCAACATCACTTGGTTAAACTGTATTGACAAAAAAATAAAAATAATTGAACTGTTTTCTAAGATCCTAAAGTTCAAATGTTTCATAAACTCCTATTATTTCCAAAGCTATGATTATAACTCATGTTATCTTTTCGAGCAAACACAAACGGCAATTAAGATAACATTGACAAAAAAATTCTAGTACTCTATCATCATTATGGTATGCATCTAAAAGAGTATATGACATCAAACGATATATATATATATATATATATATATATATATATATATATATATATATATATATATATATATATATATATATATATATATATATATATATATATATATATATATATATATATATATATATATATATACACTCAAAACATAAGTTCATGAAGTTCGTTTACCAAGGGGGTGTAGCTCCTCAAAATCATTTAAATATCGAGAACTTGGGCGAACGGTATTAGAGCTTCCAAGATCAGAAGAAGGTGTCCCCAATTGAAGTATTTTGGATAATGCCTAAAAAAAATAAACAAATAAATAAAAAATTGTGGAGAAATAAAATATATGTCCCTCTATATTTGCCAACCGGTTGTTTCTTGACGATATGATCAAAGGTTTTGTTGAAAAGGGAAAGCGGTTTTGATGCCATATCACGTGTCGAGTCAGAAACAATCTGGGAAAACAACATTAAGCATTAGGATCACTATAAAACTAGAAATTATTTAAAAATGAAAGTAAAAGTATGTTAGTTTTGGTAAAAAAAATAGAAATTTTTTTATACCCCTGAATTGTACAGCTCTGTTACTAATTGCGGCCAAGAGTCGGCCAATGTGCCTTGAGAGGCCAAAGAAAGACGAAGTAAGTGAACCTATTGCAAAAGAGAAAAAAGCAAATTAATGTTGAGCATAACTCTTGTGAAAAGCTTATAGCAGTAAACTTTGATTTTTTACCATTATTAGATCCTTTTCTATTATTTGAGATGCCTGGTGATGAGGCAAGGACACAGAAGACAGAGACTTTGTAGACTCGCTGTCAGATATACCGTTGCTATCCTCTGTTGTATATTTGTCAACCATTAAATCCTACATGTGAAATGATAGAAAATAAAGGTATTGGCATAAACGAGTGTCTCAAACAGATGCAAACCAGTTACAATGGTGCCAAAAAGAGTATGACAGAATTGCTAAATTTCAATGAAACATGAATGATTTCCCATCCATCATAATAATGGAGAGGCTTGTTACATCAATTCAAAGAATTTCCTAGTAAATATCAATCTGAGGTATCTTTAATCAGTTCATTTAAACAAACCTGGACCTCTTGGATAAACAGTATGAGCCTAAAAATCCAGGTAGGTATGGGTTTAAGAAGACTTATCATGTAAGGCTTCTTCTATAGGACAGAACCAATGATTATGTTTGTAACAAATAATGACATAGGATCTGACATATATACTATTTTCATCCTACTATAAAATTAATATTTTTTCTGCTTTTAACTTATTCATTGCGCAATTTCAAACATCAAACGTACAAATTCACACAAAAATTTAACAAATCAATGTATTAAACCTTTCAGGAACCTTACATCAAACATTATGCACCAACCACTCAATTTGCTCAACTTTCTTTCCTTAAAATCAATGACCATTATTTATCATTACCGTTTTTCCATTCATGTGGAAAGCAAGATATCAAAAGTCCAAAAATCATTTAAATAATCATCAATTTCAACCGTTAGCAACATACTTCTAGCCTATTATAAATAATAAATTTAACAAGAGTAGTACTTAAGATAGGATACCTCAAACAAAATAGACTAATGTGGACGTCAAACAAACTTTGCACAGACCCTTACAACAAGTAAATCATGTCCTTTACATTACCTCTTTCTCACCTTCATTGTCGTCCCCTATAGAATCACCCACCAGAGATCTACTTGATTGAGTCAAAGATAAACAATTGTTACTCTCTTCACTGACTTCTCCTACAGTATCTAATTTGACAGGAAGTTCTTGCAATATGAACAGGTTTTCCTTGCAATCGGATTTCTTTTCCCGGGTTTCTATTTGTAGTGTGGAAGCATCCAACTTAGAGGAAGGAATAGAAGAACTTTTTACAGCAGTTTCATCAATTCCAAACCCCCAATTCCAGGACTCTCCATAGCCACTGAAAAGGTCAACGAAACCATAAACAAAAGATCTATTTTTATATGAAGATGCCATATCTTTGGGACACAATTCTTCAATGCCTTCTCTAGTTGAGTGTAAAAACTTCTACAATCAAAGAATAGAAACATATCATCATCAGTTTAAGAAGCAAATCAACTTTATGCATAAATGATCGATCAAACATCAATAATTATATAAGAAATTAAAGAACATCAATACAGATTTCTATAATCTTCTTTTCTATAACACTAATATTATGATTAGAGGTTTCGGTGAATAATAATAAAACGAATGAATGAAAA
Organism: Lathyrus sativus; assembly: GCA_963859935.3. Classification (NCBI taxonomy): domain Eukaryota; kingdom Viridiplantae; phylum Streptophyta; class Magnoliopsida; order Fabales; family Fabaceae; genus Lathyrus; species Lathyrus sativus. The sequence continues at coordinate 331,125,550 of OZ012741.1, forward strand.
TAGTTACAATAGCTTGATAGAAAATAGAATGCAAGTGATAGTAAGCTCACAGATTCAGTTGGTTTGGCAATAGGCTCAATTCTAGACAGAAATTCTTGAGCAGCCTCAACTAAATTAAAGATCATTACTCGTCCCTCCCTAGCATTTAAATTGGCCTGAAAAATGGAAAGAACAAAATATCACTACATTTAACTCACAGCAGAGAATATATCACCCATGCTACACTCAAACAAAGAATAAATTATCAATTAACAACGAAAGAATAGTTAATTCTGAAAGAACAGGCAAGCACCTGATCAACAAGGAGAGACAAAAGTTTATCAGCATCAGTTTGTGATATACCCGTTTCAGGAGTAACCTGCAACTTGGGACATTTGAAGGGATACCCGGGCATGCACCTAGCCATAAAAAATAAAGCAAAAACAATGATTAACTTCATAGCAACAAAGATCCTCTTCTTCACAAACAAAAAATGAAAAGGAACATATGTAGCTGACCCTAACACATCTGGAACACCGACCGACACCTAACAAAGTCGTGTCCGGAACACCGACACATCTCAACAAAGGCGTGTCTGGTGTCTGACAACGACACATGTGATTACCTTCTTTTTTTTTTAATTGTAACTGTTGTCAATGTGTCAGTGTCGTTTCCGATGTACGGTACTACATTCAACTATTCTCATTTTCTTTAAAATCATTATCAGCTTTTGGAAAGCAAGGGAATGAATCACAAACATACCTAACAACAAGAACAGCAGAAACATCCACATCCTCATAACCCATGTCATTCGAGTAAGGCCTGCTCAATCAAACTCAAACACAGGTAAGACATTGATGATGATGATAACAACAACAACAGTCATTATAACGACAATCATATCACTATTAATTAACTAATGAACTAATTAATCATGATTATAAAGAGAACAAACCTGAGTTTAACAACTATTTGAGCAGGCGATCCAGGAATAATTTCGCAATCCTCTTGGAAAATCGAACATCTAACAAAAAGTAATGAAACAGCAGAAGAATCCAATAAAATTAAAACTGAAAGAAACTGAATGCATATGAATCAATGTGTTCCAGTTAAGTAGAGAAGAAAAGTTAGCGAGTTGGTTACAGACTTACAGTGCAGTAATTTCTTCGGAGAGTTGTTCGTTATCATCATCGTTTCCGAATTGAGAAGTGTGGTCTTTGGAAGGTGTTCTTGACTTGTTTCTTCTTCCTCCACCTCCTCGCTTCTTCTTATTCGAACTATGCCCCATTGATTTCGAAACTTCAATCAAAATGCAAACAGTTTCGAAGGAGTTTCGACGGAATGCCCAATGGAGCTCACGAGATTTTGACGATAAATTGGAGAATGAAAAAATGCGTGCGTGAGAGAGATAGAAGAGTCAGAGAAGGTGGCGCCTCCCTACATCTCGACCATGTTACTGGAGGAATGGGAAATATTTGTGTCTAAGTTTTGATAGTTTCACTCATGTTACTTTTTAATTATTTAAAAAACAATATTGGGTCAAATATTCTCATTCTCATTTAATTATAGGGGATTACACTATAGGTCTCACCACCATAGGAAAATATCATAATTGTCCTTAACGTCTCTCGATTAGTAGAAGCATTTTTTTAATATACCTTTTTTCGATGAGACGTCTTTTTTTATCAAAATTTAATTTGAAGATATATCATTTATATAAATATGAGGTTTATTTATAAATGCATCTCGATAAAAACTCTTAATTTAAAATTTATTTATATTTAAGGAGTTGTCCGGAAATCACAATTGTTTTTAATGTTTGAATTAGTAGAAGCACTTTTTTTAATATATCTTTTTTTAGTACAAATTGATGAGACGTCTTTTTTTGTCAAAATTTAATTCGAAGATATATCATTTATATAAAGATGAGGTTTATTTAGAGATGCATCGCGATAAAAACTCTTAATTTAAAATTCATTTACATTCAAGGAATTGTCCGAAAACACATTTTCAAACACTTTTATTTCATACATCAAACTCTTCCCTCTTCCTCTTTTTTTTAAAAGTCAATCATTCAAAAGATTCGATTAGGTTCTAATTCCAACAAAAACACAATTATGTAATAAATCTCTATCAATGGAAATTAACGATAAACTACGTTAAGAAACGAACAAACTATACGTGCAATATCCTACTAAAATTAAATGTGTGAGATAGAACTCCGAGATATAAAGGTGTTTATTGGTTCGAACAAATCTGAACCGAACCGGAATTCAAATCAAAGTAATGTGTTTGGGTTAAACATTTTTTCAGTTCGGATAAAAATCAAATAAATACGTGTTTTATGGTGATTCTGGAGATGTATATCCGGAAAAATCTAACGTTGAGTAAAAAAAAGGTGCGTTCGAAAATATATCTCCAGAACCTGAGATCATTTATGAAAACACGTATGGTGGCTAATAATAAGAAATCCCCTACAATTAATTCATATATTAAATTACTAATTTTTATTGAGTCATAAGTTATTTGAATGAATAATATTAATATGAAATTAAAAAAAAAAAATGAAGAGTCTTAATATTTGAATGAACATTTTCCAATAAGTAATAGAACAGCAATCGGAAATTATTATAATACTTCGATTTTAGATTATTAATTTTAATCTAATTATTTGAGTGTTTATATGTGTATTACTTGACTTATTTGACTATTTGAGTTATGTTGGGGTTTTGTGGAATTTAGAGATATTACGACAATTTTATTAAATTATAGAAATATATGAGTATTTTACCGTGGTAAAGAAAAATAAAATTAATTAGTTTAATGAAAATAATTAGATAATAGAACATCTAGAGATTAGGAGAATTAAAAATAAAAATAATTATTTTAGAGTTTTAATTATAAAATAATTGAAAATTAAAATTTTATAAAATAAATAAGTGTTGAAATTATTAATTAATTAAATAATAGAATATTATATAATTTTAGTTATTTAATATTAATTTAAATAAATAGAGTTTTAAAAATAAATCAGTGATAGTTAATATTTATATATTTAAATATAATTTTTAATTGAAATATTTATTTAGTTAAAAAATAAAGTGCTATAATATTCAGTAAAATATGATTTATTAAAAATTTTAATTATCGAGATTAAATATCTAAATATAATAGTAATAATATTTTATCATTAAAAATATATTAGCCTTATTACTTTAGGATGCATGTAACAATGAGAGTGAAAAGATTAATCAGGATCTGATAAATTAAAAATAATTTATAATAATTATAATAAGTATTTTTATTAAATAATTATTTAAAATAAAATATTTAATTAATAAAAGTGTTACTTTTCTTTTTGATAAAATAAATAAAGTTTATAATTAAATAATTATTTTATTGTGTCATTTTATTAATAATAACAAAAATATTTATTTTTTAAAATAATTATTTAATTGAGATTATTTTATCAATAATAAATAGAAAAATGAATTTTTCAGTGGGACTATATATTCTAATGTGAGGTTAGAATCAGGGTAACAAGAAAAGACAGAAAAATTGCAGCAAAGCGGCAAGAAGAAGAAATTTAGTTTTAGAAGGATTCTATCTGAAATTTATATCGTCTCCACAGACATCAGTGTGAGGAAAAGAATGCCGTTCAATAGTCTCTACATTTCTAAACTTGTTGTGAAAATTTGTTGAAAGATCAAAGGTACCATAAATTAAAGCATAAAATATAAAGACGAAAAATATAAAGTAAAGACTTAAAATAAATGGAGTCTTGTTAGGATTGGATCTCATAAATTGATAACACATACATTCTTCTAACTAATTAAACACAGATCAATCATTCGTCTAATATCCTCGTGTATCATCCACAACAGAGGTTATGTCTAACTAACATCGAGAGGACAATTGTATTCTCTCATTGGTATTGTCTCATGCAACTCAACAACACATAGCATTAAGAACTGATACTCACGCAAATGTTAAACCTAAATTTATGTCTAGAGTCTAGAACTTAACAGATAATCATCCTAGATCCAGATCTGAAAAGTATATTTTTATAATGGTTCAAATCAAAGATAAACAGGTAAATAAAGATAACATTCATATCAGATCCATGATTGATTCATATAAAACGCCATGATCAGAATACGTACATACGCTTAACCCTTTTTTACATGCATTCAACTAATTTGCCAAATGTAAGTGAACATACTTTCTCATCTCTATCATCACACATCCTCACAATATTGTATTGATCGCTAATCATGCTATTAATCAATACAATAAAATCAAAGATACAAGTCAATATCAACTTACAAGACTGTGTCAAAAGTTTACTCATTGATAGATGAATATCTAAGATCTAAGATTTGAAAAATGTATTGTTAAGACCCACAAATAAGAAATCAAAGACAGCATCAATATTGAATCAAAACTAGTTCACAATACATAGATTAGATGAAATACATAAGATATCAAAAGATTACATTCAAACCCAACAAGAGATTGAAGCTCTTACCTTCTCCCCCTTAGGTTTTGTGTTTCTATCTCTATAATATGTTTTGAAATGAAGAGAGATAAAATTCTATTCTGAAAAAATACAAGTTATGTTCTAAAAAGTGAGAAAAGTACTTAAATAGTTATTACAAAATTTGTCTTGTTCGCCTAGTGAACACCTTCTTCGCCCAACGAATACCACTTTTAGGCACTTGAAGTTCCTCTTAACATTTAAATTGTCCCTGGAATATATTTGAATTCGCAGTGCAAGCACTTCTTCACACAGCGAACTGCTTCATTACAGCTTCGCCCAATGAACTTTGGGTCTTTTTCATACTACCTCTAATCTGAGATGGTTCGTTGGGGCTTCGCTAGAATCTCGCATAGCGACCATTCGCTTTCACCTCGTTGGTGTTCGCACAGTGAACATATTGATTCCTCTTTGTTTCTTTGGCTTCATTGTCCAATCATTTGTGTCTTAATCATTGATGTTTTATACCTATATCATGCACAATAACACATACATCAAAGAATCCAATGGTATTTGCAATATGTTGAAGAATCACACAAGAACAAGAAATAAATTCATTAAAACATGAGAAATGAGTTGAAAAATTCCAAGAAAGATGGTTCAATTTAAGTCAAAATTTACACTTAATAAACTCTCCCCAACTAGATTTTTGTTTGTCCTCAAGCAAAGTATGTCCCTCATGAAAACAAGAGAGATTTGCTCAAACAAGAGGATTTTCTCAAGCATAAGATTCAACCAAGAAAGGACTAACAGTTCAAATTCAAACAAGAGAGATTTGCTTAAACAAGAGGATTTGCTCAAGCATAAGAATATGTACATGCAATGTTCACCACTTAATAGAATCGAAGAATGATAAAAAAAATTAATTCTTAAACAAATATCATGCAATGTTTCAAATAACAACTAAATTCTCATACTTGAATCACTCTAAAGCTCCTCTTCAAAATAAGAATGAAGAAATTTAACGCGTTTGCAACCGTGGGGCAGTTTCACTCATCTGACGAACAATATTAATAACGATCCAATTTATACATTCATCTAACCAGTCAAAAATAAAAACTTGGAAGCAAAAAGATCACTAAGGGCTTGTAAGGTTGTAGCTTGGTTGGGTTCACAACAAAGAGACATTTCTAAAGGTTATTGAATCAAAGTTGCCAATGCAAAAAAGAGATATTCATTATACAAGTTATTTACTCATCACAACTTCATTCACCATTTTCTTTTTCTCAATTGCAAACCTTCTCAAACTTCCTTTTTGCACAATTATTTCATTCTTTATTTTTCTTTTTCAAACAAGCATTTTTTTTTTCACATTCATATTCACACTTTTTTCATGCTTGCTTGAAAATTTTCAAAACTTTTAGCAACCTACCATTTTTCTTTTCATTCTCCCCGACTTAAATTCAACCAAACCTCAAGTGAATTCTCCTTGTTTTTTATGGCAAAGAAATTAATTTAAACAATGTTCAAAGAAATTTTTTAGAGTCTCACAAAATTCAATGATGAACTGAACTTTCAAATTATGTACATAAGTCAAGTTTATCACTAAAATGAGATCTAAATTGTTTAGACTCAAAGGGGTTAACAAATTCTCACTACTCACGGGTAAGTTACTTTTTTGATATGGTTGTGCTCAATATAAACAAATGCCTTGATCACTTCTAATGCTTCCACAAAAACACAATACTCAAAAGATTAAGCATGAACCAAATGAATTAAACAAAGTTATCAGTCATCCTAGCATATAGTAAATAATAGAGGTTTCTCACAATTTGTGACTTTTGGACCAAAGTAAAACAATCATTCAAACAAGTTGCAATAAGAAATATTTATACACATTTGCACAAAGTACAAAGTTCTTAACACATTCTAACATTCTATAAAGCAGTACAATTTACCTTGCTTGCATTCACATGTTCAACATCCTCCCATCACCATTTAAACTTAGGAGAGTCTTCATTGGATACTTTTATACAAATAGCAATCAATCTAAAAGAAGTTCTCATCATTCTTCCCTAATCAATACTTGAGAAAAAATATTTAAAAAAAATAAGTATATATACAATATAAACAACTATACAAAGCTCAAAAATATAGAAACTATTACAATGCAATTCAATATCTAAACACCAATCCCCGACAAGGACGCCATTTTATTCAAACTGCAGTAAAGCGGCAAAAAGAAAAAATTTAGTTTTGGAAGGATTTCCTCCGGGATTTATATCGTCTCCACAGGGATCAGGGCGAGGGAAAGAATATCGTTCAACGGTTTCTACATTTCTAAGCTTGTTGTGAAAATTTGTTGAAAGATCAAAGGTACCATAAATTAAAGCATGAAATATGAAGACGAAAAATATAAAGTAAAAACTTAAAATAAACGGAGCCTTGTTGGGTTTGGATCTCATCAATCGATAACACATGCATTCTTCTAACCAGTTAAACACAAATCAATCATCCGTCTAATATCCTCACATGACACCCACAACAGAGGTTATGTGTAACGCAGCATTGAGAGAACAATTGTATTGTCTCATTGGTGATGTCTCACGGAACTCAACAACACAAAGCATTAAAAACTAATACTCATGCAAATATTAAGCCTAAATCTATGTCTAGAGTCTAGAACCTAATAGAAAATCATCCTAGATCCAGATCTGAAGAGTATATTTCTATAGCGGTTCAAATCAAAGATAAAAAGATAAACAAAGATAACATCCATATCAGTTTCATGATTGATTCATATAAAATGCCATGATCAGAATACGTACATACAGTTAACCCTTTTTACATGCATTCAACTAATTTGCTAAATGTAAGTGAACATAGTTTCTCATCTCTATTATTATGCATCCTCACAATACTGTATTAATCACTACTCATGCTACTCATGATACTAATCAACACAATAAAATCAAAGGTACAAGTGAATATCAACTTACAAGACTATTTCAAAAGTTTGCTCATTGGTAGATGAATATCTAAGATCTAAGATTTGAAAAAGGTTTTGTCAAGACCCACATAAGAAATCAAAGACAACATGAATATTGAATCAAAACTAGTTCACAATACATATATTAGATAAAATACATAAGGTATCAAAAGATTACATCCAAACTCAATAAGAGATCGAAGCTCTTATCTTGTCCCCCTTAGGGTTTGTGTTTCTCTCTCTGGAATATGTTTTGAAATGAAGAGAGATAAAGTGCTATTCTAAAAAAGTACAAGTTATGTTCTAAAAAGTGAGAAAAGTACTTAAAAAGTTATTAAAAAATTTGTCTTGTTCGCCTAGTAAACACCTTTTTCGCCCAGCGAAGACCAGTTTTAGGCACTTAAAGTGCCTCTGAACAGTTAAACTGCCCCTAAAAAATATTTGAGTTCATAGTGCAAGCACTTCTTCGCATAATGAACTGCTTCGCTACAACTTCACCCAGCAAACTTTGAGCCTTTTTCCTACTACTTCTAATCTGAGATGGTTTGATGGGGGCTTCTCTAGGATCTCGCACAGCGAAAATTTGCTTTCACCTCGCTGGTGTTCGTACAATGAACATGTCGATTCCTCTTCATTTATTTGGCTTCCTTGTCCAATCATTTGTGTCTTAATCATTGATGTTTTATGTCTATATCCTGCACAATAACACACACATCAAAGAATCCAAAGGTATTTGCAATATGTTGAAGAATCACACAAGAACAAGAAATAAATTCATTAAAAAATGAAAAATGAGTTGAAAAATGCCAAGAAAGATGGTTCAATTTAAGTCAAAATTTGCACTTAACACTATATCGTCCTCGTAGGAGCCTACTTTGTAGTTGCATGTCCTTAATACATTTAGGGGAAGCACCCCAATACGGTAATTTTGTTGCTTGTTTTATTGCTTTCTTTTTTATTTACTTTTGGTTATTGAGTCTCCTTCATGATTGCACCGTTTTGGACCAAGTTTTAAAATGATTCGTTTTTAGTATGCATAAACTATTGGTTAGGTTTAAACTTGATCATGATATTTTTAGTCAATTGCACGAGTCGATGGAATAAGAGCCATATATATTATTGATTCAAGTTTTGTGGAAAGAAAAATCTCAGTATTTTGAAAATTATGAAAAATTGAGATTTTGTGTGTTTGATTCGAATCAAGCACATATCCTGATTCAAATCACTTTGGACAAAGGAAAACTAGAAATTTTAAAATAATTTGATTTGAATCAAATTTTACACATGATTTGAATTAGCCAATTTTGGGTCACCTCTACTTGAATTGATTTGAATCAGACTTTACACTTGATTCGAATTAGACAATTTGTCCACATTTTCCAATTAGCCCAACTTGATTGATTTAAATCATTATTAACACTTGATTTGAATCATGGGGTCTTTGATTTAAATCATACTTTGCTCTTGATTCAGATAAACTGAAAAATGAGTTAAAACCCTGTCTTGGATCATGGGCCATCAATAAGGAAATTACATCAAGCCCAATAACCACTTCAGCGCTTTCTTCAACATTATCTCTACTTAGCCTCCTAGGAATCAGGTATAAGGGAACAGTTGTCGCTATGTGAAAAATGACACAGAGTCGCCACCGGATTTTATTTATCCCACAAAGGGAAAGGGAAATAGCGATAAAACCTTTGGGAAATAGCGTGGTCATCGCAACCAAGTCTTAGGGTTCGGGAGTCGGTTATGCGAGGGGAAGGTATTAGCACCCCCCCGCATCCATCGTACTCGATGGGAACCTCCTAGGTTGTTTGGCGTGAATGGGTATTTTGTTCTAAAAGTTTGCTTGCTTAAGGAAAAGAGGGGTTGGTTTATTTATTTTAATGCTCGCCAAGGATTGTGGCCCTTGTGCCTACGTATCCTCACTTAAAAGAAGTGAAGAATCAGAGCTCTGTAGTTCGGAGGCTTACGAAATAGTTGTTTGTTGGTTGATTTTATACCTTGAAAAAGGGCTTTTTGATTGAAGCCCTAAGGCGAAAAATAGTTTGATGAGTTGATGTTATTTTTAGGTTTTTCTAAGGGAAGAATCTATTATTGACTAGGATTATGTTAGAACACAGATTGGTTCTTAATAATATCTCTATGTTTTGATGATAACTATTATGAAATTTTGTAATTAAGAATTATATACTCTAAAATTTGCTTAAGAATGTTTGCTGCAGATATTAAAGTAAATATCACTCCAGAAGCAAATCAGATCTGAACATAAGAAATATGCAAGGCTCTGAAGCATCAGATGCACCCATTAGAAGATTCTGAATGCTGCCATCAAAAGATCCTGAGCGTTGCCTCCAGAAGGATCTGAAGCAGAAGCTCTAGAAGGATCTGAAGCAGAAGCTCCAGAAGGATCTGAAGCAGAAGACTCCTTATGAATTGTGGAAGAACAGAAAGCCCAACGTTTCATATTTTCATCCTTTTGGATGTATTTGCTATATGTTGAATACTAAAGAAAATATGAACAAGTTTGATTCCAAAACACAGAAGTGTTTCATGCTTGGGTATTCTGAACGCTCTAAAGGCTACAGAGTATACAATACAGAGACACAAATTGTGGAAGAATCTATTCATGTTAGATTTGATGATAAGCTTGGCATTAAAAAGCCAAAGCAGTCTGAAAACTCTGCAGATAGAGAAGTAGTCTTCACAGACTCTGAAGGCTCAGAGGCAGACAAAGCTCAAGTGAAGGAACCAGAAGCAACGTCAGATGCAATTTCTTTAACTTCTCAGATGAACAATTTAAACATTTCTGAAGAATCAACTATTAGAGGATCATCTTCCAGAATCAAAGCTTCTCATCTAGAGAATGTTATCATTGGAAAGAAGGATGACCCTATCAGAACAAGATACTTTCTTAGATCATCTGAAGCATCATTATTTGGATTGGTGTCAGTAATTGAACCAACTTCTGTAGATGAAGCTCTGCAAGACTATGATTGGATTATTGCCATGCAAGAAGAGCTAAATCAATTCACCAGAAATGATGTGTGGGATTTGGTTCCAAGACCAAAAGGATTCAACATAATTGGAACTAAATGGGTCTTCAGAAATAAGCTTAATGAGAAAGGAGAAGTTGAAAGAAATAAGGCAAGGCTTGTTGCTCAAGGGTACAGTCAATAAGAAGGTATTGATTACACTGAAACTTATGCTCCAGTGGCAAGGTTAGAATCTATACGCCTTCTTATTTCATTTGCTGCACAATATAACATCACTCTATATCAGATGGATGTTAAAAGTGCCTTTCTAAATGGTATTATAGAAGAAGAAGTTTATGTTTACCAACCTCCTGGTTTTGAGAGTGAAAAATTTCCAGATCATGTTTTCAAACTAAAGAAATCTCTATATGGTATTATAGAAGCATTTTAACCCTTGTATTTGTTATTACATTTGATTGTAAGAAAACCTTAAGAAGATCCAGTTAGGATCAGTAGTTCTTGAGAAGACTTTAAACAGTTGTTCTTAGTGCTTACTATTGTAATCAGTTGATTAAATAGTGGATTAAGTCCTTGTTTGAGAAAGGCAAATCACTATAGGAAGGGTGGACTGGAGTAGTTGAGTTCAACGAACCAGGATAAAAATACTTGAGTTTTTATTTCTAAGTTTTTATCTTCATACTTATTCAACCCCCCTTCTAAGTATTTTCTCACCTTCAGATTATACAAAAGACTTTGGATAGAGATGAATGTATCGAATAACCAAGTCGAGTGCCTTGTATTCAAAACATTCGGAACGAGTGTAGGAGGATTCCATTCTCATTCCTTCTCTACCACTTTAAAGATCATGGTGCATAATTCTAATCGTATATTTTATTGTGTTTTGGATTTTTATGAGAAAAGAGAATCACTTGACGTTAGATCAAGGTTTATTGTTTGTAAAGATACATTTGAAGCGATACGGACAAGGTCGATGGTGGTGCACAAGGCAACCGACTTACAAGGTTAAAAATGGCTCGACAAAATCGAGAGTTTGTTTTTGAAAATGGTTTTTGGAATCAAAAGTCAACAAGGACAATAGCAATATTCATACTAAAATCATGCAAACATATGGGGTTAATTGACTAAAAAAATCGAGACATGCAAAAAAAAAACGGCACGAAGCGAACTCCTTGAGAAAATTTTTTTTGGAGGTAAAATAACAAAATAAGTGAATAAACAGTAGTGTAACACGTGTGGCCGTGTTGTGTGACACAGCCCATGTCATAGGGTACCTGCAATGAAAGGTTTTGAGGCATGACAGAGGTGTGACACGGGTGGCCGTGTTGTGTGACACGGCCCGTGTCCTAGGGTCTGGGAGAAAAAAGATTTTTGAGGTCAAACAACGGTGTGACACGGGTGGCCGTGTTATGCGACACGGCCCGTGTCATAAGTCCTGGGCATTTTGTAGGTAGAAACCTCAAACAGAGGTGCAACACGGTCGGCCGTGTTGTGTAACACGGCCGGCCGTGTTGTGTAACGCGGCCCGTGTTGTAAGGCCTGGGGTTTTTATGTTATGAAAAAGCTATCAGAAGTGTGACACGGGTGGCCGTGTCGTGTGACACGGCCCGTGTCAGGCTACCAGAGTGAAATAACCTAATTTTTTCTTTGTTCTCCTTCGTTTTTATGGTTTCTTGAAAATGGTTTCTTGGTCCCTATTAGGACCTTACATGATATATACAGTACAACAACACACAAGAGAGTAAATGAAATGAATATAAAAGAAAAAAGTAAAGGGAGAAAGGTTTGAAGAAATGGATACCAAGAGCTTTCTATCCTTCTTGCAAGTACTCCAATGACCTTTGTTGGATGTGCTCTCCACTCTTCACTCTATGTTGTGAAGATTCTGCTTCTCAATGGTCCTCTTATGCTTCTATATCACTCTTCTTCTTCTTTTTTTCTGGGTTTTCTTCCTTTCTATTTTTTGGTTTTTTGCAATGTGTGTAGATGTTGAATGTGTAAAGAGTGAATGCTTTTTGTTTACAGCTCCCTCCTTCTTATCTCTCCCCTATAGGGTTTTCCCTTCTCCCCAAACATCAGATTTTTTCATGGGTAATGTCTCATACCACCATTTCTCATGTCACTCTCTTTCTTTCCATTTCCATGTATATGGCTATGCTGCATTTTTCTGCACTACTTTCTCATGCTGTCTTTTTCTACAGCCCTCTACATTGTCCTCAATCCTTTCACCTCTTTGTTGGCTTATGCTTGGACTACTCAATTTTAACCTTTGGACAGAATTTTGAAATTCTAATTTTTAGATGCATTGTCACATGCTATTCCCTTGGTTTTGTGACATGTATATTTTGTGACATGAGGCAACTTGTTACTTCTTGCATGGGGCTGTTTTGGATTACCTTCATATTGCCCATGAATAAGCATGCATAATCTTGATCTTGAAACATTCCAATGTTGAGTTGGCTCTTAAATATTTTCTTTGGATGTTTGTAAGCATAATGTTGGACATGTAAACTTGTTGGGCATGAAGGTACCATAGCATGAAATTGATTAGAAGCTTGGATTAAGACTAGAAGTAGCTTAATTTTCTAAGCATTACCAAGAGCTTGAAACTTTGTAACAAATGTGACACTTTTGCAAATGTCATGAAATTTCTCTTTGTAATATTCTTGAATCTAGTCTTGAATTCATGAATCTTGAACTTTGAATGATGGATTCCCTTATGTCATTATATGAAGTCTTGAATTATGCACTTGTGATCTTGACTCATGCTTTGCAAATTTGAACTCCACTTGATCAAGAATTTGAAACAAAGTTGGATAAAGCAATCTTGAATTAGGCCTTGCATTTCATGTTCATTAAGAATATTTATCTTGAATATCCCAATATTTTTCAAGTAACTTCTTCTTGAAGTAATCTACATGAGTAGACCTTCCAACTTAGATCAAAACTTAGGTGATGAACCTTTTCTTCCATGCATTCCATGATAGGAAATTTATCTCATTTGAAATGGAAAATAACAAATCGACCCAATCTATACCTTATGAACTCACATGCTCGATATGTAATAGAATGATGTATGATATGGCGAATGTAGGGTATAAAGGCTAAAGGTGAAAATGAGGGTGTGACAACAGTTTTGGGAGATAAAGTGTCTTGTGACAGACCGTCACAATAGGGTGCAGACGGTGTTGTCCTTTCTTGTATAGTGTACAGAGTGGTGGTTATACTATTGTACTACTTTTGTCTTCTAGCGCCTCTTTGATCTTATCCACTAATTCAAATGGTTTTTCTTCGGTACAAAGTATAGTTTCCTCTAGTATTTCATTCCTTCCAAGCTTTCCCTCGGATTCAACTACTTTCTTCACTTAATCTCTCTGGTAAAATCCATCTTCATACTTTAGCTAGAACTCTCATGTGTTGTTCACTACAGTATCGCCTTCACTTGTTAGAGCTACCATTAAATCAAGCAGCAAAAACATTAAATCAACAAAAGGAGCACCTATTCTGGTCCAAGCTAAATGTTATAGAATAGCTAAAGTGATCTAAAAGAAAGTTACTAAAAGGTAATAAAACTAAAAATGTGCAAGAACTAAGGTAAATAATAACTCACAAAAGATGGGTTATCACATCCCCACACTTAAATCATTGCTTATCCTCAGGTAATGCGATAGCTCATGACAAAAAAACTTCCCCTTTACACAACCACATTTCTACCGACACAGCTCATCAACAACTCAGAAATCATCTCAAAGGACTTATTTTCAAGTATTGGAATAACTTAGCCCTAAAGCTATATCACAAGTGTGTGTGTGTGTGTGTGTGTGTGTGTGTGTGTGTGTGTGTGTGTGTGTGTGTGTGTTGTGTGTGTGTGTTTTGTACATTACTTATGCTACGTGTCACGTTGGGACTCTCCAGTCAAGATAGCTAGCCTAGTTTTAACTTTGTCTGCTCTATCCTATAGTTTAAGAGCTTAACTTTCAGTTCCATCAGGGGGATTTTGACTATCTATTTTTTTAGATTTTTGTACTTAGATACACAATTGCATTTTTATTTATAAGCTAGGTAGATGTTCCACTTTTCCACCTGACGAGATCTCACTTGTAATGAGTCTAACCTAGTAGTAATGGTGAAAGCATCCTCTGTTCCTCTAGTTTCGGACACAAGAAATTATTCAAGACTTTTGTTCCTCCAGTTTTGGGCACAGGAACTTACTCAAGAAGGGCACCTTAACTTACTTCTTTCACACACTTTGGTGTTTTTATTATGTAAACGTGTCCAATTGTACTATATCCTAAACATTGGTACTCTCCTCCCTTAACTAAATCTTGTAATGAATTCTCGTTCGATGTTTTAAAACAATTCAAATTTGTCACAAGGCTATTTACTTTTCTGACTACTCAAGGAGAGACCATGGTTAATAGAGACACAAGAAGGTGCAATTTAGACTAGCACACAAAGCTTTGTTTCCAATAATGTCACAGTCCTATTAGATTTTTCCTAAGTTTCTTAGATTTGTTTTATCTTTCAAGAGTTTAAAACCAAAAAAATCAAAGTTTTTCATTAACTAAAATGTGGCTGACTACAACCAAGCCACAACAAAACATTAAACTAACAACCTAAAAACAACAAATCTTAATCAGCAGTAGCAAATCAAATGATAATGGAGAGTAGTTGGGTTGAAGGGCAAGGTCGTGACACAGGTCGCCACTCCCCCAGACTTAACGACATGGTCCTCACTGTCATCTGAATAGATGAGGCATGCCACTAGTTGCCCTTAAAATGATCAAGAGAAACACCAACTAGGAATTGAGCTTGTTGCTTTTCCTTAAAGCACATTCTTCCTTTTTATTTTTCCTAGCTTCCTTCTAGGCAGGCTCTTGCAGGGGTTCCTTATTTGAATTTTTGGGTGCCTAAGAGGCAGCTTTCATCATGGCAGATACAAGAACTTTCAATGGCTTTGATGGAGCTTTCTTGGAGGGAGATTTTTTCTTTGTAGAAGGCTTGGTTTTAGCATGGAATTTCTTGGTCTAAGTCACCTTTGTTGGGGCAGGCGTGCTAGGCTTCACTGGCTTCTTCACCTTCTCATCAAGAGTGACAATTGGTGCCACGTTAACATCCAACTCTTCCTTAAATTCTTCTGTAGACTCAAATTTGTGTGAGTCAATGGTCAAATCTCTTTCTTCCTCGACAACCTTTTCTCCATCTTCATCAATTTCTTCATCTTCCTGCTGGCCATTCAAGCCTGTCGTACCTTAAAAAATGAAAACAACCTCGTGAAGCGTAATTGCACGCTTGCAAGATGAACTTAACAGACTCACCATCGATCTTTATTTACTCCTATAGTGAGAAAGGGAAAATATCAAATAAAACCTCTAAAAGAAAGACAAGGATATGGTCATCACAACCAATATCTGAGTTCGGTAGTTGGTTACGCAAGAGGAAGGTATTAACACCCCTCACGTCTGTTGTACTCAACGGGAACCATTTAGTGAGGGTTGAAATAATGTTAGCTTATGTTAGTTTCTAATCTTCTACTAGTTAAGATAGAAAAGAAAGAAACGAGAAATGTTTTTTTTTATAAAGAGAAAGCAGACCTAAAGGTTTTTATTACTAGGGGGCCTGACAAGATTTTGCAATCTTGTATGGTGCCACAGATATATTTTTGGTACATAGGACAATATTATTTGAAAATTCCACTTCTCTCTTTGTAGGTAACTCTGAAATATCATCTAGAAACACTTCTAGAAACTCTCTCACTACAGGTAATTCATTAATCGACGCCTTGCCCTCAACTGACAATGAGGCAAACATCGCGAACATTTTAGCTTCATCTTCCAGAAAAGTCCTCAATTCCTTGGTAGATATAAAATTATCCAACTCTTCCTCTTATAGAGTAAGAAACATTAACGTCTTCTTATAATAGTTAATATAGACATAATTTCTCTCTAGCCAATTCGTTCCTAAAATAATATCCAGATCGCTGAGTGGTAAGCAAATCAAATCCACTACGAAGTCTTTACCAAAGATTGACAAAGGAAAATTCAAGCACACTAAGGACGTAGTTATCAAACCGATAGATGGAGTATCAATCAACATCCGCCTACTCAAAATAGACGGCATAAGTCTGAGTTTCTTCACACAATCAACAAAAATAAACGAGTGGGTTGCACCCGTATCAATGATAGCAATCAAAGGAGTATTATGGATATAACAAGTACCTCTGACCAAACGATCCTCACTGGTAGGCTGAGCCCCCACTAATGCAAATACCCTCCTACTGGTCTACGACTTCTTTGGCTTCTGACAATTAGTGATGATGTGACCCTGTTCACCAAAGTTGTAACATGTAGGTATATTGGTCCTACAATCTTCCACAACATGACCTGGTCGCCCGCACTTGAAACATTTCTTCACCTTATTTTGACATTCATTAGCATGGTGACCCATGCCACCACATTTTAAACACCTGATAGGGTTGGAAGAAATGTCTCCCCCACTTGGCTTCTAGCCAACAATAATATTTTGCTTCCCTTTATTGGTTGGGGAACTGCAAGCCGTACTCACGTGCCTCTGTTTACCTCTATTATCACTCAGGGTCTTGTAATGAGCAACCTGGGCCCTGTTATCCTTATCATAAATCCTACACATATTCACTAACTCATGAAAGTGTCTGATTTTCTGATAACTGATACCTTGTTTAATCTCAGGATGCAACCCATTCTCAAACTTGATACATTTTAAACTCATAGCAACAACAATATTGTAATGAGGACAATAATTTACCAGTTCCTTGAACCGGGCAGCATATTCTACGACTGTTGAGTTTCCCTGCTTCAATTCCAGGAATTTGATCTCCTTTTTACCATGAACATCTTCTAGAAAATACCGCTCTAGAAACTCAACCCTAAACACCGCTCAAGTAATAAGACTACCTGCAACTTCTAACCTTTGGCGGCTATTGTCCTACCAATCCTCGGATTCCTCAGCCAACATATGGGAGCCAAACTGCATCTTCTGAGCTTCAGTGCACTCCATGACTCTAAAGATCTTTTCAATGTCCTTCAGCCATTTCCGTGCACCATCCGGATAATACCTACCCTCGGACGTAGGTGGCTTGTTATTCTATAACTTTTCCAAATTACAGAACTCGACGTCCCTAGCATTCTGATTGTTATCCTGCACAGCCTGCACAACATCCTGTTATGCAACAACAATCGCAACATTATTTCTTCTAGCCATATTGTTCAACACCAACAATACAGGTCAGAAGAATTATATGACTATATTCACTCCATAGTCAGACTCTACTACAACACCTGGCTGGCCGAACTGACCTGCTCTAATACCAATTATAACACCTACTCTCCCTATTCATTTAATTATAAAAATAGTTTGCCGAATAATTAGAAATACACAAGTAGGATGCCACATCCATTAGAACTCATGAAGTATCAAGTAACTTCATATCTTTATTCCTCACAAAAGTAAATTAAACAGCAAAATATTCAAATTGTTCACTTCAACATCATTAAGGCTTTAACAAAATTAACCTCCAAAAAAATTGTGGTTCAACATAATTTAGAAAGCAAGATGCGTAACAAATGAAAAACAACACAAATTATAACAAATTCCCATCCTTCATGTGTTATGTATCAAAGTGACTACTAAGACTCGATCAATAGCAACACACGTGAAATTTTGGCGCGCAGATACCAGATGTCGAGATAGATGGCACAACACTGGGATCAAAATACAACTTGAGCACACAACAAACAAAAATTGTAAATTGCAGAAAGTAAAGAAAACCAAAGTTGTTAACCTAGTTCAGTGCAACTCACCTACATCTGGGGGGCTACCAAGCCAGGAAGGAAATCCATTATCAGTAGTATTAATTTAAAGCTAAACAATCCTAGTTTACAACTCCTCACTTAATCCCTGCCCAGTGCAACTTCTACCTAGGAACTCCTATATATGAGAACCCCTATCACTTTCTAATCACCTTAGTGATATCAAACAATCACAATCTTAGTGATTGTATACAAAACAACAAAATAGAAGATCACACTTCCAAAATAATACTTGATCTTGCTTAAAAGCTTCAACCAAGAACAATACACTTTCTGCTTAAAAGCTTTGAGTAACAATGAAAAATCAGACAAACTCAATGCATTAAAAGATACATGAGTGACATACAATTAACAAACGAAAACCCTAGAGACCAACCAAAACAACGGCTAATCCTTATTCTCTAAATTTTCACGATATGCTTTCTTCTTCAAATAAGGGTTTTCTTCTCTTTAAATAACCTTCAGACCTACTGGGCTTGGGCTTCATGAGGCACATAAATAGCAGCAATCAGTATAAACTGGCTGCAAATCATCCTGCATAAAAATAGGAGAAAATTCAGAATTTCCTAAAAAGGCTCATGGATCCTTTTTATGGAAAGTAATAGAATCTGCAATAATAGAAATTCCCACAATATAATCCCATACAGGTCCCCCATATGTGCATCATAACACACTCAAAAAACACACTAAAATTACCAAAATAGCCATGCCTTAGCTACCTGGTATAACATGTCCTGGAACATGTCATAACATCGTGTAGAACATGATGTCTGACTGACATGGCAGAACATCTGGTTCAACAACTTGCTAACAACATGTTGTTTGATCAAGATATAGCCAATCCAAAAACCAAGGACTTACAATCTCCCCCTTTGGTAAATTTTGGCTAAAATAAACTCAGCCCACATCAGAGATACACAAAGCGGAAACAAAAATGCAGAAACACAGAAACCCAAGAACCACAATGTTGTCAAAATAATAAAGAACACCAGACAACACAATGTCAAGACATGAGGTCTGACACCAAAAATCAACACAAGCTACATGAGATCATGTAAGCTCTATAATCTTCCAACAACAACACAAACAAGTACATCACTCCCCCTTTCACATATAATAAGTTCTCCCCCTGAATGAGGAAACCAAAAGAAAATTAAAAAAAAACTTGAGCAATTCAAGTTCCCATAAAAAGCAGCAGCAACCACCACAACTTACTCCCCCTAAAGACTACAACCTACTCCAAAGAATAATAACTTCTCCCACACATAACAAAAAGCTCCACTTCTTCTCAACAGCAGCAACAAACATGACATACAATCATATTCCCCTAAATAGTTGCCCACAAGCAATAACAAGAAACATAACTACTCTTCCTAAGTAGTAGTACAAACATGACATAAAGTCATGACATCTGATCTAACATCAGAAAACAGAAAACAACACAACACTTTACTCACCCTTTTAGCCAAAAATTGACAAAAAGAAATAAGTAAATATAAACATAAATGGAATCAAACATAATGGAACCACAAAAGAAACAAAATGCATACAATACAAGTTCAGATGGAAATAAAATAAAAACCATAAAGCAACCTCATAAATGGAAACACAAACTGATTTAGATCACTTATAGATGATCATCCAGCTTTTTCCTCTATCAAATATCCTTTTGTACCCCTTGTATCTGTCACTTGAATTAAGAGTGTTGGTATTAAACTCCATCACCACAACCTTTAAGTACATCTTATTCAAACCGGTCCTTCTATGTTTTAGAGATATTTTGTTCCACTCGTTAATAGTCTTCACTAGCTCAAGCCTCCCAAGCATAAGAGAATAGAATAAGGATGCATTGTGTGTTTCACTCCCCCATTTTTGTAATTGCTACAATTCCTCAATATTACAAGTTCCTCTCTCACAACCAATGTCCTCAGTATAATCTGCAGATAAAGTTTTAATAGTCATACCAGTTAGCTGCTCATTAGTGTTCACACCCTTCACAGTAACACTTTTTCCTTCAGCGAAAATCGTGACTAGAAAATGATCCCCGTCAGGGTTCTTATTCTAGCCATTCAGATCCTCACAATGTAATGTTATAACATCTGTCATTATATTATGAATTTTCACCATCTACATTATCCATACTGAGGGAAGACTACCCCCTTCAATTTCATTAGTACACCAAGAAACATATACCCGTTTCTTATTGATCCATGCGTCATCCCTTGTTCTAAAGACATAATTCAAGGTTTTCTTTTCTTGAATACTAGAACTCATCATTGGTCCAAGATTTGAGCCAAGACGTATACTTGATATTTCCTTTGTAGCTTCAGTGATGTCTTTTTCAATTGAGTGTCTTACAATGAGAGCCTTTGATTGTCCTGTATATCCTTTCATAGAGAGATCTGAACTCACTTGAGAGTGTCTGAAACAATGGTAGAGATACTGTAGCTTTCCTCTCTTTCAGTCTCAACAGTCTGACAAGATGATGTCCTAACATTGTCTTCCACCTCTATCATTTATTCAGTAATTGAATCATCAATTATAGCATTTATCGATTTCGTTGTCATCCCAGTCCTAAAGTTAAAGACTCTATAAGCTCTGTTGCTCAAAGAGTATCCCAAAAATATTCCTTCATCACTTTCATGATGCATTCTACCATTTTGCTTTTGATTAGTTGAGACATAACACTTACTTCCAAAAATGTGAAAGCATTTGACTGTAGGTCTCCTTCCTTTCCATAACTCATAGAGAGTGGTCGTAGTGTTAGCCCTCAATGTAACCCTATTATAAATATAGCAAGCAGTATTCATAGCTTCAACCCAAAAGAGATAAGGAAAATTCTTAGTATGAAGCATTACTCTTGTAGATTCTGATACAGTCCTCATCTTTTGCTCAACAATTTCTACATGTTGAGAAGAAATGGAAGAGAAAATCTCATAACTTATGCCTCTAAAAGCACAAAACTCTAAAAAAATTTCACTCTCAAACTCTTTATCATGATAACTCCTAATCTTGATAATCCTCCTCTTCTGTTCCCTTTGAACATCTTGACATATATCTTTAAAAGTTTCAAAGATGTCTAGCTTTTCTCTAATGAAGCTTACCCATGTAAACTCAGAGAAATCATCTATAACCATAAAAACATACTTCTTCCCACCCAGTCTTTCTTCTTTCATTGGCTCCATTAAGGCTATGTGAAGAAAATCAGAAACTTTGGAACTAGTCCATTGCTGCAACATTGATGAGAACATCATGGGTTGCACATCAAGTTTACATTCACCATATACTTCCCAATTTATAACCTTGAGATCTGATATCCCTGTAATGGCTCATACTATCATGATCTTATACATATTTTTGAGAGAAAGATGTCCAAGTTTCTAGTGCCTATCTTTGAAGTAGGATGTAGAGTAAGTTGTAGCTTGTGGTTCCCAATGATAATAGTTGTCTTTGGATCTCACACCTTTCATATGAACAATGTTCCTTCCATCCTTGACTATGCATTCTGACCTATAAAAATTTACTAATAGACCTTGATCACACAAATGACTAATGCTGATGAGATTAACAACTAGACCTTTCATAAAGAGCATATCATCTACCCTAGGACATCCAACACATTCCAATTTACCAATACCTTTTATTTCTCCTTTAACACCACCACCAAATCTTACAGAGCCTATGGACTGAGATTTCATATCCACCAGCAACTCCTGAGCCCCTATCATATGTCTAGAACATCCACTATCAAAGTACCAATCATCTTTAGTTTAATCTCTCAAGGAAGTGTGAGCTACATAATTTACCTCCCTATCTTTGAAGCTCCTCTTTTTGTTTACTTGATTGACCTTGAAATGGATAGTAGGTTTTTAATTTCCATGCAATTTATAGCAAAAAGGTTTTATATACCCATACTCGCCACAGTGATGACATCTCCAAGATGATTGGTAATTACTTTGATGTTTATCATGTCTGCCTAGGTGTTGTAACATGTGGTTTGACATTATAACCATCTTCTTTCTTTCTTGGGCAAAGAACTTCCCTAAAGACACTTTCCTTTGATTTTTAATAGATTGATAATGCACTTCAGCCTTCATCTTTCTCACATAGTTTGTTGCACTACTGAGCTTGGAATTCAAGAGAGTTATCTCATTTTGAAGATGAGAATAACAATTAACAATTCCTTCTTCTCATTCTCTAATTCAGCTATGGCCTTCCTCTAATGCTCCTCTGTCTTTTGATATTCTTCACATCTGTTACAGATTTCCTTATAATCCACATCCAAATCTTCATATAGATTGTTTTCATCACATCCTTCTGCTTTTTTAGTCCATCTTCCAAAAAGAGCAGTAGCAGATTCAGTAGTCTCTTTATTGGATTTATCTTCAAACTACTCGTCATCAGACCAAGAAGCGGTCAACCCTTTTTTCTATTTCCTGAGATAGTTCGGACATTCTAGCCTAATGTGACCAAAACCCTCACACTCATAACACTGGAACCTTTTATTTAGATCTGTCTTTTCTTCAGTTCTGGTATTCTTCTCAAAATCATAATTATTTCTAATGTTAGAGGTGATGTCCTTGATACCTGGTCTTCCTCTTCTATCCATTCTCTTTAATATTCTATTAAACTGCTTCCCAAGTAAAACAATTATATTTGACAGTTCTTCTTTAGTATCTAGGTTAGTCTGTCCCTCTTTATCTTCAGTATTTGATACAAAATCAATACTTTTGTTCCTTTTCTCAGACTTGTCACTAATAGCCAACTCAAACGTTTGAAGAGAACCAACAAGTTCATTAACCTTCATGTTGTTGATATCTTGAGCTTCTTCAATGGTAGTTACCTTTATATTAAATCTCTTTGGAAGAGAGCTAATAATCTTCCTTACCAACTTTACTTCTGATATTTTCTCTACCAATGCACTAAATGCATTGGCTATGTCAAGAATATTCATGTGAAAGTCATGAATACTCTCATTCTCCAACATCTTCAAAATCTCAAATTTGGTTGTCAGGAACTGAAGTTTGGACATCTTAAATTTAGATGTGCCTTTATGGGTTGTCTTGAGAATTTCCTTAGCATCCTTAGCAACAGTGCAGGTGTTGATCAACCTAAACATGTTCTTGTCCACTCCATTGAATAAGGCATTAAAGGCTTTAGAATTTCCAAGAGCAGATTCATCTTCCTCCTTGGTCCAATCCTCTTAAGGTTTTAAGGAATCTTTACCATCCTTATCCTTAACCACAAGGTGCTCCCAACCCTTGATGATAGCCTTTCAAGTTCTGTTATTCATAGAATTTAAAAAGGCCACCATATGTGCCTTTCAATAGTCATAATTTGTGCCATCCAAGATTAAAGGCCTATTAATATTTCCTCCTCATTCCTTATCCATAGTACCAGAATACAAACTCCCTAGAGCTCACCCAAAAATAGAACAGGGTGACCTGCTTTGATGCCAATTGAAATTCTAGCACACAGATACTAGATGTCGAGACAGATGTCACAACACTGGGATCAAAACACAGCTTAAACACACAACAAACAAAAACTGTAAATTGCAGAAAGTAAACAACACCAAAGTTGTTAACCCAGTTTGGTGCAACTCACCTACATATGAGGGCTACCAAGTTAGAAAGGAAATCCATTATCAGTAGTATTAATTTAAAGCTAAACACTCCCAATTTACAACTCCTAAATTAATCCCTACCCCGTGCAACTTCTATCTAGGAACTCCTATATATGAGAACCCCTCTCACTCCTTAATCACCTTAGTGATATCAAACAAGTATACAAAACAACAAAATAAAAGATCACACTTCCAAAATAATACTTGGTCTTACTTAAAAGCTTCAATCAAGAACAATACACTATTTTCTTAAAAGCTTCGAGTGAACAATGAACAATCAGTCAAACTCAATGTATTAGAAGATACATGAGTGACATACAATTAACAAACGAAAACCCTAGGGACCAACCAAAACAACGACTAATCCTTATTCTCTAAATTCTCACGATATGCTCTCTTCTTTAAATAGGGTTTTTCTTCTCTTTAAATAACCTTCAGGCCTACTGGACTTGGGCTTCATGAGGCGCATAAATATAAGCAATCAGTATAAACTGGCTGCAAGTCATCCTGCATAAAAATAGGGGAAAATATAAACTTTCCTAAAAAGGCTCATGGATCTTTTTTATGAAAAGCAACAAAATCTGCAATAACAGAACACACTCAAAAAACACATTAAAATCATCTAAGTAGCCATGCTCTAGCTACCTGGAACATGTCACAACATCATGTAGAATATGATGTCTGACTAACATGGCAAAACATTTGGTTCAACATCTTGCTAAAAGTATGTTGTTTTACCAAAATGCAGTCAATTCAAAAACCACAGGACTTATAACACGCTCCAATCACTACTCAGGTACCTGATTATCTGTACTCCCCGAGGAGCACAGACACAACAACAAAAAATGAGTGAGAATTAAATTTAATAATTACATGGTGAAAATCACATGCTAAGGAGTAGTAATCACACCAATCAAACAATTATAATGCACGTACAAGTGTGTTGTACCCCAAAATTTGACCAACCTTTTTCTTGTACTTGGCTTATGTTTCATTTCATTTTAGCATTTGCATTTGCATAAAATTGTTCTTAACAGGGGATTAAGAGAGGTGTGCCATTCAAGAGAAGAGTCTCAGTTGATCTCAGGCTCAGACAAGAGTGCTCACAATCACCAAGAAGTTGGCAAGGCTCCTTGAAGGATGGATTAATGTATGGTGTTTGTCTCCTATCTTAGGGGTCAACATAGGATCATCAGAGGTTCATGAGACCATGGTTGTGGATAAGATGTGATTGAAAAGCTCATTGAGTGCTTTGGAAGTCATTGTGGAGCTTGTCTAGGCTTTCATTGCATCTTCAAGAGGTCACAGTCAAAGGATGTGAATCTAGGGTTTCATCTGGTCAACACAAGGTCAACTGAGGACTTGAGGGAGTTTGAGACTTGACTCTAAGTAATTGAAGCCATTGGAATTTATCTTGAGACATTTAAGATGTCATGTAAAGCTCAATTTAAGAAGAATCAAGAGTTCAAGGAGTTACTAAATTAGGGTTTCAGAGGATCTCAGTGTAAAATCCCCTTATTTAGTGCCTAACTTCAATGGCAAATTACCTTATGATGTAAGTTCAATCTCATTTTCTTACAAACATGAAACTTGTATGGCATGTTCTTATCTTTCGTTTGATTACTAGAACTTATCCGTTGAGTTTGTGGAACTCACGTTATGATGCCAACAAGTTAGAGGTCTCAAATGAACATATTTTTGGTCAACTAGAAGTCAACTAACTTCCAAGGCACTTTTGACCTAGAATCATGTTTCTCCTCAATTTCAAGTGAACATGAAAGTTTTTCCTCATGATCTTAGATTTCCAAAAAGTCCTATAAGTCATTGATATCATTTGTAGAACTCAAGTTATGGTCTTGGCAAGGCAAGGGTATTTTGGGAAGATTTGGTTATAGGATATTTGTTACATAGGTCATTTTCATGCACTTGTGTACCTCAAATGAACTTCCAACCAACATGGAATTCGCTCCTAGAGACCTCATTTCCATCATAGAGCTCAAGGATCACAAGAATCATGGATGTATTTGAACATGTAGAAGAATTTTCAAGTGAATTATGGATTTTTAAGCATGACATGAGATGGATGCATTATAGGCCATATTTATACCTCACTTTGATTCAATTCACTTCGTAATACAATCATAAGAGGTTTGGTACAAATGAGCACAAACACGTGCAATTTCAAGTTTCTTCCCAAATAAGTTTTCATTCAAATCTTGCAATATGGATCCAATTCAAGGCCCAAACCAATTCCATTGCAAAATTGAACTCACATGCTGTAGATTAGAGTGATTTCCATGAGTGAAGCAAGGCATTTTCACGTGTGCATGAGTAACTTGCTTTTTTTTTGGCATTTTTTCAAATAATCAAATTGAGGCTTCACGGGCCTTCCAAATCATTTCAGATCCATCATATATAAGCTCTGAGTTCGCCCTAAGAGCTAAGAAGGTGCATTTGGAGTTGGAGAGAGCAGTTGCAGATTTGAATTCCTTAAGAAAATTCCAAGATCGAATTCCACTTTTCTCTGCAAATCAAGTGCAATTGAAGCTCAATTCATCTTTCTGGGAGCATTTAGAGTGAGATTGGAGCAAAGAAATTAAGTTTTCACGCCTGAGAAGAGCCAACGGAGTGTCTCCGCTCAGTAAGTTTCCATCTCTCATATCTCTCATTCTAGGCCATAATCTAGGCTCATATTGGCTGCATCTGAAGCCCTACGTTGAGTAGGCTATGTTTGCATACTTTTTGTTCATGTTTGGTAGAATTTCAGCATGTGTGCATCAAACTTCAATCCTTCGATTCTCTCAATCCATGAGTGTTTTCAATGATTGGATCTTGGATTTGGAACCTTTGTAACTTTAGCTTTCATTTGGTACCATTTTTGTGCATTTTGGTTGAGGTTGGATGACTGTGTCTTCGACCACCTCACCGGAGAAGACGACCGGAACCCTAGCTCCGGTGTCTGGTTATTTTCCCTTCAGATCTGATGTGGCCTTGCGTTGAACGTTTGACTGCTTGCGTGTGTGGCTCAGATTGGCTTGACTGGATCCACTTGGCACGTTGAAGCCACGCCCGTTTAATGAAACGGGGCGCTTTGGCTAGTGAGACAAGTCTGAGTGGATTGGGCCAGAAATGCTATGCGTGCCCCCCCTCTTTTCCAGCCCAGTTCTCATTTTAACGGATTTCCTTTGCATTTCTGTTTTACTTTCACACCTCCCTTTCCATGTTTATTTTATTTTATTTTCTATTTGTTTTGCAATTATTAAAAATAGATCTAAATTGCTAAAAATTCCATAAAAAATATTTTCCAACATTCCAAAACTTTAATTAATTTTCTATAATTTTTAATTTCAATTTTCTTTTATTTTGAAATTAATTTTGAATTTTGCAATTGGAGTTGTTTTTGAAATTATTTTCACTTGATCATTCTTGTTTGATGTACCATTTGCAATCACCAATGAATAAGGTTTCCTCTCCATTTTGAGGATGGATTGAGGTACCTTTGAGGCTGGTTTTGGTCAAGGTTTGATCAATTTTTGTTTGACTTTGCTTTGCTTTTATTTGACCCTCAATAATAATTCATCAAGGTGGAGCACCCTAGTTGATCAAATCATTTGGTGATGCCTTAAATTGAATTTGGTTTGGATGCTTTGGCCTATGGTTGCCAACATGTTTAGTTACTTTATGCATTTTATTTGGCATTTAAGGAACTCTTTTTCTATTTTTGGTGAAGCTTGCAAGTCAAGTCACCCTAGATGAAGTTCATACAAACTAGTTGACCTAGTTTCATTGGGAAATGACTTTGATGGATCCCATGAGCACCTTATGACTTTTGATTCTCATTCTTGACATGATTAAGGTGCTGGTTTTGATTTTATAGGTCATACACTTGTTTGGTTTGTGTTGCAAGTCACTTTGAGTTAAAGCATTCCACTTGTGTTTAGGTGTTGAATATGGTTGGAACTTTGGTTCCTTTTCTTGCTTTGACTTGTAACATGCTTTTGTTTTGTTTCTATTTTGGTTTTAGCATCTTTCTCTTGTTCTTTTGCTTCTGCCCTTTGGCTTTTGATACTCATTCAAAGCAATTTGGTATCCTTTGTTCATACTTTGAGTTTGCTTTGAATAAGGGATCACTTTAAGCACTTGTTTGCTCTTTCTTCTTGCATGATCAATGTGTTGTATTTGGTTGAGATATTTTCTCATGTTGCTTTCTACCCAAGCCTATTCTCCCATCTCCATTTTGATCATGTCTTCCCCTTTTGCATCTTTGTTTAGTTTTTGGTGTAGTGATTGATGTTGAATGGTTGTAGGAGTTGTAACTTCTCCCATTTCATCTCACTTTTGCTTTGGCTTGTTTAAGTCATTTTTGTTCTTCTCTTTTGTTTGCTTTGCATCTTTTAGCATCTTGCATATCATATTTGCATTTCTTCTTGACTTGTTTAAGTCAACTTCATCTCATTTGTGATTGATCTTATCTTGTGTTTACTTGGTTTCTTTGCCATGATCCCTTAGGATTCCTAGTCCCATTTGTTTAAGGTGGGAGTAGGAGAGACATTAAGTGTTCAATCCAAGCATGATAACATTAGGATAGTCTTTTACCCTCTTAATCTCAATCATAGGAGCACCTTGCATGATAACATTAGGGTTGATTAGTTTCCCCTTAGAGTTTGCGTCTTCTTTTCTCATCTCATAACCTCTTAAGACACTTAATAAAGGATAATAAATGTTGTACGCTACGAGCCTTAAGTACTTGAGGAACGATAGTTGGGGGGCTTCCTCTCAAATGTCTAGAGTGTTTTACATACTCCCTTTAGGCGATATGCGACGCATTCGCTCTCAAGTCATAGTCTTTAGTGCAACATGAGTTACAAATCTAACTCAATTCACTTCTTCTCTTAAAAAACACAAACAAAACATCAAACCTTTTTATCCTTCAGGATTAATTGAAAGTTATTTTCAGAAAGAGTGTGTAAACTCTTGGTTCTACCGCAAACAGGTAACACCTAAGTCTCCAATGGTCAAGCAGCAATACACCTAACTGCTAGAACGAAGGTTTAACCCTACTCAGTTAAAACACTTGAACCAATTTGTGGTCATGTTAGCCCGAACTACGTTTGCTCTGGTTTCTCGTACTAGACGAGGATACGTAGGCACAAGACAACGATGTCTTGGCGAGAAACCTTCCCCACTTTCTCTCGTAGTTTCCCAAACTACGTTGACTCTGACTTTCCCATTGCACGAGGGGAATACGTAGGCATCGAGCGATAATGCTCTATCGAGTCTCTTTTATTTTCTTTGTCCCCGTGAGCCAGTAGCTTTAGATAGTTTTACACCCTTTTAGATAGACAACAAGCATGGATCCCGTTGAGTACAACGAACATGGGTGATGCTTATACCTTCCCCTTGCGTAACCGACTTCCGAACCCAAGATTTGGTTGCAATGAACTGTCTTTTCCCTTTTCCGTAGGTTTTCTCTGATTGTCTCCTCTCCATCTCTTTGGGATAAATAACGAATGGTGGCGACTCTTCTGTCCTTGTCGACCCCTCTTCGCAGTGATGCGACAACTGGAGACTCTACTGGGGATCCTTCCCATCTCCTATGCGAGTCAGTCCTAGCGCTTGTTTGTTTTATCTTTGGGTGTGTACATATGTGTATATGTGTTGCATTTGTACTTTACTGCATTTGCATTTTATTTTCAGCATTGTTATATATCATTATTGTTGTGTTGTTGGGGAGGAATGTTCCACTGTGTGACAAACCAAACCCAGGCTTGAGTATAACCCTAGAATTAGAAGTGGAAAGTAGTGATGAACCTGTATGTTTGGCATGCACTAGTTCTCATGAAATTCGCGCTCAGACGAGATTCTCTTTAATGACTACCTTTCTAGTCTGTTTCGGACAGTTGAGAGGATGTTGGATATGAGGATTGTCAACTCTAGGGACCGATCATTTGGAAGTCATCTAAGTGAGGCCGTTTCATTAGACTATGATGCCAAACCAAAAATGGTGAACGTATCATCGTTTCTCGAAAGTCTATGACGCTGATGACCGCATAGGATGCCATACCTTGTCAAAGATAGGTTCATACCTGTGAGTGGGGAGGGTTATGCAGGAAACCTTGACCTTCAACCTACCCGGATTTTTTATCAGTGCGAACCTTTGATCTCTGATACTTGGGTATTCCGGTATTTTCTCGCCAGAGGAAGCGTCGGTTCATCTTAGTCAACAGCACAACAATTTTGATCCCCTGTTGCATTTTCATTTTCATTTTCATATTAACATTTACATGTATTTATGTTTCAGGTGCATATTCTTCTCTTGATTCTAGTAAACCATCCCCTGCTGACATGGAGAGTTGTTTGAAGAAGACAGTTGTGTACAAGTTTCCCACACCAGATATAAGGTCTCTACTCAGTTTGATTTCTGCTGCTGATCATAATGTAATGGAAGATTTTAAGAAAGAGTATGGGAAGCTTCTGGGTTGTGTCTGTAAAGCTTCAGTGTTTGAGTTAGGAGGTCTCCACACCTTGCTTCAGTTCTATGACCCACAATTGAGGTGTTTCACTTTTCCTGGTTATGTATTGATGCCTGCTCTGGAGGAGTTTGCCATGTTGTTGGGAGTTCTTATTCTGGATCAGATGTCTTTTTATCACTCTGAAGCTGAACCTAATTTGACTAAGCTTGCTAATGCTCTTCATCTAGATGCCTTTGAGTTAGAAGGAAAGATGGTTAAAAGGAATGGAATATCTGGTTTCCCATTGCCTTTCTTGGTTGATATAGCTCAACATTTTGTAAATAAAGGTTGTTGGGTTGTCTTTAATGCTATTTTGGCACTCTGCATATATGGTATAATACTGTTCCCAAACATTCTAGATTTTATGGACTTGGATGCTTTCCATATCTTTGTCTCGAAGAATCTTGTGCCGACGCTCTTGGGAGATGTGTATCACTCTGTGCATTACAAGAATGAGAATAGGAGAGGAAAGAATGTCTCCTGCTGTGTACCTCTCCTACATAGATGGTTCATGAGTCATCTTCCTAAGTCTGGTCCCTTTGTTGATATCTCTGATACTGCAGATTGGTCAGAGAGGCTTATGAGGTTAACCTCCGAAGACATTGTATGGTTTGATAGAGGTCATTTGGGTACAAAGATAATCTTTAGTTGTGGTGGTTTTCCTAATGTCCCTTTGATTAGAAGAAAGGGTGGTATTAACTATAATCCAACTCTTGCAGTGAGGCAATTTGGTTATGCTCTAAGGGAACCTCCGAAGGAAGAGGAAATACAGGAATCTCTGTATTTCACCAGCGTGATTAACAGTGAGACCTTGATCAGATTGGAGAAAGCCTGGAGTAAAGTTCACCGAAAGGGGAAGCCTTCTTTGGGAAAAAGCAATAGCATATCATATGAGCCTTATGTGGTTTGAATTCAGGAAAGAGTTATGAGATTTTTGTTACCATTTCCAGCTCGAGAACCTTTGTATCCTTTGATGATTGAGGAGCTAACAACAGTTGATATTTAGAGATACAATCAACTGTGGTCCGAGAAGGAGGAATTACGTAAGGCAAACGAGGAGTTGGAAAAGGAAATTATGTAGCTCAGAAGTGAAAAGAATCAAGCTATCTATTCATCAAAGAAGCAAACAGAGCTGGTGAACAAGCTGGGTAGAGATCTAACTGAAGAGATTCGCGCTTGAGAGCGAGTTGGCTGATAACGCGAAAACATATATATTAAAATGCCATAATTTCATGTTATTTACGGTTGATTTCATCCCGATTTCATACCATATTCGCATTGTTGTTTAATGTTTTGCAGGTTTATGAAGTCAATGCTCAAATGAGGCAAGATAAGCAAAAAAAGCTCCAAAAGACATATAACAGAAGAAAAAGAACGAGAAAAGCAGCAAAAGCAAACTTTGCTGACATGACGACTGTCATGGCTCCCCCATGACCGTCACAAGCGTGACGACCGTCATGACCGTCACGAGCGTCTTGGCTCCTTGACGACCGTCACAAGCACATTTTCTGCATAATATCCACTTTCAGAGACGTGTAAACAGAAGCCCAAATAAAATGCACGACTCCCTGGATTTTCTGACCCTCAAAGGCACTTCCAACAGCAGTTCACGTAGAATTCATTCACTATAAATAGAGAGCCTTGGGACTGAAATAAGAAAGCCGCATTGAAGACCACGAAGTGCTGCCGGATTTAATACCAGAGATATTTTCCTACTTTGTTTCTTTTCTGTTTTGCTTCCTTCCTTTTGTTTCCTTTCCAGAATTTCGTTGTAATTTCTGTTCTTACTTTTTCGTACAATTAATCGTCACAAGAGTAATCCTGCCGACATTGTGGAGTATTATCCAAGTACCAAACCATAATTATTTACAGGTTCCGCTATTTTCGTTAATTGATTATATTTGCTCTAATATGTATGTTTATGCGTTATGCTCTTTAAATTCAATTATGCGTGCTTTAATCTTTATGTCTAGCTAAAACCGCATAGATCGGTATGTAATGAACTAGTAGAACGAGGTTCGATAATAACTGGCGTAAACTTTCTTTTTCAAACATGTTTATGGATCTAGTTTTTAAACCAAAATCATTAAACTAAACTTCGTCGCGACAACGAGAATTTATTTAAAGCAATCTCACCACGACAGTGGGAGATTTACTAAGGTATGAACCGACATGCGTAAGCTGAGGGTAGGACCAGATAGTAAAAACTGAGCATCTATTTTAAACATAGCGAAAGCATTTTAAAAGAGATTAGAACTCAATGGTTTTCAAAAATCAATTTAAACCCCGAACGGGATAGCGAAAGCATACGTTCCGCCTTAGAGTTGTGACTAGCGTCAACAACCATCGCGAGACAAAAGTCTTTAAACTGTTATTTTCTTCTGAAAACCATTTTGAAAATTATTTAACCGCGCCGGTAACTTGTCGAACCCTCAGAGCACTATGTCATTGCATACCAATTACTCGCATTATTATTCTAAGAAACCTTTTAGCCTTTCTTTAGTTTAGCCTTTACTTTTGCATATTTCCCATTAAACCATTAACAACCTAGCTAAACATAGTAACATCCGAATACACTAGATTGATTACGAGTCCTTGTGGGTTCGATATCTTTATTACTACGCGATAGACTGTACACTTGCAGTTAATTCGATTAGACTCGGAAAGTCGCGATTAAGTTTTTGGCGCCGTTGTTGGGGACCCGTTTAGTCAATAGTGTAACCCTTTGTTACGCAGTATAGACTAGGTTAACTATTTTCTTTCCCTTTACTCGTTCGTCGGTTGTATGCCAAGTACTCGCTCACAAGGAGATATCTTACAACCTCCAATCGCCAAACTAGAGCGCTTCTTACACTTAAGAAGGCATCCTTGAATATCAACGAAAACATAATATTCCCGATCTTCTAGCTCATACTCTTGAAACTGTTGAAGAATCGAAAATGGCTGAAGGACCTCAGAACAAACCTCTGAAGGACTACGGTACCCCATCTCAGCTAGAGCCTCGTAGTAGCATTGTTGCCCCCACTATCAATTGGAACGATTTCGAACTAAAACCCTCATTGTTGTCAGCTGTACAACAACATCAATTCTCAGGAAATGCAACTGAGGATCCGAATGAACACTTAACGAAGTTTGTGCAATACGCGAACACAGTGAAGACAAACAGAGTAACTCCAGATGCAATAAGAATTCGTCTTTTTCCTTTCTCTCTTAGAGATAGAGCTTGGACTTGGTTACAATCCTTGCCATCCAACTCCGTTACGACGTGGGAACACTTGAAGAACATTTTCTTAGCGAGATACTTTCCACCAAGCAAAACTGTTATGCTTAGAGCTCAAATCAACGGATTTCGACATAAAGATGCTGAATCTCTCTATGAAGCATGGGAAAGATTTAAAGATATGATGAGAGCATGTCCTCACCACGGGTTAGAAGACTGGGTGACGATTCATACTTTCTATAATGGGCTTCTGTATAACACCAGATTAACAGTAGACGCCGCCGCGGGCGGTGCACTTATGGATAAGCCATACGATGAAGCCTATCAACTTATCAAAAATATGTTTCAGAATCATTGCCAATGGGGAGGTGACAGAACTCCATCGGAGAAACCTGCAGCGAAAGGTGGGATGTACGAGATCAGCAATCTTGAAAAGTTCAACGCTAAGGTGGATGCTTTAATGCAGAAAATCGACAGTCTAACTGTAACACCACCTGCAACTGTAGCTGCTGTAACTCCAAATTGCGAGTTATGTGGAATCGCCACTCATAATGCGCCCGAGTGTCCATTATTGGCAGGAATTCCACCAGACCAAGTAAACTACGCTCAAGGTAACCCTTACGCGAATACTTACAACCCAGGATGGAGGAACCACCCAAACTTTTCCTACAAAAGCGATAATGCCTTGCAAGCACCTGCTGCTCCGCCAAGATATCAAAAACCAGCCGTAGCTGCCCCGACTGCCCTTAGGAAATCAAATCTTAAAGTGATGAAGGAAAAATTCATAGCTACTCAAGTTCAAATGAACAAAGAATTCCTGAATCAAAACATACACACTAGCGAGCAGATTAAACAGCTAACCAATAAAGTAGACGCTTTAGCCACCCATCACAAAATGCTTGAAACGCAGATATCACAAGTGGCTCAACAACAAGCTTCTGCAGCCGCACCAGCTGGTACATTCCCTGGTCAGCCAGAACCTAATCCGAAAGGTCATGCAAACACTGTCATATTAAGAAGTGGAAAAGAATTGGAAGGACCAACCGATCCTAGGAGTGAAAATCCAGCCATGCATCAGAAAACTGATAAACCAACAGAAAAGGAGTCTGAAACCGAAAAGAAGGAAGATAACGAGTAAGAGGCCGCCAAAGATGAAAACTCATATATGCCTCCACCGCCATATAAGCCACCGATTCCTTATCCTCAAAGATTCATAAATTCCAAAACTTCAGGACAATTTAAGAAATTCATAGAAATGCTGAAACAACTGAATATCACCATTCCTTTCACAGAAGCGATAACTCAAATGCCATCATACGCTAAATTTCTTAAAGAAATTTTGTCTAACAAAAGGAAAATCGAGGATAACGAAATAGTTACACTTACTGTCGAGTGTAGCGCAATCATTCAAAATAACATGCCTCCTAAATTAAAAGACCCAGGTAACTTCTCCATATCTTGCGTCATAGGAAAGTTCGTCATAGACAAAGCTTTATGCGATCTAGGAGCCAATATAAGTGTTATGCCCCTATCTATATGCAAAAAGCTGAATATGGGAGAACTAAGGCCAACTAAAATGTCCGTGCAATTGGCTGACCGATCAGTCAAATATCCCGTCGGTGTGCTGGAAAATGTTCCAGTACGCATAGGTCAATTCTACATTCCAACCGACTTCATAATCATGGATATCAAGGAGGACTCTGTTACCCCAATTATCTTAGGAAGACCCTTCCTAGCAACAGCTGGAGCTATTATAGACGTGAAGAAAGGTAGGCTAACATTCGAAGTAGGAGAAGAAAAGATAGAATTCATCCTTACTAAGTTCTTGAAGGCACCAGCCATAGATGATACGTGCTATCTAGTAGATGTCATTGACGAATGCATACGAGAACTGGAAAAGGAAGAAACTAAATATTCTGAAATCATGAGGATCCAAATCCCTGATATTCATGAAGACGACAATTGGCGTGCGCCATAGAAAGACGATAGTCTGAGCGAGATCTTAGCACTAACTCCTAATCACATGCCAGGTCCGAAAAACCCAGCTCTAGGACTTAAAGAATTGCCTAAGACCCTCAGGTACAAATTCTTAGACACATAATTCAAAAGACCAGTAATAGTCAACGCCGATTTAGGACAGTCAGAAACTAAGAAACTACTAGAAGTCCTAAGGAAATACCCAACTGCGTTAGGCTATAATATAAGTGATCTTAAAGGTATAAGTCCCTCCATATGTATGCATCGAATCATGCTAGAGGAAGACTGCAAAACTTCAAGAGAACATCAGAGAAGGATAAATCCTATCCTAAGCACTGTAGTCAAAGACGAAGTGAAGAAGTTACTTGACGCAGGAATCATATACCCGATCTCAGACAGCCAATGGGTTAGCCCAGTGCACATCGTACCAAAGAAAGGAGGCGTCACTGTAGTAAAAAATGCGAAAGGTGAATCGATAACCCAAAGAGTTGTAACCGGAAGCAGGATGTGTATCGATTACAGAAAACTAAATAAGGCAACTCGGAAAGATCATTTCCCTTTACCATTCATAGACCAGATGTTGGAGAGACTAGCGAAACATTCGTACTTCTGCTATCTAGATGGTTATTCGGGATTCTTCCAAGTTCCTATTCACCTTGATGACCAAGAAAAGACTACAATCACCTGTCCTTATGGCACTTTTGCCTATCGCCGAATGTCGTTCGGACTCTACAATGCTCCAGCAACCTTCCAAAGATGCATGATGGCAATCTTTGCGGATTTCATAGACGACATCATGGAAGTGTTCATGGATGACTTCTCTGTACGCAGACAAAGTTTTGAAGGTTGCCTGTCAAACTTAGAAATGGTACTCGAAAGATGCGCTAAAGTGAACCTTGTTCTCAATTGGGAGAAATGTCATTTCATGGTCCGACAAGGCATAATTTTAGGACACGTCATATCTGAAAAAGGGATTGAGGTTGACAAAGCTAAAATAGAAATTATAAAGGATCTTCAACCTCCGAAAACCATACGAGAAATACGAAGCTTTTTAGGACACGCCGGATTCTACCGACGATTCATAAAGGATTTCTCGAAAATCACAAAACCTCTAACAGGTTTGCTGATGAAAGATGTTGAGTTCATTTTCGACAAGGACTGCTTGGAAGCATTCGAAACTCTAAAGACAACACTCATTACCGCACCAATCATGCAACCACCAGATTGGCAAATACCACTCAAAATCATGTGCGATGCGAGTGATTATGCTGTAGGTGCAGTTCTAGGACAAAGTAAAGACAAGAAGCTTCACGCAATCTACTATGTCAGTAGAACTTTAGATCCTGCCCAAATGAACTACGCCACAACTGAGAAGGAACTTCTAGCAATTGTGTTCGCCCTCGACAAATTCTGTTCTTATTTAGTAGGAGTGAAAATCTTCATCTACACAGACCATTCTGCCATTAGGTACCTGATAAGCAAAAAGGATGCCAAGCCAAGATTGTTGCGATGGATCCTATTACTACAAGAGTTTGATTTAGAAATAAGAGATAAAAAAGGAACCGAGAATGTAGTAGCTGATCACCTATCCCGAATAGAAGGCATTAAGCCGGAATTAGTGCCTATCAACGACGATTTTCCTTACGAACGCCTGATAGCCAGATTGGAAAGTGATATGCCACCATTAACCTCGGAATAACCTGAACTAGAAAAAGCCGTGGAAGCCGTCTACGCACAAGTCACACTGCCTTGGTATGCTGATATAATAAATTACTTAGCCGCAGGCGTGCTCCCACCGGATTTCAGCTATCAGCAAAAGAAGAAATTCTTCCATGACTTAAAGCACTACTACTGGGACGAACCTCTGCTTTTCAAGAGAGGAGCCGACAATATATATTGTCGATGCATTCCAGAGGAAGAAACTGAAGACATCATTTATCAGTGTCACTTCGCTCCTTACGGAGGACATCCCAGTACTTCAAAGACATGCGCGAAAATCCTGCAATCTGGCTTATTCTGGCCCAGTATTTGGAAAGATGTCCACGCAGCTATATTAAGATGCGACTGGTGTCAACGCACTGGAAATATCTCAAAGCGCAACGAGATGCCCCAAAAAGGTATCTTGGAAGTGGAAATTTTTGACGTATGGGGAATCGACTTCATGGGTCCATTCCCATCTTCTTTTGGTAACAAGTACATACCCGTCACTGTTGACTACGTATCGAAATGGATTGAGGCCGTTGCCGCTCCAACTAACGACACACGAGTAGTTCTCAAACTCTTTAAGAATACCATCTTTCCGAGATTCGGTGTGCCCAGACTTGTCATCAATGACGGTGGTTCACACTTCATATCGAGAATCTTTGATAAAATGCTATCGAAATATGGAGTAAAACACCGTGTCGCAACACCGTATCACCCGCAAACCAGCGACTAAGTGGAGATCTCTAACAGAGAAATAAAACAGATTTTGGAAAAGACAGTCGCCACCTCTAGGAAAGATTGGTCATCGAAGCTAAACGACGCTTTATGGGCCTATAAGACCGCGTACAAAACGCCGATTGGAACTACACCGTTTAAATTGGTCTATGGGAAATCATGTCACCTGCCAGTGGAACTTGAGCATAAAGCCTTTTGGGCTATTAAAACGCTAAACTTCAACTACACTGAAGCAGGCGAGAAACAGATTTTGAATTTGCACGAGTTGGAAGAGCTTAGATTAGACGCATACGAGAATGCCCGAATATACAAAGAGAGAACCAAGAAGTGGCACGATAGGCGTTTAGTCCGTAAACAGTTCAGTGTGGGAGACGTCGTGCTCCTATTCAACTCAAGATTGAAACTCTTCCTAGGAAAACTAAAGTCCAGATGGTCAGGTCCATTCGAGATAACTAGAGTCCTTCACAGTGGAGCTGTCGAAATTTGCAATAAAGTCAATATACCGTTCATAGTCAACGGACAACGTCTAAAGCATTACAATCGAAATGACGACAGTAACCACATGAGCAGACTGAAACTGCAAGAGCTTCCTGCTCAACATCTCGAATAGCTTGCCACCAAGCTATCGTCGGGATTTCGACGTTAAAAACAGCGCTGAATGGGAGGCAACCCATTTTCACCCTTTTTCCCCTTTGAAATTATTTACAGTATGTTTTTCATCTGATTTACACTTTTATTTTTAGTTTTATTTTTATTTTAATTTTTATCACATTCTGTTTCTAAAAACTAATTTGGGTAAAACATGTTTTCAACTATTTACAGGATTTACTTACCTCCTTTTTGACTGACTAACTAGCGAGAATGGCTAACATCGATTACACGGTTACTATTTTTAGAGGACCAGCTCAGCAAGCCCGATTTGAGGCCTTGACTCAGAGAGGCATCACTTTGACACATTTCTATGATGGATCCACTATGGATCAGCTAGGCATTCATGATAACATCCTCTACCTGTTTAACCAACTAGACTGGGAGCGAACTGCTCTAAAAACCCGTTGGGTTACCCATCGCGAACTCACATTTGAATTCCTAAGCTCCCTAAAGTTACAGACCCGAATATGGATATGGATCCACCAAGGAGCTGATTTGTTTTAGACTATTTGGGACTGAGTTCGAATATAATCGTAAGTCACTAGCTGATCTTTTACGTTTCCCTAACGGACCGTTCTCGTATACTAACACTCAAGAAGCAGATATGGATATCGAGTTAGACTACTTTTGGGGTACTATTTCAGGTAACTATCACCCTGAGCCAAATGATATGGACTCTAATGAGATACACAATCCTGCACTCCGCTACTTTCATAAGATATTAGCACATACCCTTTTTGGGAAGGAGGAAAACATTACCGCTGTCTCAAAGGAAGAACTGTTTATCTTGTACTGTGCGTCACAAGGTCGACCAGTCAATGTCGTACCATTCATGATGAGAGCCTTCGAAAGGATTAACCTGGAACAAAATGCACCTATCACTATAGGAGGCCTCGTCACTATGATTGCACATGCATTAGTACTTAGGTACCAGCTGGACAAAATTAAAGTCTCTGGCCTAATAAGACCTATGGATATATCATTCTACTTTAACCAACGTATTATAGGTAACTTAGGCCCTGACACTTATGAGTACCTAATTGCTGGCCGACCCGTCCACCTGTTTACACTACCTAACCATGAGAAGACGAATGTCCACAACCGAAATAACTGGCTGTACAAATTGGATGAACCTATGGGTCCTGCCTCACCTCACTCCACACCTTAAGACTACATGTACGATAGTGACCATATTTCCGAAGCTCGAGATTTTATGTACTATGAAAACTATGTGTCGGAAACTGAGACTGACCCTGAGACTCCTCCAAATTACCATAATTTCCCTGACCCCATCCCTGACCAACAAACAGACAAGCTGAATGCCCTTCAGAAAACAGTGGATGATGTTAAATTGGAAATTCACACAGTCAAGGAAGAGCTAACAACATTGAAGATGGAAGTCACGACCTTCATGGATGTAGTGTGTGAACAGTTCGATCGCCTTACTAAACAACTCGACAACTTGAAGCAACAGAAGGACTGATTATTTTTAGCTTTAGTTTTAAGTTTTAGTTTTCAATTTTTCTGCATTCTGAACAATTTATAGTTTTATGTTTTTACAATTTCAATTTCATTTCAATTCCTGTACTTTACTATTTAATCAATGAATTTCATTTGCCATTTTATTTTTATCACGTATTCTTTATTTTCACTTCATTGTTTGGTTGATATAATGGTCTGGAGTAAGACTTAATAATATTACATACTGCCTACACGAACCAAACAGCACAAATTCTGCATCTGCAGAATTTGCTGCTATGACGACCGTTACAGCCTTGTTACGCTCGTCACGAGCTTGACGATCGTGACACCCCCCTCACGATCGTCACGAGATCACGTATTCTGCTAAATAGCAGAATACGACCGTTAGGCATTCTTTTCTCTCCAAATCCTTAATTCCCCACTCTCTCACGATTCCACTTCCCCCATAAATCACCCACTTACTCATTCATTCCATTCAACCCTATTCTCATCCAACCCAACCGTTCGCTTCCAAAACCTCACATTATAAAGTCACGGTTACCTCCTCATTTCCATTCCACAAACAGAAACTCTCCTCTCTAACACTCTCTCTATTTCGCACAAAAAATCATCAGAAGAAATGGCTCGCCAAGGAATACTTCCAGACATGTCCAACATCACCTTCCGAGACGGCGAAAAAGGAGACCAG
Organism: Lathyrus sativus; assembly: GCA_963859935.3. NCBI lineage: Eukaryota > Viridiplantae > Streptophyta > Magnoliopsida > Fabales > Fabaceae > Lathyrus > Lathyrus sativus. Next base: position 331,166,430 of record OZ012741.1, read on the forward strand.
CAGAGAACGAATTACGTTCAATTTTATCAGCGTTCCGTCCAACCAACTCGATATGTCGATGTTGCCTGCATTACGAAATTGGGCATTCGGGAAGGCGTCCAATGGATGCTACAGAACGCCGGACTGTGGTTCCTCTGCACAACACCACAACCCACCTACGAACAACTAACTCTGGAGTTCCTCAGTTCATTCACCTACATGACACCCCTGGTGAAACCAATCAACTCACCGGCGTTGCAAGCTTTAGATTATTCGGCCGGGAATATCAGCTAACCCAGACTCAACTGGCTCAAATGCTCCAATTTCACCACGGTGCTGATGCTCACTGCCGTGTTCCTTCGAAACAATTCTTTCTGGAAGCATTTGCGCTTTGGAACCAAATCACCAGAACCCCCGCCGATAGCTGGGATAGTCTTAATGCTACATTCATTCACCATCCCGCTATCCGCTACGTTCACAGGTTGCTCAACAACACTATCTTTTCCAGAGATAGTAACCATAAGGTAAACTCCAAGGAACTGTTCTTCCTGAAATGCATCTTTGCGCCGGAACCTATCAACGCCACCCCATTCCTGTTGGCTCACATCCAGGCTAACTGTGGTCGAGGCTCAAAGCCTTTTTACTTTGGAGGCATCGTCACCTCCATCGCATTGTCACTCGACCTCGGCGATCGCCTCCAGGCCCTTCCGTCCTTTCCTCCTGTCTTCCTGGATATCGACTATTGTTGTTCTTCTCACCTCATCAAGGTACGAGCCGACAGACGTTATCATCTGGTGGTTCACTACCGCACCATCCACAACATTATCCTTCCTTTCCGTGACCGTGATCACCCTCAGAACAGAGCCAACTGGCTTTTGACCCAGCGGCACCCGAAGCTAATGATGCAGAACCTCAACAGAATAATCAGATGCCTGTTGATGAGGTACAGGATGAACTGGACCGCGCTGCTCAGGCTGAAGCTTCTCAGCAACCACCTCTTGCAGGTCCTTCTTCCCGTCGTCGCCCCCGCGCTGCAGATACCATCGAAGATGTCCTTAGCGCCATTTGGCTACAGAACTAGAACGCCGCCCTACTTGAACGACGTCAGCAGGAATAACATCAACAGGTGATCGATTTGTTGGCCGCCCAAGGGGAACGCCTCAACACTGTAGTAGATGAAATGGCTGCTTTAAACATCTGTGTGGACGAATTACATGATTCCATTTTTCACACCGGCGTTCTTCGCCCCACGACCAGGGGAGGACACCATCGAGGAAGAGGGCGCGACAGAGAGTAGTGTTCTTCTTTTTTATTTTTTTCCTGCATTTTTCTTATTTTCATTGTTGTACACCTTCCAATATCAATTCAAAGCAGTGAGGACACTGCTTGAGTTGGTGTGGGAGCGGCACTTTATTATGTACTTCATTTCCCTTTCAAAGTAATTTCAATTTCAGTAATTTCAATTCAGTTCTATTTCAATTCAATAAAGCGCATACTTTTATATTCTTTTCCATTAAAAGAACTTCCCCAGCTTAATCTGCTTTACTCGAGCTATACGAAAAATTTCCGATGCAAACATCCGGTGCACCAAGATTAAGGCCAAGTCAAGGAAACTCGAGAACGATCACTTACGATATCCATACCGACTTGACACCTTAGACCTCCGGTTTATGCGTGTCAGTTCCACTACCTAATGTACCGAAGCCTCAGGTTCGAGCACCAAGCGAAGCCCTTAGTAGTTTATAAAAGCAGTCAGCACCGTCTTAAGCGCGTACCACGTGGAAAGCCGATGCAAATAAGTGATCGGTAAGACCATAAAGAAAAGAATTGCTCCGCATCCATGTAGTGTTTATCTACTTCGTACGTTTCAGAATGGCAAAAAAGAAAAAGAAAAAAAAGTGAGCTCATAAAAGAAAAAAAAGAAGTTCCTTGTCAGTTGGTTCGTAGGTCTCTGGTTACGAACTCGGTAGGGCGAATCACGGTTCGATCCCCTACAACTTGCAAAGTGAACATGTCATAGGGTACCGCATTCGTGCACCAGACCCCGTAGAAAGAAAAGACCGAAGTCACTAACAGGCTATTCCACTACGTACACGAAAAGAGGTAAAGGGTTTAATGTGATTGCGCTGGAACGAAATTGGGTAGAACTTAGTTCGATGAACTTAACGCCGAGCTACAACAACATGATTGGAACCGGCTCGTATAAAGAGGAGGCCTTCGAAAGCATTTCCGCTTAGTGTCAAGTTCGTATGCGTGTTGTTATGAGTCATCCCCGAATTCTTGACTCAGCGCCTCTGAAGCGATTTCGAAAACGCACAAGTGCGCATCATGTGTCTGCATCGTCTCAGCTCTTAGGTGTCGCTACTGCGAAAATAAGGTGCCGACAAAACAGAAGATTCGCCACCTTTCGTTATTTATCCCACAGAACGGGAAAGGAAACGATCGGAAAAACTTGACGAAAAGGTATAAGACAAGGTCATCGCAACCATGTCTGGGTTCGGGAGTCGGTTACGCAAGGGGAAGGTATTAACACCTCTCACGTCCATCGTACTCGATGGGATCCATGCTTGTTGTGTTTATCTAACGGTTTGGTTATCTATCTACGCTAAAAGTCTGGTCTAAAAAGAAAAGAAAATGACTCGGCAGAACACAACAGTTCTATGCCTACGTATTCCCGTCTGTAACGAGAAATCAGAGTCAACGTAGTTCGGCTAACTACGGGTGAAAAAGGGGGAAGGTTGCTCGCCGAGATATCGCATCTCGTGCCTACGTACTTTCACACAACGTGAAAGATCAGAGCAAACGTAGTCCGGGCTAACAAGAGACACAAGTTTGTCTTTTTTATCCGAGTAGGGTTAACAGACGGTTCCAGCAGTTGGTGTATGCAGCTCGCTCGTTGGAGACTTAGGCATTTACCGTTTGCGGTAGAACCGAGAGTTAACAAAACACTCCTTATGAAAATGGTTTCCAAGGATTAAAGGTCCCAGAGGACAAAAAGATGTTTGATCTTTGTTTTCTGTTTTTTACGGAAGAAGTGTTTTTTATGGATGTTTGCAACTAATATCGCACTAGAGACTATGACCTGAGAGTGAATGCGTTGCATGTCACCCAAAGGGTACCATACTAAACACTCAAGCTTTTGAAAAGAAACTCTCCAACAACCCTTTCTCAAGTAGCTTAAGGCTCGTAGCGTACGACATCAATTAACCTTTATTACTGTATTTTGATTTGTTTGAAGATGAGAAGAGAAAAGACGCACTAAAGGGGAACTAATCAAATCCTAAAGTTGTCATGCAAAGTTGATCCTATGATTGAGGTTAGGAGGGAACTACCTAATGTTATCATGCATGGTTATAATCCTAATGTCTGTCATAACTTCTCTTGAACAAGAGAAGTCAGAGTCTCTAGGGGAATATGGCAAAGGAAAGCAACAACAAAAGAAATAACTGAAAGAAAAACTGTAAGTAAAATGCATGCAATGCAACAATACAAGCAGAAGGAGCCAAACTCAACTTCTAGAGCAAACAAGCCAAAGGCAACACACCATACAGGCAAGGGAGACTACACTCAACCTTAAGCCAGCAAGCAAAGCCAAACAGTAACAGACAAGCAGAGGGAGGCAGACTCAACCTCTAATGCAGACAAGCAAAGGGAGCCAAGCTCAACCCTTCAATGCACTTAGGCCTAAACCAACCTCATGAAAGCCTAGTCTAATGCAACACACCAAACAATTACACAAGTACAACAAAGCAATCAAAAATACAGCAAACAAATAACAAGCCAGCCGCTCAACAACAAAGCAGACTAACAACAAAACAAACCAACAGTCTGTAGTTTGATCTCCATGCCCAAGCCCTCTTCAAGAGAAAACTTCATCTTCAAGCTTCAAATGATACACCAAGAGAGATGATAATCAACATCAAGATGATTGCATGATGGAAACCAAGGGAATCCATCATGGCACTCAACCATACATCTAAGATAGGCATCCTCAAAGGTTCTTCCTTTTGTGGTATGCCACACATCCTTCCAAAGGAGGGATGAGGCTTCCACATAGGGACCTTGCATCATAGGATGGGAATGGAATGCACACAAATCAAACCATGTTTGTGAAAGAAGCAAACAACTTCTAATACTCTACAAAACCCTAATCCTACAAGCTTAAAGAAAGCTACTCAAAGGGAACCAAAACACCAAAACCAAGCCTTACAATTAAGCACACAGAAGCTCTAACAAGTCTAAAGCACTATCCAAAAGGAATGGGAAATCTATTTCATGCTATGGGTCACCATTGAAGTCATTCTAAAGGGAAGGTCATGTTAGAAGCATCATAAAACTAGTCCTAATTGTTAATTCTAAGAAAAATATGAAATCAAGTCCTAAAATTCTAGGGAATTTTCTAAGGGATCCTAAGAGGGTTAGGGACCTATGATAGAAAAGTCAGGGACTGAATCTAAAGGGAGGATCACTAAATAAATTCTAAACCCTAATGTGTGCAAAGGGAGGTTCAAGTGGGGAAGCTCCTAAAAGTCTAGTCCAAAACAGAACTTAAATTCATCTAAAAACCACCCTAAAAATCACACAAGCTCCTTAACATGTCTATAACAAACCATCAAAGAATTAGGTCCAAATTCTATACCAATATTCCATACAAAAAATAGCAAGAAACAAGCATAAAATTGCAAATTGAATGAAATCAATAAAATGGAAAAAATGCAAATAAATTGGAAATTGTATCAAAATAAAATCTAAGCATGCCAAAAAATCAGAAATAAAATCAGGAGCATCCATATATTTTTATTATATTTTTCTGATCAAAAATGAATTTAATATTAATTAAACAAGAAAAATGCAATTAAAATAAATGCAAAATGAATAAACAAAATAAAAGAAACAGAAAAAAGTGAAAAGCGTTGGATCTGTGACTAAGTCAGCTAATCTAATGATCCAGGGCGTGCCAACACATAAATGAAACGACGCGTTTTGGTGGTCAAAGTCCAAATCTCAGATCAAATCCCAGGCACACGATTGGATTACAAAGTCAGCCTCTCACACAGATCCAAGGGCCATGGTTCATCGTCTACATTTGAACTTCAGATGGAGAGAAATTCTCAGGGTGATGGTCCGGTGGCTGCGCCACCGTCTTCTCCGGTGAGGCATCACTTACAGGTCATCAAATCATGTTGAACCTTATATGGATCTTCTCCATTTTTCTTCCTGAATCCAAATCCATCATCATTTCCTCCTAATTCTCACTGGATTCTCAAATACGATCAATAACAGAAAAATCACCAAGATCTTGATCATCACCAATCTCACAATTAAGGACACAAATCTCTTCCTCATTCTTCAGAGATCAACTTAAGCTATTCCAATCATGCTAACACCTCAAGATTAGGCAGTTACGATTCTCAACAGGAATTGTGCCTCATCCTAATTTGTCTCTAAACTCCACAATTATGATCTAAAATCCATCTGCAATCTCTCCTAAGTCCTAACCACAATTCAATTCATGCTAGATCATCCTAAAATTAGAGCAATCGTGAAAGTTACCAACCTGAGTTGTAGCTTGAAATTGGAGCAGTTACACTATGATTCTTGGCTCCAACTTGTGCAGATTCCTTCCTGGATGAATGATGAAGCTATTAGACACCTTGATTTGCTCTAAAATGCTCTGGAAATGGAAACACGATTTTCAGTTGAAGCTTCAAAATTCTAATTGCAATCTCTGGTTCTAGCTCTAAATAACCACCAAACTTGATCTGAATCTCTTTCTGAACTTAAATAGAATGGATTTGAGTGATTTGGAGGCCCATTGGAGGCCCAAACTGTGATATCCAAGTTTTCAATTTTCTTCCAAAATTCAACAATGGAATACACGGTTTTGGGATGATTCCTTCTCCAAGAAGCTTCATTTGCCTTGCTTGTGGACTGTGGAGAATGAAAGAACCAGATTGAGGCCTTGTTTGCATCCTAGGGTGGATCTTTGAGATGTAACTTCACCATGAAGCAACAAAGTAAAAAGCCATGAATCATGCCTCAAATGGATTTTCTAGTAATGCCAAAGTGTTCCAAATGATGTTTCTGGTCAAAATAAGCACCTATTTGTCATCTCTTGGTCACTTGTGAATTGTTTTGAAATTTTCACCTTTAAATCCTTTAAAAAGCCCTTTTTCCAAATCTCTTCAAGTCAACTTTTGTTCTAGACCAATTCAATGCATCCTTGGTACTTGGTTGAAGTTAAAACCCCATTTTGAGCAAGTTTCATGTTGAACAAAACTCCATTTGAAGTGTGCAAGATAGTGAAAATGACCTATAATCCAAAATGACCTATAATCTTACTTTCCCAAAATGCCTCTGTCTTGCAAAGCTCATAACTTGAGTTCCACAAATCAGAATGAGGACTTCTATAACTTGTTGGAAAGCTAAGACCAAGACCTACAACTTTCATGTTGGACAAAATTTTAGGAGAAACATACTTCTAGGTCAAACGTTCCTTGGAAGTTGGTTGACGTTTGTAGACAAAATTCACATTCATCTGATGACCTGTAACTTGTCTGGATCATAACTTGAGTTCTATAAATCCAATGGAGGATTTCTAGTACTCAAATTAAATCTAAGAACATTCTACAAAAGTTCCATGTTGGCCAAAAGTTGAGATGAAACTTGTATCTTGAGATAAGTGGTCTTGAAGTTAGACACTAAATAGGGGATTTTACCCTGAGAACCCTAATTTAGTAACTCCTCACACTTTGAATTATTCTTGTATTGATCTTGGAATATCACCTCATGTATCTCAACACAACTTTCCATGATCACAAAGACTTAGAATTAGGCTTTGATCCTCTTCAAATGCACAGTTGATTTAAGGTTACTCAGATGAAAACCCTAATTGCAACACCCTCAACTGTGGCTCTTCACACTTGGCATAATGACTTGACTGAGCTCCACCATGACCCTCAAGGCACTCCATGAGCTTTATCCACATATCCTATCCATGATCAAGGCTTCACAACCCACTGATGGTCTTCAATTGGCCCCCAAGTTAGGAGATGAACCACCTACCAGCATCCAAACTTCTCAAGAACACAACCCACTTTCTGATGACCTTGGTGACCTCTCAAGCTTGAATAAGACCTCTAGATAGGCTCCTCTTGATATAAACCACACTTGATCCCCTGCTAAATGAATAATGCTATGCTATGCAAATGCTAGACCAATGATATGCTAATGCAATAAAACAAAAGCCAAGTTAGGAAAAGGTTGGGCAAATTTTGGGGTACAACATTAGGCTTTTTGCTTGAGGACAAGCAAAGATTCAAGTTTAGGGGAGTTTGATAACGCGAAAACATATATATTAAAATGCCATAATTTCATGTTATTTACGATCGATTTCATCCCGATTTCATACCATATTCACATTGTTATTTAATGTTTTGCAGGTTTATGAAGTCAATGCTCAAATGAGGCAAGATAAGCAAAACAAGCTCCAAAAGACATATAAAAGAAGAAAAAGAACAAGAAAAGCAGCAAAAGCAAACTTTGCTGACATGACGACCATCATGGCTCCCCCACGACCGTCACAAGCGTGACGACCGTCATGACCGTCACGAGCGTCATGGCTCCCTGACGACCGTCACAAGCACATTTTCTGCATAATATCCACTTTCAGAGACGTGCAAACAGAAGCCCAAATTAAATGCACGACTCCCTGGATTTTCTGACCCTCAAAGGCACTTCCAACAGCAGTTCACGTAGAATTCATTCACTATAAATAGAGAGTCTTGGAACTGAAATAAGGGAGCCGCATTGAAGACCACGAAGTGTGTAACACCCCGATTCTGAATTCCCATTTTTGTTGAGTCCTTTTTGATTTATTTGGATAATTATTATTTTAATGTGGAACTTATGTGTTAATATATTATGCTATTTTTTCCGACTTTGTGAGTTTCGGGTAAAAATAGGTCGGAGGGTATTTTAGACATTAGTGGTAATGTTAAGTTGGAATATTTTGTGAGAATTAATTTGGTAAGTGTGTGGAAAGAATTTGGGAGGAAAGAAAATAGAATATGAGTATTTGAGAGAAAGAGAAAGATAGTAAGATAGAAGAGAAAGAAAAGAGGAGAAGAGAAAGAAGAGGAAAACCTAGAATCATCAAGATCAACCTTAGCTTGCGATTAATCAGGTATGGGTGAGAAGTTTTATCATCTTAATAATGTATGTGATCATGTATGTGCTAGATTGGATTTGTCGGATTATTTTCTACGTTTTCCATTTCTAGGTCGAAGTTGGTTTAATCGGTAGAAATTGAGTTTTATCGGTTATAATCTGGAATAGATGGTGTAGTTTAGTCGGGTGATGAATAGGCTATACTGCTGGAACTGGTTTGGATTTAATCGGTCGATTTTTGAGGTTTTGGTGATTTTGGAACAGTTGGGATTTTCTGGTTTCGCAAGTTCGCCAGGTGAGTGGTAGCGAAGCTTCGCCAGGCGAAGCCCGACGAGTGGGTAGCAAACCTATGGCAGTGGCCAAGATCAGCCTTCGCTGGCTTGTTCGCCAGGCGAAGGTGGTGGCGAAGGTTCGCCAGGCGAGTCCCAGCGAACGTGGCAGCGAACCTATGGCAGTAGCTTCTGTTTGGCTTCGCCAGGCGAATGGCAACGAGCATTCGCTGGAAGGCTTCGCCAGGCGAAGGTTAGCGAGCGTAGCAGCATGATTTCTTGTGTTTTCCATCCATGGGTTGGTTGTGTGGTTTGACTGCGACCACTCCTTATTTGAGATGATTAATTATATGCTGTTATGTATGCTGTGGGTAGCCGTATGGCGTGAATCCTAGATTGTGAAATGTGAAGTGTGTAATGTGGCCGTTTGGCAAATTTTGTGCATTTGTTTGAATTGAGTAGAAATGCATGATGAGAATGATTGTAAATGTGAACAATGTTTGAATAGTGTGAATGAAATGATGAATATATGTAGATATTGCGATATGTATATATTGTGAGTCCATAATGAATATATGCGATGAATGTGACGAATGCATGAGTATGTTTGTAAACATGTGTGCATTTCAAGAGTGTCATGAGTCATGTTGCATGTGAAGCATCATGGTATGCATTCTTGTGTTGATTGATTCCTCGGTGAATCTGCAGAACCTCGTGTGCCCTTGTGGGGTGTGAGCGATGGTTATTTATTGATTCCTCAGTGAATCTGCAGAACCCCGTGTGCCATTGTGGGGTGTGAACGATGGTTATTTATTGATTCCTCGGTGAATCTGTAGAACCTCGTGTGCCCTTGTGGGGTGTGAGCGATGATTATTTATTGATCCCTCGGTGGATTTGCAGAACCTCGTATATTGAGATTAGGCATGGCAAACAAACCCGGGCCCGCCCTGACCCGCCCCGAAATTAATGGGGAAAACCCGATTTAATTGGGTGCGGGTGCGGGTGCGGGTGAAACCCGGTTTTTAACTACGGGTGCGGGTGCAGGGACGGGGAGACACTAAGACTCGCCCGCCCCCGCCCGAATACTCCAATTTTACTTTAATACCCTTATTTTAATTATTTCAGTATTAATTTATTTTCTCAAATATATATTCTAAAACTAAATTAATTAAAATAGTAATGAAAAAATCTAAGAAAACCCTTTTCATTTTCTCTTATCTTCTCAACACAGACTGTTAGCCTCTCATTTAGTCATCCCAACACACAATCGTGAATCTCTCATCTCCCTGTCAACACAGAATCTTGAATCTACAATTTCTCTTCCCGATTTCTTAAATCAACTGTAAGATAATTTATCTCTCATTCTCTTTCGATTTTATGTCTTTCAATAGATCTATTGTTTCATTCAGTTTTGAGTTTTCTGGGTAGTTACGTATTAATTGAAAACTCTATATTCTGTTTGATGAGTATATGTTTTTTATCTCTTGATGATTTTTTCTTTCTTCAATTTATTTATTGGATCTATGTTTTTGCTCCTCCATTGATTTTCTATGTTTATTGTAGTCCTCGGTGATTTTGGTTTTGAATGAAGATACCACAAATTATTTAGGTTTTGTTGTTGATAGCTATAAGCTGAAAAGCTTTACTGCTTCTATTTAAATTCAGAAAAAATAGAACATAATTTGGCATGGCTTCACACATTCACACCATACTTACCCTCAATTTTTGTCTAAATTTGTTACTTTTTTTACTACTAATATATTTATTAGTTAATATTTGATTTTATCAATTTTAAATTATTATTTCTTGCTAATATACGTATAAGTTAATATTTGATACATATTAATATATTACTTTGTCAACTTCATCATCAAGTGTATCCACATTGATGACACATTCTACCGGACAGCATTCCTTATAATATTCCACCTTTATGACTCTGGAGTCTGGACTGGGCACTGTCTGTATTGGAATTGGTCATTGCTAAGTTCTAAAATGTGGATGGACTTGGAGTGGTATTGGATATTAAGAGTTAGACTAATGATAATGTTATGCCATTTTATTTAACATTATGCAAATGAGGAAATACTAACTGTGTAAACACTTTTTGTGTAAATTTGTTACTTTTTTTTACTGCTAATATATTTATTAGTTAATATTTGATTTTATCAATTTTAAATTATTATTTCTTGCTAATATACGTATAAGTTAATATTTGATATTTATAAGTTAATATTTGATTTTATCAATTTTAAATTAATATACTTATTAAATTATTTTAATTCAATTAACATAATCACTCCAAACCTTCCAAAAACTAACAGTCACACCTAATTAGTAATTACTTATTCATGCTAACAAAATTCCAATTAGCTATAATAGAAGCAAAAGCAATTATAGTATTCAAATTATCCATAATTGTCAGAGCATAAATGTCATTATGTAAGATTAACAACTTACCAAACCATTTGAATTAAGTTATTATTAGCAGAGCATAAATGTCATTATGTCACTCTAATAAATACTGCTTTTGAATTTTTCTATACTGTTGAATTTTATAGGAGTTGTTGTAGTTGAATTTTTCTATACTGCTATTATAATTTTCCATACTGCTATTAAATTAATTTTAGTTTGTCATTGATTTTAGTTTGTTTTTAGGGACAACTCAACTGGATAATTAGTCATGGAAAATGATGGTACCTCTCAAACACAATGTCCACCTATCTCACAAGAAAGTACACATCAACCAATTCCCAATGAAAGTGGTAATCTATCAATTGAAGCTCCTCCTCCCACACCAAATGATAATATGGAGGTTGATAGCCAAACAACCGAAAATCGTCGATCCAGACTTAAAAGTATTGTATGGGATCATTTTACAAAGGTCAAAGTTGGTGAAAAAGTTAAGGCTAAGTGTAATTATTGCTCAAAGTTGCTTAATGGTTCATCAAATGATGGGACAACACATTTAAAAGGACATATGGATTATTGTCCTAAAAAGAAGCTTTTGAAACCATCTGAGAAAGGACAAACATTTCTTACGCCTAAAACCATGCAAGGTAAACAAGAGTTGAGTACTGGAATTTATGATGCAGAAATTGCTAAGAAAGAGCTTGCACATGCAATTATTTTGCATGAATATCCGCTTTCAATAGTGGATCATATTGGTTTTAGAAGATACTCAGCTTCTCTCCAACCATTATTCCAAGTTCCTTGTAGAAATACCATAAAAAAGGAGATACTCAAAGTGTACAATTTGGAGAGATCGTCAACTTTGAAGTTGTTAGAAAATCTTGAAGGGAGAGTGGCAATTACTTTTGACTTATGGACCTCGAGCAATCAAAAAAAGGGATATATGGCTGTCACTGCTCATTACATTGATGGAAACTGGAATTTATAGAGTCACATTTTGAGGTAAATCTAATTTCTTCTAATAATAGCTTAATTGCACACACACACACACACACACACACACACACACACACACACACACACACACACACACACACACACACACACACACACACACACATATATATATATATATATATATATAGTTTGATTGCATATCATTTATACTAGTTTTGTGAATCTTATTATGTTAGGTTTATTCATGTTCCTGCACCTCATACTAGTGAAAAACTTTGTGGTGCATTGGTTGAATGTTTGATGGATTGGAACATTGATACAAAATTGTCTACTATCACTTTGGACAATTGTAGCACAAATGATGCAATGATTGAAAAAGTTAAGGCTAAGTTGAAGCCGGAAACAATGTTAAGGGATGGGGCCTTACTTCATATGCGTTGTTGTGCACATATACTAAATTTGATAGTAAAAGAAGGGTTAGAAGTTGTGAAAGATGGGATAGAGAAGATTCGAGACAGTGTTGCATTTTGGACTGCAACACCTAAAAGGAAGGAAAGGTTTGAGGAGACATCCAAACAGTTAAAAATACCTTGCACCAAGAATTTAGTTTTAGATATTCCGACTAGATGGAATTCTACCTACAAGATGCTTGATGTTGCTATTTTGTATGAAGATGTATTTAATAGATTAGCAATCCGTGTAACTCAGTACACTTGTTTGCCAACAAGTTTACAATGGAAATTTGCCAAAGAGATTTGTGGAAAATTGAAATTGTTTAATTCTATCACTGAAGTATTTTCTGGAACAAAGTATCCAACTGCCAATGAATACTTTCCTAAAATTTGTCAGATTAAAGTTGCATTACTTGACTGGATTGAATCCTCTGATGAATTGGTAAAAAGAATGGTAAAAAGAATGATTGAATCCTCTGAAGTTTGAAAAATATTGGAGTGTGATTCATGAAATAATGGGTGTTGCCGCTGTTTTGGATCCTAGGTACAAAACTGATTTGCTTGAATATTATATGGAGTCTTCTATGGGAATGAGGTTGATTTCCAAGTTAAGTCAATCAGACAGGTGTGCTACGAGTTGCTTTATGATTATCAATCAAAAATGACCAATGAATCTAGAAGTGAATCTCAAACGTTGGATGCTAATGTTGATACTGTTAGTAATGATGGTTTGAAAGACTATGATTTGTATGTCATACGGAAAAAAGAGCTAGAACTACATCTGTTAAAATAGAGTTGGATGTTTATTTGGATGAGGAGGTTTTACCAAGAAGTCCAGATTTTGATATTTTATTGCGGTGGAAGTTGAATGGCATTAAATATCCAACACTTCAAGCAATTGCAAGGGATGTATTGGCAATTCCTGTTTCTACTGTAGCTTCTGAATCCGCATTTAGTATAAGCGGTCATATAGTAAGCCCTCATCGAAGTCGACTTTATTGGACCACTTTAGAAGCTTTGATGTGTGCAAGAAGTTGGTTATGGAGTGCTGAGAATACTGGTAAGATATTTTTTGTTTTTATTTTTTATTTTTACTTGCCAAGACTATCATTAACTATATTTTACTATATTGATAGGTAATTTAAAATCTAACATGGGAAATGAAAACGCTATTTTACTCTCGGAAATGGAGTCTGATGATGAAGGTATTATTCATAATATTTGTATTTTTTGTGTGCATAATGTGTGTTTGGCCCACTTTTGTGATTAGTAGTTAATTTAAAAGAATTATGCTTTTGTATTATAATAATATAAAGTATTCTTGTTTGTGGCAGTTATTATTTTTAGCAAGTAGGATATTATATAGCAAGTGGTTGTTTCTTGTTTTTATAATTTTGTTCACTTTCTAGCAAGTAGCATATTATATATATACTAGTTTGTATTAATATGTATAGATTAATTAATATATATTTGGTATCAGTTTTTACTTACTACTAACTAGTATATATGTTTGGTACCAATTTCTTATTTTTATAATTTAATTCACTTTCTAGTAAGTAGTATATTATATATATATAATAATTTGACATGTGCATGCAAATGAGCTTTTTATTTAATAGATTTCATTTACCATCACCTCACTTGTGCTTGTTTTTATGTTTTAATTTTTACTTTTCAATACAGATGAGTTATTGATCAATGGTGCTACTTCTATTTCCAACTCTCGCCTCGAAGATGAAGATTATTAGAAAATTTGTGGTTTATTTGGATCCTTTTTTGTTACGGTGATTTAGTATATTTTGTTCCATGTTGTTAGATTGGTTATTTTGTTGATTCTAGTATTTTACTTTTGTATTTGTACTTTGCAAAAAAATGTTGGCTGTTGTGAGTGATTTGTACTTCGATATATTGAAAGATTACACTCGTTTAATGAATCACAACCAATTATATTTGTGTAACTTTAAAAATATTATGATTAGAGTCAAATGTTTGGATTTGAGGGTTATGATTGAAAAAATATTTGTAACGGTGTTTAAATATTAAACCTTACGACTATTTACTCAAATTAAGGGTAGTTTTTATATTTTTGATGTGTTTATTCATATTTTCTAGATGATTTGTGAAATAAAAAAAATATGTAATTTTTTCTTTAAAAAAAGCAGTTTTTTCGGGTGGGGGCGGGGAACCCGTTCTCTATTGGGGGCGGGTCTGGGGTTAAATTTCTACCCCCGAACGGGTTTAGGGGCGGGTGCGGGTCTACTACAAAGAAACGAGGGCGGGGGTGGGGCTAGCTAAACCCGCCCCCGCCCCGCCCCGTTGCCATGCCTAATTGCGATGGTTATATTTGATTCCGCGTAGAATCTGCAGAACCTCGTGTGCCCATGTGGGGTGTGAGCGATGGTTATTTTTGGTTCTTCAATTGAACCTGCTAAAATGAGTCGGTACCGCATTTGCATCTGCATAGAGTCGTGTGTCGGTCTCTATGAGTTGCATGTTGTCATCTTTATATGATGTATGGTAAAATAAACATGAATGTAGATGTTTATGTGAATTGGTGATGGAATAAACATGTTGTGTATGTTTATTGAGTTAATGTGAATTGTGATGTTTGGCATGAATGAAGATGCTTGAAGACATATATGTATATGTGAATATATATATATATATATATATATATATATATATATATATATATATATATATATATATATATATATATATATATATATATATATATATATATATATATATATATATATATATATATATATATATATATATATATATATATATATATATATATATATATATATATATATATATATTTATACGTGTGTGTGTTTATGAATTGATATAAACATTGATGACGCATATTGTGTATGCTTGGTGTTCTATTTATGTATAGATACATGTGTGGATACATTGCGACGTATGGATTGGTGAGGTGAGTTGTGGTGAGAACGCGGAGAATGCGTAATTGTTATTGTATGTATATATATATATATATATATATATATATATATATATATATATATATATATATATATATATATATATATATATATATATATATATATATATATATATATATATATATATATATATATATATATATATATATATATATATATATATATATATATATATATATATATATATATATATATATATATATATATATATATATATATATATATATATATATATATATATATATATATATATATATATATATATATATATATATATATATATATATATATATATATATATATATATATATATATATATATATATATATATATATATATATATATATATGCTTATATGCATTGTTTATTATGATATTGTTTCTCACCCTTCTGCTGTTTTATAATGCTCTATGAGGCATTGCAGATTAGTTGGCTGGAGGTATTTTTGTGAAGCGTGACTTCATTCCTTTTTGATCGGTCGGCTCTGATATGTAGCACCGGGTAGCTAGGGATTATTTTTATTCTTTTGTGATACATCCGTGTATGTATCTGCTGATGAATGTTTATGTAAACATGCTGGTTGAATATTGTATATATTGATGATGTTGTGAATCAACTCAAATGAAGTATATGTATGTGAATACATGTTTTGGAGGTTATGAATTATTTAGATGTTTCTGCCTATGCTCTCAATATTTTCCATGTGGGTGTTGCCCCATTGTTGCATATCTGTTGAGCAGGTGTTGTGTGTGTTGAATCATTGTATAATGTGATATGCCCCTTTTATACCATATTATAAATTTACTCTGATAATATATTGATTACGTGCCTAAATGATTAATTTCATTATTTGGGGGTATAGAAAGGGGGTGTTACAAAGTGCTGCCGGATTTAATACCCGAGATATTTTCCTGCTTTGTTTCTTTTCTATTTTGCTTCCTTCCTTTTGTTTCCTTTCCAGAATTTCGTTGTAATTTCTGTTCTTACTTTTTCATACAATTAATCGTCACAAGAGTAATCCTGCCGACATTGTGGAGGATTATCCAAGTACCGAACCAAAATTATTTACAGGTTCCACTATTTTTATTAATTGATTATATTTGCTCTAATATGTATGTTTATGCGTTATGTTCTTTAAATTCAATTATACATGCTTTAAGCTTTATGTCTAGCTAAAACCGCATAGATCGGTATGTAATGAACTAGTAGAACGAGGTTCGATAATAACCGGCGTAAACTTTCTTTTTCAAACTTGTTTCTGGCTCTAGTTTTTAAACCAAAATCGTTAAACTAAACTTCGTCGCGACATCGAGAATTTATTTAAAGCAATCTCGCCACGACAGTTGGAGATTTACTAAGGTATGAACCGACATGCGAAAGCTGAGGGTAGGACCAGATAGTAAAAACTGAGCATCTATTTTAAACATAGCTGTCGCTACTGCGAAAATCGGCGCCGGCTATGACAGAAGAGTCGCCACCGTGCGTTATTTATCCCAACGGAGGGAAAGGAAACGCTCGAAGTAAACCTACCGCAAAGACGGGAAAGGAATGGTCATCACAACCAAATCCTGGATTCAGGAGTCGGTTACGCAAGGGGAAGGTATTAGCACCCCTCACGTCCGTCGTACTCGACGGGATCCACGCTTGTTTTCTAGCTAAGGGTTGTTATTCTATCTACTCTACAGGTCAAGGGTTGAAAAGAAAATAAAATGACTCGGCAAAGTATCACACTTTATGCCTACGTATTCCCGTCTGGAACGAGAAATCAGAGTCAACGTAGTTCTCCTACCTACGGGAAAGGAGGGGAAGGTTGCTCGCTAGGATACGGCATCCTATGCCTACGTACTTTCATACAGCATGAAAGATCAGAGCAAATGTAGTTCGGGCCACGGAAGACACAGATTTGTCTGACTGTTTTTATCTTTCTGAAAAGAGGTTTCTTCTGATTAGGAGTCCAAGCGGACAAAAATGACACTTTGATGTTTGTTTTCAGTCTTTTACGCAAGAACTATTTTTTATGATGTTTGCAATCTCTGACGCACTAGAGACTGTGATTTGAGAGTGACTGCGTTGTATGTCACCCTAAGGGTAACACACTAAGCAGTCAGATGACTGAAGAGTGACCCTCCAGCAACCCTCTCTCAAATAGCTTAAGGCTCGTAGCGTACGACATCGATTATCCTTATTATTACTGTGTTTTGAATTGTTTTGAGATAGAAAGGAGAAAGAAATTCTAAAAAACTAGGGTTGAAAAGGGAATAAAACTAACCTAATGTTGTCATGCATGGGTTAAAACCTAATGTCTGTCATGTTTCTCTCTTGCACAGAGGGAAACAGAGATCCTAGGGGATAAACGGAAAAGAAACAGATATATACAGTAAATAGTAAACATGTATGCAATGCATCAATACAAGCGAGGCAAGGGAGTCCCACACAACCTCGAACCTGGGAAAACAATAGGCAAAGTGAAACAGCTTCACTTCAAACCTAAGGGGGCAAGCTATACCAGCCAACAATCAATACAGAAAAAGAAATAAAACCCAACACCAGCTCTGACAGCAACACCAGCTCCTTCAGCTACAACTCAAACAACAACAGCTCTGATAGCTACAGTTGATTAACAACAAAAATAGGTTGACAGTAACAACTTCAAGCAAGATCCCCTCTTCACTCTTCAATGATCCCCAAGCTTTAGATAAGCTCCTGTCTCCAAAAATCTCTAAGCTCTGGCAAGCACTGAACCCCAACAAGTTAGCAGCTTCAAAAAGCAGCAGGACCCTAACTCCAACAGATAACCAGCTTTGACAGGCACAGGCTTTATCTTCACCAATCTTTAATGAACTTAATTCTTCAAGAGGTTCCCATATTCAATGCCACCACTCCAGAAGAAAATCAACTAATGATAGATGAAGTTGAAATGTTAAGAGGCTTAGTGACAACCCAAGGAAATCACTAAGACCTTAACATAGCAAATGAAAGGTATCCTCAAGGTTCTACCCAACCAAAGCATGCTCTACATCCCTCCTAAGGAGAGATGGAACTTCTTTGGGGGACCTTGTGTCATGGGATGGAATAGAGGCATAAGAAGCTCTCTATGTTTGCAAGAGTAAACAAGACTACTCTAATGCTCTTCCTATGAACCCTAATCCCTAAGCCTCTGACAAGCCCTCTATCAAAAGAGAAGTCTTCAACTTCCAAGCTTCTTCAAGCCATCCAAAGCAACTTCATTTGATCTTCAAGTCATCCAAGCAAAGCCAAAGCTAAAAGCACTCCAAAATAGCCCCACACAAGCATAACCAAATCCAACATCCAAAGGAGAACCCCATAATCATCACACAAGTTGCAAAAATCAGATAAAATGCTAGAGCTTATCAGAAAATCTTAGATAAATTTCTAAGGGAACCTAATCCTATACCCAATACCCCATAGGAATCCCAAACCCTAAATCAACCATCCAAACCTCAAACTATGCACAACACTACAACTATATGTTTTGAAACCCTAATTCTAACCCCTCTTCTATTCACCTCTCAAACTAACCTAAATTTTATTCACAAAAATGTGATAAAATTTCTAAGGGTAAATGCTTCCCTAACCTAATCAACCTCACAAGAATCAATCAAAAATCATGCACCAATCTCTCATACTAAATTCAGAAAAATGAAGTACTAAACAAATGTAAAATAAAAGCAATAATATTGTAAAATATACCAAAAAATATAAAATGCAAGAAATTAATATTTTTATTATATCACATTTTTCTAGAGGTCCTAAGGGAACTAGGGAAAAAATCCCATCCTAAAATGATTATTTTTCAATTTGTTGTGAATTTTCTAATTAACCTAAATAAAATGTGAAAATAAAAGGAAAATATGAGAAAAAGAAAATGCTGCGTGATGAATAGCAAATGATCCCTGTACAAATCTAGAGATGGGCCCAGAGTGGGGTGTGAATAGGAAGCGCATACTAGGCCCATCATCAGTTCAGAAATTAATTGAGAAATAGCAAGGAAAATGGAAAATCCTCGTGTGAATAGCAACTAAATCCTATGTGTTTTCCATTGGGCCTCCAAGCTGGGGTGTGGTTAGTAACAAATGACTTAAGCCCACTACAATTCATTAAGTGAAACGGTGTGTTTAGCTAATGTCTCAGAATCCTTCACAAATATTCACTCGCTCGTGGCCGTTGGATGTGGATTTAGTCAATTGTCTTAGTGAATCCTAGGGTCATCCTATCGTCTTCTACATTTTAAACATGCTTGGAGGGAACAACACAGACGGTGGCCGACGGTGGAGCCACCGTCGTCCCCAACACTCAGGTCTCTCAAACCTCACTAAAACGCAACATTAATTACATCATTCAACTCGCCTCTCCCCACTAAACTCAACCATGTTAATCAATCTTATTGAAACCTCTCCTATCTCAAATCACAAAGGCATGTTCAGAAACTGCTCAAACAAAAAATTATCACCAAACTCAAAATTGAATAGCCTAGATTCATCACCACTTCACCCTGAGTTAAATCCACTATCCAACTAGGTTTAATTCTCCAGAATCATCAAGATACATCCATGAACAGAAATGGTGTCATCTACAAAATTGTCTCTAATCCTTGAATTTCGTTACCAGAAAGCTCCTAGCAATGATATACATCACATCTAACTATCTAAAACCTAACAATTATACCTATATCAAGCCATAGGATGAGATTTACATACCTGCAAAAACCGAGTGAACAGACCAAGCAACCCTTCAAATTATGCTTCAAGAATCTCCAGATTGCTTCAATGATGTATGATCAAGCTTCTGTATGCATCAAATTGTGTTGAATCCTTCTGAATCCTTGAATTCAGTTTTGATTGTCAAGCTTCAAACTCACGATGCCAATGCTTGATTCTTCAGTGTTCTTGGCTTGCGATCTATCTAGAATCACTCACACACTCAAGAGGAAGCTGTTGAAAGCAAGAATTTGGATTGAAATGGATCAAAACCGTGTAACTGAATTTGATTTGCAAGATGAAAATTCTGAGTTCTATCTCTCCATTCTCTCTCAATCTGCTCCAACCAAAGCATTGAACCAGCTCTAATCCTTATATAGAGCATGTATGAATGATCCAGAAAGTTCTGGAATGATCCCTAGGAGAAATTCAATTTATCATCTCCTTGAAATTTCCATGATATGTTCAAGCATGACAATCATGTAGCAGCTGGTTTTTGCACTTGCCTTGTGTTCAATTTCTCCTCAAATGACATTTAGAAAGTGTTAGGATGGAATGGAGCTTTGATTTTGATCCCATGTATGATTTGGCAAGTGTAACTTATGTCATAAGCAACCAAATGCAACCCCTTTGATTTTGACCTCAAATGCAAAAACCACTATTGCCACTGTCTTTAAAACCTCAATTATGATTAAAATGATATATCATATGTCCCATTTTGACCCCAAATCAAAAAATCACAAAATTGACTTTTTAAATGACTTTAATTCTTCCCTTTTCAAAGCCATTTCAAACCAACTTCTCCTATGAGCCGATTCAAAGCCTCCTTGATGCATGGTCAAGGTTAAAACCCTATTTGAGCAACTTTCTAGTTGAACAATTTTCCATTTGAGGCCTCTAAGTTAGAGATTTGGACCCTTGGTTGAGAATGACCTATAATCATCAATACCCAAAATACCCCTGGATTGCCAAGATCATAACTTGAGTTCCACAAATCTTCTTGAAGACTTCTAGTACTCTATGGAAAGCTAAGATCAAGATCTACAACTCTTATGTTGGCCAAGAATCCATTTGAAAACTCCTTGAAGGGAAAAAGTTGCTTGGAAGTCAAGTGATTTTCACAGATAAATTTCAATGTCCTCTGATGACCTGTAACTTACAAGAACCATAACTTGAGTTCTACAAATCTCATTGAAGACTTCTAGTACTCAAATTAAAGCTATGGAGAAGCTCTAAAAGTTTCATGTTGGTCAAGAATCCATTTGAAACTTGTATTTAGACTTGTGTGGCTTGGAAGTCCAGTGCTATACAGGGGATTTTACCCTAGGAACCCTGTCTCAAACACCTCCAACCACTCTTGATTCTCTTGTACTTGATCTTGACTCATCCAAACACATGCTTTAAAATCTCAACCCATGACTTCCATGACTTAGAACTAGGTCTTGGTGCCCTTTCCTTGCTCTCCTTGTCCTAGGGTTACCCAGATGAAACCCTACTTGTACACACCTCCACTGTGGTTCTTGACCTTGATACCATGACTTGTCTAAGCTTCAATATGGCTCTCTAGGACTCCCATGGGATCCATACACACCTCAAATTCATAATTCCATGCTTCATACCCCATTGATGACCCTTAATACACCTCAAGTTTAGGAGAGAAATCCACTTGTTGACACTCAAATCTCCTCAAAGCTTCAACCCATTCCTTGATGACTTGGATGTTCCTCAGCTTGAATAAGGCCCCTTGATGTGCTTCTTTAGATAAGGATGGAACTTGACCCCCTGTTAGATGACTTGCTATGTTATGATATGCAAATGATTGGACCATGTACATGATGTGACTATGCAAATGATAATGCGATTAAAATATAAACCGGGTGAAATAGGTTGAGCAAATTTTAGGGTGCAACAGCTGCCCCTATTCAAACGGCTTGGACCCGACTAGGTGAAGAGCGAGCGGCCTTCAAACAATCGAGGTACGAGACGGTTGAATACCAAGAACCCAGAAATTTGCCAACCGCAGAGATAAACTGCACAAACTGCTTGGGAACAATAACCAGAGGACCGAATCGGGTTGTTACGGCAACAACCGATTAGTCATACACTATCAAAATCTAATTCAACGTCAACCGCCTGTGTAGCGCCACAGGCCGTTAACTCCATCTTGTCAAAACACCCTGCCTTTTGTCCACGTTAAGACTCCGCATTCTGCCAATATGGAGAAAACAACCTAGCGACCACGCTGGGGATCATTTCTGTTTTAATCACAGGGAACTCATCTGCCCATCCCTACAGGAACGTCATCTGTCTGAACATAGGAAACCCCGTCCGAAAAGTCATCTGCCTGATTACAGAAAACTCCATCCGCCTGCTCCATACGGGAAAAGTCATCTGCCTGATTACCGGAAAATCCATCCGCCTGCTTCATACGGGAAAAGTCCATCTGCCTGAACACCGGAGAATCCATCCGCCTGCTTCATACGGGAAAAGCATCTGAATACCGTTTCTCTGCCTACCTCTACAGTAGCCAACTCCGTTGGTCCCAACCCACAAACGACTTTGAAGACGACTCTACTGGAGACAGTAACACGAGGAAATCACGGCGACTTCCTTGGGGAAAATACTTTTGTCAAATATCGGAACACAACTCACATACTCTGTCTATCACGAGAGAATTATCTATCTGGATACCAGAAGATTCATCCGCTTGCTTCATACGGGAAAATTCATCTGCCTGATTCTTACAGGAAAACCCATCTACCTGATTCTTATAGGAAAGTTCATCCGCCTGCTTCATACGGGAAAACACATCTGCCTGATTCTTACAGGAAAGTTCATCCGCCTGTTTCATACAGGAAAATACGTCTGCCTGATTCTTACAGAAAAGTTCATCCGCCTGTTTCATACGGGAAAATACGTCTGCCTGATTCATACAGGAAAGTTCATCCGCCTGTTTCATACGGGAAAATACGTCTGCCTGATTCATACAGGAAAATTCATCCGCCTGTTTCATACGGGAAAACACATCTGGCGACTTCACTGGGGATATTCTGAAAATAACTGCCCGACACCCGTTTCGACAACAAGTGACCACTTCTGAAATTTTGACATATGAAACCCTGAAATGCTGCCGCAACAGCAAACCTGAAGAAAAACACTCCGCTGGTCGGATAAGAGAAACTTCAACCAGTAACTCTGTGGGGAATGATAACAAGAACTGTGTCATCATATGTCTCACTGCGAGACCTCGATCGTCTGGTAATAGATCTGAATTATAACTTCATACTCCTGCTGAGAAACATACCTGAAAGCAAAAGGTTAACCAACCTGATTTATGTTTCAAAATGCGTATGTCTGATAATGGCGTAATGCTCCATACGGCATGGAAATGCTACGCGTTTTTTTGGGTAGATGCAAACATGATAATGTATGCAAATGCACATGCAGGTTCAGGCTGCTGGGGAAGGCTCTGACAAGCTTGCTTCAACACGGCTGTTGAGGACGAATACCACCCTGTTGGGGATGAACGGGTATCGCAACGTATTCCGGCAAAATAAATGCCGAAAATACAACCAACTCTGCCGGGGAGAGATTACACATCGATTTCCACTGGGAGGAAAGAATAACACATGCTGGGAAGATTAACCCAGCTGGGGGAGAAGCAAACCTTCTGGGGGACGACTGTCTGGGTACAGTTTACAACTCGGAACTACCACTCCGCTGGGGATGATCATCCTGACGAAGGCATGACGACCTGTGGGGAGAAAGAAAACCATCCTCGGTGGGGATAATCCTTCTGAACTTCTATCTTGGTTATGTGCCCTGGAAATCCTCCCAGCCGGGGATTGAATGCGCACATACTCGGCTCTCTGGGGAGTATAACCTTTGCATGGGACACTGATCTTGTCATGCTGGGGATATCCTGTGGACACTTCCATGGGAATACTCTTCTAGGAAAACTAATCCTTCCTTCGGTAAGGGAGAACATCGTCTCAACCTCTGGGGGTGGGGTACGACCTGCTGGGAAATAAAGTCAAGTCCTTCTTCCAGGGCCTCTGGCTAGGGCCACCATTTTCTAATTGTCCGCGTCAAGGGCGAGAATCCTGCAAAACACAAACGAGACAAAACAAATCTATACAACCAAATCTATTCGGGTTAGCATCCGCGACATCACTTCAGTCAATTCGAAGTTTTATCAATCATTGGCAAGGGCCAACAAGATTATACAAGTGCAAGTTTATCAAAAACATCGGTGTTTTCCACATACAAAACAGTAAAGCACAAACATCAAATACTGAATAACATGTTTTATAATAACAGGCCTCTGAATAGGCAAACTTTTGTACACCGGATGCAACTCCTGAAAAGAGGAAGTTAGGCACACACACATACATATATGCACAAAAGCATAAAAATAAAAAGTACAAAACAATATTTGTATACATGTCGGCAACGTGGTGCAGACAAACATCATGAGCTGATCCTCCTATGACTCGCCTGACTTTGGCGCTTTCCCGGTATTCGACTTTCGGAAGAGATTGTGTTGGATAAACGAACCCTCAGGTACTCCCAAACCACTAAGCAATGTAGTATCAAATCCGGACTGCAGTCATTTGCTTTTTCAATCCCTAACTTTTGCGTGAATCGCCCTTTGCGGGTTTTCAATTTACCGGGATACCCTTTTTTGCCGAAGTCGCCCTTTGCAGGTTTTTCGACTTTGCGGGTGTACATCTTTTTCAATTTTATCCCTAAATTTTGCCTGAACCTTTTATTCATTTTTTACGGTTCGCCAGGATGCCCCATTTTTGCCTGGACTCTCTTTTTACTGCCCAGTGGGTCACTTTCAAGCAAAGTATTTTTTAACTGCGTCCGAATTCACAGGAGACGAAAAGTCTTCACCATCCATGGTAGATAGTAGCAAGGCTCCTCCAGAGAAGACTTTTCTGACAATGTAGGGACCTTCGTAATTAGGGGTCCACTTGCCCCTGTGATCTGTTTGTGGCGGGAGAATCCTCTTCAGCACAAGGTCGCCTGTCTGAAAGCTTCGTGGACATGTCTTCTTATCATAAGCTTTCTTCATCCGGCTCTGATACAACTGACCGTATGCGAGAGAAGCTAGCCTCTTCTCATCCATTAAGCTGAGCTGATTCAGTCTATCTTTAACCCATTCTGCCTCGTCAAGTTGGACATCTCGTAAAACCCTCAAGGAAGGAATCTCAACCTCCAACGGTAACACTGCCTCCATTCCGTATACCAACGAAAAAGGGGTTGCCCCGGTTGATGTGTGTATCGTCGTACGATAACCGTGCAACGCAAAAGGTAGCATCTCGTGCCAGTCCTTATACGTCACAACCATCTTCTGGACAATCTTCTTTATGTTCTTATTGGCCGCTTCAACAACGCCATTCATCTTGGATCGGTAAGGAGAAGAGTTGTGATGTTCAATCTTAAAATTCTGGCACAACTCTTTCATCATCTTGTTATTCAAATTCGAACCGTTGTCGGTGATAATCCGTTCAGGGATTCCATATCTGCAGATAATATCTCGTTTGATAAATCTGGCGACCACTTGCTTGGTGACATTGGCATATGATGCTGCTTCCACCCATTTGGTAAAGTAATCAATTGCCACCAAGATGAACTGGTGTCCGTTGGATGCCGTAGGCTCGATCTTCCCAATCATATCAATTCCCCACATCGAGAACAGCCACGGTGATGACATCACATTCAGAGGACTTGGGGGTACATGGACCTTGTCCGCATAAATTTGGCATTTATGACACCTCTTTGCAAACTTGAAACAGTCTGTTTCTATAGTCAGCCAGTAGTAACCTGCCTGCAGCAGTTTTCTCGTCATAGCATGCCCACCAGCATGTGTACCAAACGTACACTCATGTATCTCTTCCATGAGCAACTTCGCCTCTTTCTCATCTACACAACGTAGCAACACCAAGTCGTGGTTTCTTTTGTATAGGACACCGTCAGGATTCAAATAGAAATTGCCGGCCAATCTCCTGAGAGTCTTCTGATCTCGACTGGATGCCCCAGCCGGATACTCCCTGTTCTTTAGGAAATTCTGGATGTCAAAGTACCAGGGTTGACCATCGGGAGCCTCGTCAATGGCAAATATGAAGGCAGGCCTATCGAGCCGAGAGATAACAATCCGGGGAGCCTCGTTCCAGAAGTTAACTTTATACATCGAAGACAATGTCGCCAGGGCGTCAGCCATTAGATTTTCTGTTCGCGGCACATGATGCAATTCCACCTTGTCAAAGAAAGGCAACGATCTCCTTGCATAATTCATATATGGTATCAAATTGGGCTGACGTGTCTCCCATTCTCCTTTAATCTGATTCACCACTAGAGTTGAGTCTCCGTACACATCCAGGTGCTTGATTCGCAAATCAATAGCTTCTTCCAGACCCATGATGCAAGCCTCATATTCAGCCTCATTATTGGTAACATGAAAGGTCAATCGGGCAGTAAAGGGGATGTGCGACCCCTGAGGAGTAGTGATAATTGCCCCTATTCTGCTACCGTAGGAATTTACAGCTCCGTCAAATATCAACTGCCACTTGGAACCCAACTCTGATCCTTCGTCCGGCAACGATTCTTCACAATCTTTCATCTTCAGGTACATGATATCCTCGTCAGGAAAATCAAACCTCATCGATTGGTAGTCCTCAACATGCTGCTCCGCAAGGTATTCTGACAAAACGCTACCTTTAATAGCCTTTTGCGAGACATATTGGATATCGTATTCGGTTAACACCATCTGCCATCGGGAAATTCTTTCGGAGAGTGCTTGCTTCTCAAACACATATTTGATTGGATCCATCTTTGAAATTAGCAGGGTTGTATGATTTAGCATGTATTGCCTCAAACGTTTGGCGGCCCAGGCTAGCGCGCAACACGTCTTCTTGAGCATTGAGTATCTGGACTCACAGTCAGTAAACTTCTTACTCAAATAGTAGATCGCATGCTCTTTACGTCCGGTATCGTCGTGTTGACCGAGAACACAACCCATACTTTCCTCAAGAACCGTCAAATACATAATCAGAGGTCTCTCGGCCACTGGGGGTATCAAAACAGGAGGTTCCTGCAAGTATTCTTTTATCTTGTCGAACGCCTTTTGACAATTTTCATTCCAGGTCACAACCTGATCCTTTTTCAAAAACTTGAATAACGGCTCGCACGTCGCAGTTAGGTGAGATATGAACCGGGCGATGTAGTTCAATCTCCCTAAAAATCCACGCACTTCTTTTTTCTGTTTTAGGCGTCGACATTTCTTGTATTAATTTTATTTTCGCAGGGTCAACCTCTATTCCCTTTTCGCTCACAATAAACCCCAGCAGTTTACCCGATCTCACCCCGAAGGTGCACTTGTTAGGGTTCAGTCTCAACCTGAACTTCCTAAGCCTCTTGAACAGTTTCAGCAGATTAACCAAATGCTCCTCCTCCGTTTGGGATTTGGCAATCATATCATCAACATAAACCTCGATCTCTTTATGCATCATGTCATGAAAGAGCGTCGTCATTGCACGTTGATATGTTGCCCCAGCGTTCTTCAAACCAAAGGGCATCACTTTGTAGCAAAATGTTCCCCAGGGAGTAATGAAGGTTGTGTTCTCCATGTCTTCTGGCGCCATTTTTATCTGATTTTAACCCGAGAAGCCGTCCATGAAGGAGAAAACGGATAACTGAGCAGTGTTTCAACCAGCACATCGATGTGAGGAAGTGGAAAGTCATCTTTCGGGCTCGCCCTATTCAAATCACGGTAGTCTACACACATTCGCACTTTACCGTCTTTCTTCGACACTGGCACAATATTAGCGACCCATGAGGGATATTTTGTAACAGCTAGGAAACCAGCATCCCACTGTTTTTGAACTTCCTCCTTGATCTTCACAGCCATGTCCGGTCTAGTTCTTCGGAGTTTCTGCTTAATAGGCGGACATTCCTCTCGTAGTGGCAGACGGTGAACAACCATATCCGTATCCAACCCAGGCATATCCTCGTACGACCAAGCAAATATATCACTGTACTCTTTGAGCATTTCAACCAATCTTTGCTTGATGTCGCTCTGCAGTGCAGCCCCTATACGGATGTTTCTCACAATCTTTTCTGACCCCAGATTGATAATCTCAATGACTTCCTCATGAGGCAGAATGATTCTTTCTTCTTGTTTCAATAACCAGGTCAACTCTTCTGACACGTCGCCATCTTCCACAATCTCTTCCTCAGCCTGAAATACCGGGTGCTCGAAGTCGAAGCGAGTCATAGGCGGTTCATAGATGTCATCTGAAATAGTAATCCTGCAAAGGAAATGGTTAAATGCTTCAAAATGCAGCCAAAGCAAATAACCACATTGCCATTTTATTGTAAAATACAAAAACAGAAAAACAGGGATCACAATATCTGTATATGAAAAACGCCTTTATTTCATGATTAAACAATGTAATGTACATAACCAAATGGCCCTAAGCAAAAACACTATGCCCCGGGTAGGACACATGATTTATTCAACAATTAAGAAAACAAATCATTACTATTTAGTTGTCACAGGAACAGTTTCCCGGATAGCCCAATTGCAGAGACTTTGTCCTGGCACGCTTGGCTTGATCCACGCGTCCATATCACAGTCGCTATCTCCGTCTTCAGCATCGGAAACAGCATTGATAGTCTCGAAGCTCACCCCATTTGGTGTAATGGTTATCGACCCTCTGAACTTGGGCGTTCCTGAAGAGGATGCTGACGATGAAGGATGATATCCAAGCCCGAACTTGTCATTCTTCACGGGAATCTCCAATACCTGACCCCAGCCCTTGGTTTTGCCTGCCTGCACTAGAGCTTGAGCCTCTTTGTAGGATGACACCGCCACATCTGATATTTTACTAGAACCCTGGGCTTTGTCTTTGATTCGCAACCCCTCGAAGGCTTGACAGGGTGTTTTGTGTATTTCACCGTCGACCTCGACATATTTGAACGAAGACAAATGGCTAACCAGAATATCTTCTTCTCCACAAACAGTGACGACACTATCCCCAACCATATACTTCAGCTTTTGGTGCAACGTGGATGTGACTGCCCCGACAGCATGAATCCATGGGCGCCCAAGAAGACAACTATACGCTGGCTGGATGTCCATTATATAGAATTCCGTTTCAAATATTTCAGGCCCCACCTGCAACGGTAATGTTATCGATCCGAAAACCGACCTCCTCGTTCCATCGAACGCCCTCACCACTAAATCACTAGGAGTGCAAACAATCCCCCTGATATCCAACTTCATCATGGCTTTCTTCGGTAGCACATTCAGGGAAGATCCAGTGTCTATTAAAACATGGGACATGACCGTGCCCCGACATTCTACTGACACATGCAATGCCATATTGTGCTCTCGCCCTCTCGGAGTCAAATCAAAGTCTGTGAAGCCCAAACTGTGCCCTGCATTGACATGCGCCATCACCCCTTCTAACTGATTAACATAAACTTCTTGAGGAACGAACGACGTGTCTAGAATCTTCAGCAGAGCGTTCCGATGGGCCTCGGAACATAACAACAATGATAGGATGGAAATTTTTGACGGCGTTTGCTGGAGGTGCTCAACGATTTTGTAATCACTTTTACGAATGAGCCTCATAAACTCCTCCATATCCTTAAGTGACGTTTCCTTTTCATTCGACTGAGAAGGACCACCCTCAGGTACCTTGGCTTTGCCCTTGGCTAATCTTTCTGCCTCTACCTCAGGTGACGTGAAGATTCTTCCGCTTCTGGTCATATCCCCTGTTCCGACAACATTATCTACAACCCCAGCTGGTTGTCCATTGACTTCAATTCTCTCACTGTCGCAATATACCTCCAACCCGTAAGTCCACGACACTGCTTTAGTACTCTCAAAAGGAACCGGTCCTGTTTTGGTAATTGTGATCGTTGGCCGCTTGGTAGGTGTCGTTATCGTTATTGTTTTCCTCGGAATCGTTACCGTCACAACATCGTTCATCTCATCACACAACGCCTCTACAGGCTTTTCAACCGCGGTTCGATCAAACTGCAAGGTACTTTCATCCATCATAGCCTGAATACCCTGCTTCAACTCATTACAACCCTCTGGCTGGGTCCAACAATCCAAGCAGAATTCATCATAACCCGGGAATACACCCCCTTTTAACAGCGTGCTTTTAATCTCACCCAACGGTGTCTTCAGCTCATTTGACATCCATCACTAGATTCAGATTCTCCTCTGTCAAGATGGCATTTGCCCCATGATTGGGCATAGGCTGTTGTACTATATTTGGACCCACCTGTCCAAAGTTAATAGCTTTGCTATCCAATAAATCCTGAACTTTATGCTTAAATGCCTGACAAGCTTCTATATCATGCCCGGGTGCCCCGGAATGGAATTCGCAATGCTTGTTGGCGTCATACCCATAAGGGATTACCGCCCCTGTAGGTGGTGCCAAAGTCCTCTTTTCAACCAAGTTCAACCCTAGCAGGGTCTGGAGGAGTTCTGCATACGTGGAAGGAGGTGCGTCGAACACTCTTTTCGGTCTCGCATTTTGTACCCTTCTCTGACCAGGATTCTGTCCTTGCTGTTGCAGTGGTTGTTGTTATTGTGGCTGCCTTTGTTGAGGAAGCGGGATAGTGACACTAGCTATCTGTTGCGGCTGAACATACTGATTTCTTCCTCTGCCCCTGCCCCTGCCACCAAACACGGCACTAGTATCACCCTGTCGTCTACCACCAAATGCTTTTCTGGCACCTCCTGTTGAAGTAGACTCACCGGCTTGGAACCTTCCAACTTTAATCCCGTTCTCGATCATCTCCCCCATAAGAATCAAATCTGAGAAACTGCTCAATGACACACTAAACAATTTTTCGTAGAACACCCCCGTAAACGTCCCAATGAACATATCATTCATCTCCCTTTCAATTAAAGGAGGGTGCACCCTTGCTGCCATATCGCGCCACCTTTGCGCATACTCTTTAAAACTTTCACCGTTCTTCTGTGATAAACCCTGCAATTGGACCCGGTTTGGCGCCAGATCGTTGTTGTATTTGTAATGTGTCACGAAAGCATCAGCCAATTGCTTCCAGGTTTTGATCTGCGTGGGCTCCAGCCCCATATACCATTCAAGTGAAGGTCCTGATAAGCTATCCTGAAAGAAATGCATGAGCATCCTTTCATCATCTGAATACGCGGACATCCTTCTGTAATAAGAGCGGACGTGGACCTTAGGGCAGGTGTCCTCCTTGTACTTGTCAAACGTGGGAGCCTTGAATTTCAACGGCACCCTCAGCCCTGGTACCAAGCCCATTGTAGTCATATCCAAACCGGTGGAGTTCTGACTCACTACCCCCTTCATCTGTTCTTCAAGCATTCTGATCCTCTGCACAGGATCAACAGGTCCTTTAAATCCCATGCCTCTTCCAGAAAAGGCGTCCTCCTGGCGGTCTTCACCCCAATTCACATTTTCATTTCCATATCCGTCG
The DNA here is from genome assembly GCA_963859935.3 of Lathyrus sativus. Taxonomy (NCBI): domain Eukaryota; kingdom Viridiplantae; phylum Streptophyta; class Magnoliopsida; order Fabales; family Fabaceae; genus Lathyrus; species Lathyrus sativus. The sequence continues at coordinate 331,197,851 of OZ012741.1, forward strand.
TAACCAGTGTTGCGACCAAACCCTTGCTGATTGATCATGGGACCTCGTCCCCCGTTACCGAAACCCTGGTTGATCCTAACAGGTCCAAACCCAGTGTTGAAAGAATCACCCCAGCACCATTCATATTACCAAATCCACCATACCTCTGGTTAGCGTTACTAAAACCGTCATAACTGAAACCCTGAGTGTTGAAGCCGAACTTCCCGTCCTGATTGACGTAATCAAATCCTTGATCATTGTAGCCAAAACCATTGTTGCCAAAACCATTACCGCCATTTTTGTTACCACCGCCTTGGTTGACGTCCCCAAATCCAACATTGTTAACAACAATCTCATTTCCATTCCCTGTGTTGCCATTGCCAGCGCCAGCGCCATCGTTTACAACCACAACAGGTGGGGTCACTACAGGTGGAACCACAGGCGTAGGGGGCCCATCCTCTGGAATAGTTTCAACGTGTGCAAAATTGTGGTTATTGTTGCCATTCCCATTAGTCCGCGTCAGCAGCGGCTGTACCAAAGTCTGGAGGCCTCTCCTGGCCCTTAGCAATGTTCTCCATTGCTTGCATGAACAGGTTCAGCTTCTCGCGGATTTCCTGCATCTCCACTTGGACTTGATCCATGATTCTCTTGCAGTTGTTTCGGGTTGAGTAGCGGTGGACTCTTTGTTCGTCAATCCTGAAAAACCTGAAGATGCAGGAAATAAGATACAAATTCGAGAATACCAGTCATGCCAGATGAATGCAGATGCAAATGTGTAAATATGCTACAGGTTATATCCCCCCCGATTCTAGTCTCGGAGAGAAGGCCATCACGACAATGGAGTCCCCATCAAGCAAGCAAAGAATCAAAAAACCCTCATATATAAACACATGCCAAGTGGCCGAGTACAAGAGTACAACTGAATACAACTGAAGAGACCTCGGCCAACAAGCCTGGCGATGGTCAAAATACAAGTACAAATAACAAAGGCAAGGCAAAGATAAATCAGGCCAAATGGCGTGCTCTGACGTCTTCCAATATCCCCAGCGTCTCTGAACGACCCAGTCTGGAGATTAGCTCTTGTATCAGTAAGGCATGCCGCTCGACAGTGGATCTCAGCTTTTTGGCGTCGTCCTAGCAGGTTCCTTCGCCAGAACTCTCGTCAAGTCTATACCTCTTGGAACCGGCCTTCACTTCATAACCTCTCAGCTTCTCGTCAAGGTTACTTACTCTAAGCTCAACAGCGCTCCTAAGTGATGTCTCTTTGGCAATCTTTGCGTCTTGGGCTCTAATCTGTGCCTCTAGCGTGGCAATCTGCAGCTTCAGTTCGTCTTCACGCTCCTTCCGCTTGGTAAGCGTGGCATTCCATAATGCTTCCCACTTGCTGAGGCAGGTATAAGCTTTGCTTAAAAGTTCCTTCTTGGAAACAAGCACCTTGCTAACACCGTTCAAGGCTATTCCCACTTTTTCTTTCTTGTTGGTCTCTTCCGTTAACTCTGAACCCAACTTATTAATCAATTCAGTTTGTTCCCTCATAGTGAAGGTAGCTTCAATCTTCTCATCACGCAACTGGAAGATCTCTTTCTCTAACTCATCATTGGCTTTCTTCAGTTCTTCATTTTCAGCCAACAATTTGTTATACTTCTCACTCTCTATCGAAGTAGGTACCTAAATCATTGGAAGATACAGGGGTTCCGCAGCAGGATAAGGCATCAAGGAAATCCTAGCTCTCTCGCGGATCCAAGCCAAATAAGGATCATAAGCTCTGCTGTTGCCCTTACCGAGCAAAGATTTCCCTCTCCTATGGATGTTAGCCCATGCATGTCTCAATCTGATTAGAACAGCCGTGTCTAATAAGCCCGTGAGATACAGAGATTCCTGTATCTCCTTCTCAATAGGAGCGTCCCTCAAAGCATAACCGAACTGTCTTACCAGCAGTGAAGGGTTATAGTTAATACAGCCTTTCCGTCCAATCAAAGGGACATTCGGAAAGCCACTGCAACTATATACAATATCAGTGCCAAGCATACCCCAATCAAACCAAATGATATTCTCAGCAGACAGCCCCATCAACCGGGAAGACCAATCCACAGTATCCACAACATCAACAAAAGGTCCTGTCTTCGGAAGATGCCCGTGGAACCACCTGTACAAGAGAGGAAGACAGCAGGAAACATTCTTGCCACAACGTTTCTCATTCTTGTAGTGAATAGAATGATAAACATCGCCCAAGAGAGTAGGAACTGGATTCTTCGAGGCAAGAATCAAGAAGGCATCTGAGTCGATAAAATCTGGCAGATTAGGAAACAAGACAATCCCGTAGATGCAGACAACTAGAATGGCACTAAAAGCAACCCAACATCCACTCTTCGCACACTGTGTAGCCTTCTCAACCAGGACAGACAAGTGAAAACCATAAGCTCCGTTCAGCTTGACCAAACCTCCATGGAACTCAGAAGCATCCAAACTGTCAATCTCAGCAAGTGTAGCCAAATTAGGCTCAGCATCAACATGTATAAAGGGCATCTGGTCTAACACGGGAACTCCCAACATAGCAGAATACTCCTCCAAAGTGGGTGCCAGAATATAGTCGGGAAATAAGAAACATCTCAGCTGCGGCTCATAAAACTGCATCAAAGTATACACCCCAGTCGTCTCGAATGCTGAAGGTCTGTATAACAAACTAAACAATCTCCCATAAGATACTATGAACTCAACCCTCACTCTCTCATCTGCTAGAGCAACTAAACCCAGCAAGGAACTGATATCTGGCGAATGCAACCGGTAATTAACTGTCCTCTTCAGGGACTCCATGTCTGGCTAGAAGATATACTAGAATCAGAGGGGAATGATCACACCTGCAACATAAATACATGTTAATGATATGCAAGATGAGTATGCAATAATGCAATATGCAAAACTAATGCAGCGGGGATCAAGTGACATATTGCTGAGGAGATCCATCCATAATATCTGTCTTCATAGGCTCACAATACTGCTCAAACCCGGTCTCGACAGACCCAAAACAATGCTCCAACCTGGTCTCAATAGACCCATACCAAAGCTCTGATGAAGGAACCCAGGTAACCACACATACTGATCCAAAATCAAGAAAACCGGGTGATCTGGAGGTCAAGTTTCCTGCATGCCCCAATCCCCCTCACAGGTAGGTGTCCTATCAATTGACACAAGGTACGGCATCCTATGCGGACGTTGACGTCACAGACTTTCAAGACTGATGATACGATACCCATAAGGTGTGGCATCATCATGTCCTGAAGAGGCCTCACTTAGCCAACTTCCAATTGATCGGTCCCCAGAGTCGACAATCCTCGGGTCAGACAACTTGTCGAGCCCTAAGGGCCAGGCAAGAAGCATCAAAGAGAATCTCGTCCGAGCGCAAATTTCGCGGCTAGCTGGTGCGAGCTAAAAAGCAGGCTAACCACTACTCTCTACTTCTAAGTCTAGGTGTAACCTCAAGCCCAGGTCCGACTTATCTCTCAACAGATCACCCCTACCCATAACAGCAATAACAATATAAAGCTGACAACAAAATGCGGAAAGTAAATCTATACAACACCCACGACGGGAAAACAAGCGCTAGGATTGACTCGCATAGGGGATATTCCGGTCCCCAGCAGAGTCGCCAGCTGGTCTCTACTGCGAAAATCGGCACCGGCTATGACAGAAGAGTCGCCACCGTGCGTTATTTATCCCAATGGAGGGAAAGGAAACGCTCGAAGTAAACCTACCGCAAAGATGGGAAAGGAATGGTCATCGCAACCAAATCCTGGATTCGGGAGTCGATTACGCAAGGGGAAGGTATTAGCACCCCTCACGTCCGTCGTACTCGACGGGATCCACGCTTGTTTTCTAGCTAAGGGTTGTTATTCTATCTACTCTACAGGTCAAGGGTTGAAAAGAAAATAAAATGACTCGGCAAAGTATCACACTTTATGCCTACGTATTCCCGTCTGGAACGAGAAATCAGAGTCAACGTAGTTCGCCTACCTACGGGAAAGGAGGGGAAGGTTGCTCGCTAGGATACGATATCCTATGCCTACGTACTTTCATACAGCATGAAAGATTAGAGCAAACGTAGTTCGGGCCACGGAAGACACAGATTTGTCTGACTGTTTTTATCTTTCTGAAAAGAGGTTTCTTCTGATTAGGAGTCCAAGCGGACAAAAATGACACTTTGATGTTTGTTTTCAGTCTTTTACGCAAGAACTATTTTTTTATGATGTTTGCAATCTCTGACGCACTAGAGACTGTGATTTGAGAGTGACTGCGTTGTATGTCACCCTAAGGGTAACACACTAAGCAGTCAGATGACTGAAGAGTGACCCTCCAGCAACCCTCTCTCAAATAGCTTAAGGCTCGTAGCGTACGACATTGATTATCCTTATTACTGTGTTTTGAATTGTTTTGAGATAGAAAGGAGAAAGAAATTCTAAAAAACTAGGGTTGAAAAGGGAATAAAACTAACCTAATGTTGTCATGCATGGATTAAAACCTAATGTCTGTCATGTTTCTCTCTTGCACAGAGGGAAACAGAGATCCTAGGGGATAAACAGAAAAGAAACAGATATATACAGTAAACAGTAAACATGTATGCAATGCATCAATACAAGCGAGGCAAGGGAGTCCCACTCAACCTCGAACCTGGGAAAACAATAGGCAAAGTGAAACAGCTTCACTTCAAACCTAAGGGGGCAAGCTGTACCAGCCAACAATCAATACAGAAAAAGAAATAAAACCCAACACCAGCTCTGACAGCAACACCAGCTCCTTCAGCTACAGCTCAAACAGCAACAGCTCTGATAGCTACAGTTGATTAACAGCAAAAAAAGGTTGACAGTAACAACTTCAAGCAAGATCCCCTCTTCACTCTTCAATGATCCCCAAGCTTTAGATAAGCTCCTGTCTCCAAAAATCTCCAAGCTCTGGCAAGCACTGAACCCCAACAAGTAAGCAACTTCAAAAAGCAGCAGGACCCTAACTCCAACAGATAACCAGCTTTGACAGGCACAGGCTTTATCTTCACCAATCTTCAATGAACTTAATTCTTCAAGAGGTTCCCATCTTCAATGCCACCACTCCAGAAGAAAATCAACTAATGATAGATGAAGTTGAAATGTTAAGAGGCTCAGTGACAACCCAAGGAAATCACTAAGACCTTAACATAACAAGTGAAAGGTATCCTCAAGGTTCTACCCAACTAAAGCATGCTCTACATCCCTCCTAAGGAGAGATGGAACTTCTTTGGGGGACCTTGTGTCATGGGATGGAATAGAGGCATAAGAAGCTCTCTATGTTTGCAAGAGTAAACAAGACTACTCTAATGCTCTTCCTATGAACCCTAATCCCTAAGCCTCTGACAAACCCTCTATCAAAAGAGAAGTCTTCAACTTCCAAGCTTCTTCAAGCCATCCAAAGCAACTTCATTTGATCTTCAAGTCATCCAAGCAAAGCCAAAGCTAAAAGCACTCCAAAATAGCCCCACACAAGCATAACCAAATCCAACATCCAAAGGAGAACCCCATAATCATCACACAAGTTGCAAAAATCAGATAAAATGCTAGAGCTTATCAGAAAATCCTAGATAAATTTCTAAGGGGACCTAATCCTATACCCAATACCCTATAGGAATCCCAAACCCTAAATCAACCATCCAAACCTCAAACTATGCACAACACTACAACTATATGTTTTGAAACCCTAATTCTAACCCCTCTCCTATTCACCTCTCAAACTAACCTAAATTTTATTCACAAAAATGTGATAAAATTTCTAAGGGTAAATGCTTCCCTAACCTAATCAACCTCACAAGAATCAATCAAAAATCATGCACCAATCTCTCATACTTAATTCAGAAAAATGAAGTACTAAACAAATGTAAAATAAAAGCAATAATATTGTAAAATATACCAAAAAATATAAAATGCAAGAAATTAATATTTTTATTATTTCACATTTTTCTAGAGGTCCTAAGGGAACTAGGGAAAAAAATCCCATCCTAAAATGATTATTTTTCAATTTGTTGTGAATTTTCTAATTAACCTAAATAAAATGTGAAAATAAAAGGAAAATATGAGAAAAAGAAAATGCTGCGTGATGAATAGCAAATGATCCCTGTACAAATCCAGAGATGGGCCCAGAGTGGGGTGTGAATAGGAAGCGCATACTAGGCCCATCATCAGTTCAGAAATTAATTGAGAAATAGCAAGGAAAATGGAAAATCCTCGTGTGAATAGCAACTAAATCCTATGTGTTTTCCATTGGGCCTCCAAGTTGGGGTGTGGTTAGTAACAAATGACTTTAGCCCACTACAATTCATTAAGTGAAACGGTGTGTTTAGCTAATGTCTCAGAATCCTTCACAAATATTCACTCGCTCGTGGCCGTTGGATGTGGATTTAGTCAATTGTCTTAGTGAATCCTAGGGTCATCCTATCGTCTTCTACATTTTAAACATGCTTGGAGGGAACAACATAGACGGTGGTCGGCGGTGGAGCCATCGTCGTCCCCAACACTCAGGTCTCTCAAACCTTACTAAAACGCAACATTAATTACATCATTCAACTCGCCTCTCCCCACTGAACTCAACCATGTTAATCAATCTTATTGAAACCTCTCCTATCTCAAATCACGAAGGCATGTTCAGAAACTGCTCAAACAAAAAATTATCACCAAACTCAAAATTGAATAGCCTAGATTCATCACCACTTCACCCTGAGTTAAATCCACTATCCAACTAGGTTTAATTCTCCAGAATCATCAAGATACATCCATGAACAAAAATGGTGTCATCTACAAAATTGTCTCTAATCCTTGAATTTCGTTACCAGAAAGCTCCTAGCAATGATCTGAAGGTGAGATAATACTTAGAAGGGGGGGGGGTTGAATGAGTATGAAAGATTAAAACTTTAAAAATAATGACACAATTATTTTTATCCTGGTTCGTTTAAAACAAATACTCCAGTTCACCCTTCCTAGAGTGATTTGCCTTTCTCAACAAGGACTTAATCCACTATTAAATCAAACTGATTACAATAGTAACACCTAAGAACAACTGTTCTTAGTCTTCTCAAGAGCTACTGATTCCAACTGAATCCTCTTAAGGAAAAACCTTTACAATCAATGTAAATCAAATACAAGAGTATTAATGCTTCTATAAAGCTTTTATCACAACAGTGATTTATCTCTTAAGTTTAAGTACAAGAAATTCTAAGAAGAATATGAAAGAATGAGAGCTTGAATAATATGATTTCTTTTCAGCAGATTGTGTAACTGAAGAATTTGGTGGAGACTTCCTTTTATAGGCAGCTGATCCAAGGATGCTGAGCGTTGAAAAGAGAGTCCCAAAAAGGTCTGAGCCTTTTTGTCTGCACGTCAAGTGACCTTTCCTAAAAGTAGATAGCACAGAAAAATCCTTTTTGTCTGTGTTATTGTGTCTAGCACAAATGAGGAAAGAGACGTTTGATTTACTCCAACGGATATAATCTTTGAATATTTCTTCTTCAGTTTTCAGCAAGTTCTTCAGAGTCTGATAGAGTCAGAGTCTTCTAATGATGTTCAGAACTTTGCTGTATCAGAGTCTTCTGCAGCATGTGTGCTTTTAGCGTGTTGATCATCAGAGCATATTTGACACAGATCTTCAGTACTTGGCAGCGTTAGTACTTTCAGAAACTTCTGTAGAAACAATGCTTTGAGAAACTCTTCATACAATATTCTTCTAAGCTTCAGATGCTTCTGACTAGCTTCAGAATCTTCTGGAGCTTCTTGCTTCAGATCCTTCTGGAGACTACGCTCAGGATCTTCTCTAAACAGCAATCAGAATCTTCTGTAAGATGCATCTGGCGCTTCAGAGTCAGGATAACTTCTTGTATACAATACAGATTTGCTTCTAGAGAGTTAATTTCATTTCAATCTGCAGTAAAACTCTCAAACAAATTTTAGAGTATATAATTCTTAAATATAAAATTTCCTAACAGTTATCATCAAAACAAAGAGTTATTATTAAGAACCAATCTATGTTCTAACAATCTCCCCCTTTTTGATGATGACAAAAAGTATCAGAAATTTTGTTTAACTGAACATATTAGAATTATAACTCCCCCTGAGATGATGAATCTCCCCCTGAGTTAAATATGAAAAAGGAATAGAAACTTCCCTTTTGTCTTGAGTAATCTTCAGAGTTAGATCTTGTTTGTTCTTATAACATTTGAAGGTCAGAATGTCTTGCAGATATAAGATTCAGAGTTTGATAAAATACAAATGATCTGAGAGACTCAGAGTTTATTTTATAGAGTGTACTTATCAAATGTTCTGAAATAGTCAAGTTAAATGTTAGATAGAATAGATATGTCTGAAGTTTCATTCTGGTGAAGTTATATTAAACAGTTCAGATCTATATTTTCTCCCCCTTTTTTGTCATAAACAAAAAGTAAAAACTTTTAAAAAGACAAATAAAAGGAATAATAAATAAGATAATTCAATGGAGAAAACTTTGATTCATTCAAAAGATCAGATCAAGAGTACATAGGCAAACATTAGAAGATATAGCAATAAGGTACAGATGCAAACAACAGATGCAAAAACATTAGAATGAAAACAAATATCTAAGAGTGTTTGGACAAAAGCATCTTCAATAGATCTGTAATCTCAGAGGATGATTGCTCTGGCTTGGACATCCACTTAGTCATAGTTTCATTCTTTTCATCTTGCTTTGACATCCATTCTGTCATATCCTCAGACTTCTTGTCCTGCTTAGCCATCCAGGATTTGATCTCTGACTGTCCAGCTTCCAGAGCAGCAATCTTATCTTCAAAATCTGGATGTTCTTTCTTTATCTCAGATGAAGAATTATGATGAGGTTCTGTAGCCTGAACAGAGTCAATTTCCATTGGTTCTGTAGATTCTGAGGAGGGGTCTACCAGAGTCATAACCAATGCATTATCAGTAGATTCTGTTGATGGTGGAGGAGCATCTAAACGAAGCAGAGGTTCAGTTTTGTTGACAGTCCAAAATAGAGTCCTTTCAGCTCTGAGCTTTGCATCATCAGAACAGACGTTCTTCAGATTTGAAGCTACAGTGTTGAATCTGTTGATGAATCCGTTCCAGATGATGTCAGATTCTTTGGCATCCATTGTTTCTGAGCATTTCTTCTGAACATTACCTAAATACATCTGTATTTCTTGCAAAAATGTTTGAAATAAATGATCAATATTAAGTCTGGGCAGTGGTCGTACCAAGGTTTCCAGAGTTATAGGTTTAGGTTGGGGAGTTGGTGGAAAAAGTGATTTTTGGATGGAAATCAGAGGAGGAGGATAGTATGGAAAGAAAGGAATTTCAGGTTTTTGAGGTAGGGATCTGTTTAAAGCATTAAGCAAATGAGGTTTTGGTCTTCTGTGAGGGGTAACAACATCAAAAGGTTCATTTGAGTATGGTTTGAAAGCAGATTTTGGTGGTTCAGCAGATGCAACAGTGTTATCAGATGCAATTTGCAGAGCTGAACCAATAGCTTTACCAGATGTTGCAGATATGATTGCTAAAGATCCTACATTTGACATTGATTGAATATATGAAACAAGCACAGGTGGAATATCCACTGTGAGTTTTGGTTTTAGAGGTTTGAGGGGTTCAGAAGGTTCAACTCTGTCATAAAAATCTTTCAGTTTGAAACCATAAGACAGATTATGAAAAAGAGAAGAAACTTGTGCACAGGATATAGAAAATGTTGGATTGGAATTGGGGATTAATATCTCAAATGATGGTGCAGGTGGAGGAATAGGATCTGGAATGGGAGTTTTTGAAGTTATGGTAGTTTCAGGTTGGTTTATCTCAGAGTATTTTTCAGATGGAGAGATTAGAAAATCTGGGTGAATTTCTGATTCTGAGGAGTTAAAGGATGTGGTTGGTGTATAAGAGGTAGAAGATACTTGAAACACTGTTTTTAGTGGTGTGACATCAAGAACTTCTGTCTCAGGGATGTGAGATTTAGAAGTATTGGTAGGTTCTGAAGGAATTTCAGATGGTTTGGATGGTTGTTCTGAGATGGGTGAAACAGATGAAACAGATATTGGTTCTGATGAAACTGGATTAGAAGTTACTTTTGTAGGTTCAGAAGTAACAGGTGCAATGGGTTCAGAAGGTGGATTATTTGATGGTGGATTGTCAGATGCTTTTTCTGGTTGAACTTCTTTTGGTTGGTTCTCTGGATGTTCAGAGGTTTGTTGTTGAATAGATGTTTGTTGTTCTGATGGTTGTTGTTCTGATGGTTGTTGAACTGATGGTTGAGGTCGTGGAACAAAGTGTTTGATATGAATTTTGGGTTGAGATGGTTTTGGTACAGAAACTGTTGGTGTTGTTGTTTGTGTTGTTGTTTGTTTTTGTGGAGAAATGGAACTGGGGGCAATAACAGAAGTGGTTTGTGTAGAAGGTGGTTCTGGAACAGACTTAACATTAGAATCATTAATAACAAGTTTTGCAGAAGATACAGAAGATTTAGTACCTTTTACTTTAATTCTCTTGGCAGGTACAAAAGCAGCTTCTTCAGAATCTTTTCTCTTCAAGAGCTTCTTGGGCTTCTCAGCTATCTTGACCTTCTTCTAAACAGGTTCAGATTCTTCTGCAAGCTGAGTCCTTGTCCTCTGGAGTTGTGCTTTTTCTTCTCCTGCATCTGGTAGTGGTTGTCTAGCTAGCTGAATCACATTAGCAGGAATAAGTTTTCCTTCCTTCTTGCATTCATTAATATACATAACCACTATATGTCTGGGTTCTTTAGCAAAGAATAAAGGAAAGTCATCTACAGGAACCCTCTTATTCAATTCAGACATATTTAGCTTCTTGGGAGCTGTTGTAAGTTCATCAACAATTTTGAGTCTCAGAAGACTTTTAGCATTCAGAGGCTTTCCCATTATAAACTCTAATTCCTCTGTAACTCCAGCAGCGTACAGAGCAGTTACCAAGCCATTCTCAGTAAGAAGATCTGAGATCAACCTTCCAAAGGGGATCCAAGTTCTGATCTTCTGTCCTTTCTCTTTCACATATTCTCTAGATGCATTTATATGGTTCCACAGATGCATAAACAGAATGTATGGAAGATCTACCTTGGTGCTCTGACTAAGGCAATACATGAAATACAGTTATTCATTATTGACATAGTCTGGAGAATTGGTTGACTTCCTGTGGTGGATGCATCCCATGAAGATCTTGGCCCAGATCTTATAATCAGGCTTCAGATCTTTGAATTTGTTAGAAGCTTGACCAGCAGTCATAACTTCTTCATAAACCTCATCCATGTCCACACACCCAGCTGGCAAGTGGGAAACACCATCTGTTTCTTCATAACCTATTAATTTTCTTATCAAATCTTCTGTGACAATAATCTCTTTTCCCAGCACAGAAGATAAGATGAACTTGGGGTAAACTGATGCATGAATCCAGAATTCTTTCACAAGGAGAGGGTAAACTGGTCCAAAAAGCCTATCAAAATACTTAACCCATCCTTGAGCTCTAATTATGGAACGAAACTCAAACCCATTATCTGCCAGAGAATCAAACTCAACCATAGATTCACATAGAACTTCCAGTTTATCAACAGGCGTTAGAAGTGTTCTTTTGGGAGGAGAATAAGGAGCAACACCCATGTTTTCTGAAGTTACAGCAGCCATAGAAGATTGGAATTGAGCAACTGTTGATGATGAAGACGCCATTGAAGAATGCTTTGTCAAACGCTTAGGTATAGGGTTTTTATGTAGAGAAAAGAGGAGATGAAAACGCATGTAATTTTTGAGAATGTGAAAAGTGTGAAAGTGAATACAAGACAAGTATTTATACTAAAACACTTAGGCAAAGCAACAGTCAGAAATATGCACGTTTGAACAAGCATTAAATGAAGAGAATAATAATCATTTCAAAATATTAATTGCTTCTGACAATTTGGGGGAAAAACCAAGATTCTCACTATTCAAACTTCACCTCAAACGTCTTTTCAGTTGTGTACACGCCACCTCTTCAGATTTGGTGTGACACGTGGTTGCTTGCATGTTGTTCTGAATTCTCTTAAGAAATGAAACGTTAGCCAACGTTCAGATCTTCTAAAGATTGTTAGTTCAGAGTTTCACAAAGAAATATTGATCAGAATAAAATAAGCAATCAGAAGAAATACTTCAGAGCATTAAGCATTTTTGCATCTGTAACAATTTGCTTCTGATAAATATTATTCTGGACAAAAATCCATACCAATATTTTTCAAAATAAAATTGAATCTATCTTCAACAAGGGGTTTTGTAAAAATATCTGCCTATTGATGATCTGTATCAACAAAGGCTAAATTTATGATTCCCTTCTGAACATAGTCTCTGATGAAATGATGCTTAATTTCTATATGTTTTGCCTTAGAATGTAAAATGGGATTCTTGGACAAACATGTAGCAGAAGTATTATCACAAAAGATAGAAATGTTACTTTCAAAAATTTGATAATCTTCTAGTTGACTCTTCATCCAGAGCATCTGCGTGCTACATCCAGCAGCAACAATGTATTAAGCCTCTGTGGTTGAAAATGCAATTGTGGGTTGCTTCTTGCTGTACCAGGAGATTAGATTTCTTCCTAGAAATTAACAACTTCCAGAAGTACTTTTTCTTTCCACTCTGTCTCCAGCGTAGTCAGCATCACAGAATCCAACTAATTTGAAATCATCAGATTTTCTGTAACACAAACCTACATTAGAAGTACCTTTCAGATGCCTTAGAATCCTCTTGACAGTTGTCAAGTGTGATTCTCTAGGATCTGATTGGAATCTAGCACACAGACAAACACTGAACAATATGTCAGGTCTAGAAGCAGTAAGATAAAGAAGAGAGCCAATCATACCTCTGTAGAGCTTCTGGTCTACTTTCTTACTTACCTCTTCCTTGCCAAGTGAGCTAGTAGGATGCATTGGAGTCTTTGCCAGCTTGCTGTTAGACATGTTGAATTTCTTCAGAAGTTCTTTAACATACTTTGTCTGATGTATGTAGGTGCACTCTGGAGTTTGATTAACTTGGATTCCTAGAAAGAATCTGAGTTCTCCCATCATGCTCCTTTCAAACTCTGCCTGCATACATGTAGCAAACTCCTTTCCAAGCATAATATTTGTTGATCCAAAAATAATATCATCTACATAAATTTGGCAAATTAGAAGATCTTTCTTAATTGTTTTACAAAAGAGTGTTGTATCCACTTTGCCTCTGATGAAATTCTTCTCCAGAAGAAAATTGCTCAATCTCTCATACCAAGCTCTGGGAGCTTGTTTTAATCCATATAGAGATTTCTTTAATTTGAAAACATGATCTGGAAACTTTTCATTTTAAAAACCAGGAGGTTGGTGGACATAAACTTCCTCTTCTATAATACCATTAAGAAAGGCACTTTTAACATCCATCTGATACAGAGTGATGTTATTTTGTGCAGCAAAGGAAATAAGAAGGCGTATAGATTCTAACCTTGCCACTGGAGCATATGTCTCAGTGTAATCAATACCTTCTTGCTGACTGTACCCTTGAGCAACCAGCCTTGCCTTGTTCCTCTCAACTTCTTCTTTCTCATTTAGCTTATTTCTGAAGATCCATTTTGTACCAATTATATTGAATCCTTGAGGTCTTTGAACTAGATCCCATATATCATTTCTGCTGAATTGATTTAGCTCTTCTTGCATGGCAATAATCCAATCATTGTCTTGCAGAGCTTCATCTACAGAAGATGGTTCAATTTCTGACACTAGTCCAAATAGTGATGCTTCAGATGATCTTAGAAAGGATCTTGTTCTGATGGGATCATCCTTCTTTCCAATAATGACATCCTCTGGATGAGAAGCTTTAATTCTGGATGATGATCCTCTAATAGTTGACTCTTCAGACATGTTAAGATTATTCATCTGAGAAGTTAAAGGAGTAGCATCTGGAGTTGCTTCTGGTTCCTTCACTTGAATTTTGTGTGCTTCTGGAACTTCAGAGTCAATAAAAACTACTTCCCTATCTGCAGAGTTATCAAACTGCTTTGGCTTTTCAGAGCCAAGCTTATCATCAAATCTGACATGAATGGATTCTTCCATAATCTGTGTCTCAGTGTTGTATACTCTGTAGCCTTTAGAGCGTTCAGAATATCCAAGCATGAAACACTTCTGTGCTTTGGAATTAAACTTGCTCAGATTTTCCTTAGTGTTTAACATATAGCAAATACATCCAAAAGGATGAAAATAAGAAATGTTGGGCTTTTTGTTCTTCCACAGTTCATAAGGAGTCTTCTTCAGAAGAGGTCTAACAGACACTCTGTTCTGAATGTAACAAGCTGTATTGATTGCTTCTGCCCAAAAATGTTTTGCCAGATTTGTCTCATTGATCATGGTTCTGGCCATTTCTTGCAAAGTTCTGTTTTTCCTCTCTACAACCCCATTCTGTTGTGGAGTTTTAGGACAGGAAAAATCATGAGCAATGCCATTTTCAGAAAAATATTTTTCAAAATATTTATTTTCAAATTCACCACCATGATCACTTCTGACTTTTATAATTTTGAAATTCTTTTCATTCTGGACTTGCTTGCAGAAGTCAAAGAACACAGAATGTGACTCATCCTTGTGTTTTAAGAACTTTACCCATGTCCATCTACTAAAGTCATCAACAATGACTAATCCATACTTCTTGCCTCTGATGGATGCAGTTTTCACTGGTCCAAACAGATTAATATGAAGCAATTCTAGTGGTTTAGAAGTAGAAACAACATTTTTTGATTTGAAAGATGTTTTTGAAAACTTCCCTTTCTGGCATGCTTCACAAAGAGCATCTGAAGTGAACTTCAGATTAGGGAGTCCTCTGACAAGATTAAGTTTATGAATCTGAGATATACGTCTCATATTAATATGGCCCAATCTTCTGTGCCAGACCCATTGCTCTTCATTAACAGACAAGAGGCATTTAACATTTTGAACTTTAAGTTCTGAAAGATTTATTTTATAAATGTTGTTTTTCCTCTTACCACTAAATAGGACAGAGCCATCCTTTTGACTAATAGCTTTACAACATTTTTGATTAAAGGTAATATCATAACCATTGTCACTTAATTGACTTATGGATAATAAGTTATGCTTTAACCCTTCAACAAGTAAAACATTAGTAATAGAGGGAAGTTTACCATTTCCAATAGTGCCAGATCCAATGATCTTGCCCTTCTGGTTCCCTCCAAACTTCACGTCACCTTCAGATCTAAGTTCCAGGCTTTGGAACATAGACTTTTCTCCTGTCATGTGTCGTGAGCATCCAGAGTCCAGGTACCATGATTGGTGTCCTGACCTTGCTGCTAAGAACATCTGCAACAGGAATTATTTTGTTTTTAGGTACCCAGATCTTCTTGGGTCCTTTGGGGTTAGTTGGTTTGTAGTTTTGTCTAAACTTCTGTTTTTCAACATAATGTTTATTCTGACTTGCCTTGGGTTTAAACACATAAGTATTCTTCTCAGAGCTTGTGTGTTTAATGTCATTTAAGTGACCAAATTTAAATTGAGAATACCAAGGTGTCTTCTTGATGAAAAGTTTGTCAACAGGTTTTGGATTGCTTCCAGATGAAGATTCATATCCAATACCTCTTCTGTTGTTTCCACTAACACCATAGATCATAGAAGTCATCTTGCTTATGTCTATGCTCTTAGTAAGAAATATCTGAAAGCTAGAGTCATATTTTTCTAAAATGTTTTCACATGACTTAGTCTCAGATTCAGATTCTTGTTGAGTTATTTCAAAGTCATTTTTGATTTTCAGATTTATTTCTTTTTGCTCAACAAGTTCTGTTTTCAGAAGATCAATCTCAGATTCAAGATTGCTTTTCAGCTTCTTGTATTTGAGTTTGATATTGTTATAACTTTTAAGAACTTCTGTTAAAACTTTTGTAAGTTCTTCTTTGGTAAGTTTAGCCATTACCTCTTCTGCATCGTCATCAGATTCAGAATCTGATTCATATCCTGAGGTACCTTCCTCTTGATCCTCTGTGCTGGCCATCAGTGCAACATTAGCACATTCTTCTTCTGATTCAGAAGATGATTCAGATTCATCTGAGTCATCCCATGTTGCCATCAGAACCTTCTTCTTTTTATTAAACTTCTTCTTGGGTTTTTCTTTCTGAAGTTTGGGGCAATCATTCTTGTAGTGCCCAGGTTCTTTGGACTCATAGCACACAACTTCTTTCTTGGCAGATCTTCTGTGTCCAGAAGATTCCTTTCTATTGTCAGATCTTCTGAAGTTGTTGAACTTCTTTCCCTTGTGCTTCCAGAGTCTGTTGATCCTTCTGGACAACATGGATAACTCATCTTCTTCTTCAGAAGAAGATTCTTCAGAGCTTTCTTGAATGACCTGCAAAGTTTTAGCAGTTTTGTTAGATTTTAATGCAACAGATTTACCTTTTTCTTCCTTCTGAGGTTCATCTTCCTCAAGCTCAATCTCATGGCTCCTCAATGAACTGATGAGTTCTTCTAGAGAGATCTTGTTCAGATCTTTAGCCATCTTCAAGGCAGTCACCATTGGTCTCCATCTGGTAGGCAGACTTCTGATGATTTTCTTTACGTGATCTGATGTAGAGTATCCCTTGTCCAGAACTTTCAGCCCAGCAGTGAGTATCTGAAATCTGGAGAACATGGCTTCAACAGATTCAGAGTCTTCCATTTTGAAGGCCTCATACTTCTGGATCAGAGCCAGAGCTTTTGTCTCCTTAACTTGAGAATTTCCCTCATGAGTCATTTTTAGGGATTCAAACATATCAAAAGCAGTTTCCCTGTTTGTAATTTTTTCATACTCAGTATGTGAAATTGCATTCAATAATATAGTCCTGGCTTTGTGATGATTTCTAAAATCTTTCTTCTGAGCATCTGTCATAGATTTTCTGTCAATCTTCTTGCCATTCCCATCTGTGGGATGGACATATCCATCTATGACTAGATCCCATAGATCAGCATCATATCCTAGGAAAAAACTCTCAATTCTGTCTTTCCAGTAGTCAAATTTCTCCCCATCAAACATTGGGGGTTTGGTGCTGATCCTATCCCTTTCTTCATATTTATTGTTAATATTGGATATTGAATTATCAACCATTGTAACAAATAAATATATATCAAAGTATTTCTCTCTGGATCTTTACTAACACTGTTAAGTGGTAGCACATACAGAACCGGAGCTCTGATGCCAACTGAAGGTGAGATAATACTTAGAAGGGGGGTTGAATAAGTATGAAAGATTAAAACTTTAAAAATAATGACACAATTATTTTTATCCTGGTTCGTTTAAAACAACTACTTCAGTCCACCCTTCCTAGAGTGATTTGCCTTTCTCAACAAGGACTTAATCCACTATTAAATCAAATTGATTACAATAGTAACACCTAAGAACAACTGTTCTTAGTCTTCTCAAGAGCTACTGATTCCAACTGAATCCTCTTAAGGAAAAACCTTTACAATCAATGTAAATCAAATACAAGAGTATTAATGCTTCTATAAAGCTTTTATCACAACAGTGATTTATCTCTTAAGTTTAAGTACAAGAAATTCTAAGAAGAATATGAAAGAATGAGAGCTTGAATAATATGATTTCTTTTCAGCAAATTGTGTAACTGAAGAATTTGGTGGAGACTTCCTTTTATAGGCAACTGATCCAAGGATGCTGAGCATTGAAAAGAGAGTCCCAAAAAGGTCTGAGCCTTTTTGTCTGCACATCAAGTAACCTTTCCTAGAAGTAGATAGCACAGAAAAATCCTTTTTGTCTGTGTTATTGTGTCTAGCACAAATGAGGAAAGAGACGTTTGATTTACTCCAACGGATATAATCTTTGAATATTTCTTCTTCAGTTTTCAGCAAGTTCTTCAGAGTCTGATAGAGTCAGAGTCTTCTAATGATGTTCAGAACTTTGCTGTATCAGAGTCTTCTGCAGCATGTGTGCTTTTAGCGTGTTGATCATCAGAGCATATTTGACACAGATCTTCAGTACTTGGCAGCGTTAGTACTTTCAGAAACTTCTGTAGAAACAATGCTTTGAGAAACTCTTCATACAATATTCTTCTAAGCTTCAGATGCTTCTGACTAGCTTCAGAATCTTCTGGAGCTTCTTGCTTCAGATCCTTCTGGAGACTACGCTCAGGATCTTCTCTAAACAGCAATCAGAATCTTCTGTAAGATGCATCTGGCGCTTCAGAGTCAGGATAACTTCTTATATACAATACAGATTTGCTTCTAGAGAGTTAATTTCATTTCAATCTGCAGTAAAACTCTCAAACAAATTTTAGAGTATATAATTCTTAAATATAAAATTTCCTAACAGTTATCATCAAAACAAAGAGTTATTATTAAGAACCAATATGTGTTCTAACATGATCTACATCACATCTAACTATCTAAAACCTAACAATTATACCTATATCAAGCTATAGGATAAGATTTACATACCTGCAAAAACCGAGTGAACAGACCAAGCAACCCTTCAAATTATGCTTCAAGAATCTCCAGATTGCTTCAATGATGTATGATCAAGCTTTTATATGCATCAAATTGTGTTGAATCCTTCTGAATCCTTGAATTCGGTTTTGATTGGAAAGCTTCAAACTCACGATGCCAATGCTTGATTCTTCAGTGTTCTTGGCTTGCGATCTATCTGGAATCACTCACACACTCAAGAGGAAGCTGTTGAAAGCAAGAATTTGGATCGAAATGGATCAAAACCGTGTAACTGAATTTGATTTGCAAGATGAAAATTCTGAGTTCTATCTCTCCACTCTCTCTCAATCTGCTCCAACCAAAGCATTGAACCATCTCTAATCCTTATATAGAGCATGTATGAATGATCCAGAAAGTTCTGGAATGATCCCTAGGAGAAATTCAATTTATCATCTCCTTGAAATTTCCATGATATGTTCAAGCATGACAGTCATGTAGCAGCTGGTTTTTTCACTTGCCTTGTGTTCAATTTCTCCTCAAATGACATTTAGAAAGTGTTAGGATGGAATGGAGCTTTGATTTTGATCCCATGTATGATTTGGCAAGTGTAACTTATGTCATAAGCAACCAAATGCAACCCCTTTGATTTTGACCTCAAATGCAAAAACCATTATTGCCATTGTCTTTAAACCCTCAATTCTGATTAAAATGATATATCATATGCCCCATTTGACCCCAAATCAAAAAATCACAAAATTGACTTTTTAAATGACTTTAATTCTTCCGTTTTCAAAGCCATTTCAAACCAACTTCTCCTATGAGCCGATTCAAAGCCTCCTTGATGCATGGTCAAGGTTAAAACCCTATTTTGAGAAACTTTATAGTTGAACAATTTTCCATTTGAGGCATCTAAGTTAGAGATTTGGACCCTTGGTTGAGAATGACCTATAATCATCAATACCCAAAATACCCCTAGATTGCCAAGATCATAACTTGAGTTCCACAAATCTTCTTGAAGACTTCTAGTACTCTATGGAAAGCTAAGATCAATATCTACAACTCTTATGTTGGCCAAGAATCCATTTGAAAACACCTTGAAGGGCAAAAGTTGCTTGGAAGTCAAGTGATTTTCACAGATAAATTTCAATGTCCTCTGATGACCTGTAACTTGCAAGAACCATAACTTGAGTTCTACAAATCTCCTTGAAGACTTATAGTACTCAAATTAAAGCTATTGAGAATCTCTACAAGTTTCATGTTGGCCAAGAATCCATTTGAAACTTGTATTTAGACTTGTGTGGCTTGGAAGTCCAGTGCTATACAGGGGATTTTACCCTAGGAACCCTGTCTCAAACACCTCCAACCACTCTTGATTCTCTTGTACTTGATCTTGACTCATCCAAACACATGCTTTAACATCTCAACGCATGACTTCCATGACTTAGAACTAGGTCTTGGTGCCCTTTCCTTGCTCTCCTTGTCCTAGGGTTACCCAGGTGAAACCCTACTTGTACACACCTCCACTGTGGTTCTTGACCTTGATACCATGACTTGTCTAAGCTTCAATATGGCTCTCTAGGCCTCCCATGGGATCCATACACACCTCAAATTCATAATTCCATGCTTCATACCCCATTGATGACCCTCAATACACCTCAAGTTTAGGAGAGAAATCCACTTGTTGACACTCAAATCTCCTCAAAGCTTCAACCCATTCCTTGATGACTTGGATGTTCCTCAGCTTGAATAAGGCCCCTTGATGTGCTTATTTAGATAAGGATGGCACTTGACCCCCTGTTAGATGACTTGCTATGTTATGATATGCAAATGATTGGACCATGTACATGATGTGACTATGCAAATGATAATGCGATTAAAACATAAATCAATTTTAACCCCGAACGGGATAGCGAAAGCATACGTTCTGCCTTAGAGTTGTGACTAGCATCAACAACCATCGTGAGACAAAAGTTTTTAAACTGTTATTTTCTTTTGAAAACCATTTTGAAAATTATTTAACCGCGCCGGTAACTTGTCGAACCCTCGGAGCACTATGTCATTGCATACCGATTACTCACATTATTATTCTAAGAAACCTTTTAGCCTTCCTTTAGTTTAGCCTTTACTTTTGCATATTTCCCCTTAAACCATTAACAACCTAGCTAAATGTAGTAACGTCCGAATACACTAGATTGATTACGAGTCCTTGTGGGTTCGATATCTTTATTACTACGCCATAGACTGTACAATTGCAGTTAATTCGATTAGACTCGGAAAGTCGCGATCATGGGCCTAGACTTGAAGAGTTCTAGTTGAAGGTGAGATAATACTTAGAAGGGGGGTTGAATAAGTATGGAGATTAAAACTTAGAAATAAAAACTCAAGTATTTTTATCCTGGTTCGTTGAACTCAACTACTCCAGTCCACCCTTCCTAGAGTGATTTGCCTTTCTCAATCAAGGACTTAATCCACTATTTAATCAATTGATTACAATAGTAAGAACTCAGAACAACTGTTCAAAGTCTTCTCAAGAACTACTGATCCTAACTGGATCTTCTTAAGGTTTACAATCAAATGTAATACAAATACAAGTGTTTAAGATTGCTTTTATAAAGCTTTATCACAACTGTGATTTTTCACTTAACTATTAAGAACAAAGAAATTAATTCTTAGAAAGAATATGAAAAGTATAAGAGCTTGAATGTTGATTTCTTTTTGGATGAAAACGTCACTGAAGAAATTGGTGAAGTCTTGCTTTTATAGGCAGCTGATCCAAGGTGAGCTTCACGTTGAGAAGAGTGTCCAAAAAGGTCTGAGCCTTTTTTGTCTTCACATCAAGTGACCTTTCCTAGAAGAAGAAAGCACAGAAAAATCCTTTTTGTCTATGTTCTTGTGTCTAGCATAAATAAGGAAAGAGTCGTTTGGATCATTCCAACGGATATAAACTTTGAATAATTCTTCTTTAGTTTTCAGCAAGTTCATCAGAGTCTAATTAGATCAGAGCCTTCTGATGATGATCAGAGTTTTGCTGAATCAGAGTCTTCTGCAGCAGTTGTGCTTTTAGCGTGTTTAAGATCAGAGCATATTTGGGACAAATCTTCAGTACTGACAACTTTAGTACTTTCAGAATCTTCTGTAGAAACTATGCTTTGAAAAACTCTTAATACAGAATTCTTCTTTGGTTCAGATGCTTCTGACTTGCTTCAGATTCTTCTGGAGCTTCTGCTTCAGATCCTTCTGGAGACTAAGCTCAGGATCTTCTGTTGGCAGCAATCAGAATCTTCTAATGGATGCATCTGGCGCTTCAGAGTCTAGCAAACTTCTTATGTTCAATTCTGATTTGCTTCTGGAGTGTTTATTCCTTTACTATCTGCAGTAAAAACTCTCAAGCAAATTTTAGAGTATATAATTCTTAATTACAAAATTTCATAATAGTTATCATCAAAACATAGAGATATTATTAAGAACCAATCTGTGTTCTAACAATCTCCCCCTTTTTGATGATGACAAAAACATCAGAAATTTTGTTTAATTGAAAATATAATAATTATAAATCCCCCTGAGATGATGAATCTCCCTCTGAGTTAAATACAAATAAGGAATAGAAACTTCCCTTTTGTCTTGAGTAATTTTCAGAGTTATATCTTGATTGTTCTTTTAACATTTGAGAGTCAGAGTGTCTGCAAATTTCAGAGTCAGAGTTTGATAATTGTCAAATGATCTGATAGTCTCAGAATTTCTTTTACAGAGTGTACTTATCAAATGTTCTGAAATACTCAGATTTAATGTTAGATAAAATAGATATGTCTGAAGTTTCATTCTGGTGAAGTTTAATTAAACAGTTCAGATCTATATTTTCTCCCCCTTTTTTGTCATAAGCAAAAAGTAAAAAAAACTTTGAAAAGACAAATAAAAGGAAACAGTAAATGAGATAAATCATGGAGAAAACTTTGAAATTTCATTCAATTCAGTTCAGAACAAGAGTACATACATCAGAAGATATTCAACAAACATAAGCAAACATCAGATGCAAACATTAGAATGAAAAAAATGAAAAACTAAGAGTGTTTTGACAAAAGCATCTTCAATAGATCCGTGATCTCAGAGGAGGACTGTTCTTGCTTTGACATCCACTTAGCCATTGTTTCATTCTTCTGATCCTGTTTTGACATCCACTCAGTCATGTCTTCAGACTTTTTATCCTGTTTGGCCATCCAAGACTTGATTTCTGATTGACCAGCTTCCAGAGCAGCAATTTTATCCTCAAAATCTGGATGTTCTCTCTTAATCTCAGATGAAGAAGGTTGATCATTTTCTGGAGCTTGAACAAATTCAATTTCCATAGGATCTGTAGAGTTTGGAGCATTAGAGTCAGAAGGCAGGTCTACCAGAGTCATGGCCAAAGGGTTGTCTTCAGATGCAGATGCAGTAGTGTCTTCTGATGATGGAGGAGCATCTGTAAGAAGTAATGGTCCAGATCTCTTGACAATCCAGAACAGATTTCTTGCAGCTTCAGCAAATCTGAGCTTCGCATCATCAGAACATATGTTCTTCAGATTTGATGCTACAGTGTTGAATCTGTTGATGAATCCATTCCAGATGACATCAGATTCTTGTGCATCCATTGTTGATGAACACTTCCTCTGTACAGTACCTAAATACAACTGTATTTCTTGCAAAAAAGATTGAAATAAATGATCAACATTAAGTCTAGGTTTGGGATGTAACAGAGTCTCCAATGTTATTGGTTTTGGTTGGGGAGTAGGTGGAAAAATGGATTTCTGAATGGAGATCAGAGGAGGAGGGTAGTATGGTATGAAAGGAATTTCAGGGGATTTGTCTGGTTTTGATCTTTTCAGAGCATTGATCAAATTTGGTTTTGCTCTGGTGTGATGGGGAACCACATCAAAGGGTTTATTGGAGTAAGGTTGGAAGGCAGATTTTGCAGGTTCATCAGAAGCAGCAGGTTTAATAGATGAAACAGGTATAACTGAAGTAACAGCTTTTGCAGATTTAGCAGAATATGATATTGTTGCTAATGAACCTACATCTGACATAGATTGAATATAGGTGAGAAGCACAGATGGTAGGGTGATTGTAAGTTTAGGTTTCAAGGGAGTGATAGGGTCAGATGGTTCAACTCTGTCATTTAAATCTTTGAGTTTGAAGCCATAGGCAAGATTGTGAAACAGGGATGAGAATTGTGCACATGAAATAGATGTTCTTGGGGTAGATGTTGGGTTAGGATTTGGAATCAGGATTTCAGATTCTTGTGTAGGTGTGGGAGTAGGATCTGGAATAGGAACTTTGGAAGAGACAGGGGGTTCTGGTTGATTTACCTCAGAATCTCTGTGAGAAGGAGAGATTAGAAAATCTGGGTGAATGTCAGATTCTGAGGAATTTGATGAAGTGGTTGGTGTGCAAGAAGTAGAATACACTTGAAAAACAGTTTTCATAGGTGTAACATCAAGAACTTCTGTCTCAGGGATGTTGGTTCCAGATGGGTTGATTGATTCTGAGGGTTTTTCAGAGGGATTTGATGAGGGTTCAAATGTAGGTGGTCCTGATGTGATTGGTTCAGAAGTAACTGGTACAGATTCAGTGGGTTCAGATGTTTTGGATGGTGGATTATCTGATTGTGGTTGTTTCTCTTGTGGTTGTTGTTGTTTTTCAGATGGCTTTGCTTTGAGTTGTTCAGATGGTTTTTGTGGTTGATGTTCAGAGTCTTTTTCTGGTAGAGGTTCAGATGATTTTTCTGGTTGTTTTTCTTGTGGTTGTTTTTGTTGTTCAGATGAATTTTCTTTAAGTTGTTCAGATGGTTTTTGTTGTGCAGATGGTTTTGTTGTTTGTTGTTGTTCTATGGGTTGTTTTTCTGATGGTTATTTTTGTGGTACAGATTGTTTGGTTGGAATTTTTGGTTGTGGAGTTTGAATTGGTTTTGTTGTTGTTGGTGTTGGAACAGATGATTGTTTTACATGTGAGATTGAAATTGGATTAGGTGATTTTTGAGGAGATGGAATTGAAACATGAGGTGGAGCAGTAACAGATGTATTTTGTGTAGAGGGTGGTTTTGGAATAGACTTAACATTTGAATCATTTATAACAATAGGTTTTGCAGAAGATACAGAAGATTTAGTACCTTTGATTTTGATTCTTTTAGCAGGAACATAAGGAGTGTCTCCATATTCTTTCCTCTTTAGCAGCTTCTGTGGCTTCTCAGCAATCTTGGGCTTCTTCTGAGCAGGTGCAGCTTCTGCTTCTGGTTGAGTCCTCTTTCTTGGTGGTTCTTCTTCTTCTACAACAGGCAATGGTTGTCTTGCTCTTTTTATGATATCCGCAGGAATAGGCTTTCCTTCTGCCTTGCACTCATCAATATATCTCACTACAATTTCCCTAGGTTCTTCAGCATAGAACAGAGGGTAATAATCTACAAGAGTTCTCTTCTGACTCAGTTCAGAAATGTTCAGCTTCTTGGGAGATGTTGTGAGTTCTTCTACTATTTTAAGTCTCTGAAGACTTTTGGCATTCAGAGGCTTTCCCAAAATAAATTCCAATTCCTCTGTGACTCCAGCAGCGTACAGAGCAGTTACAAGTCCATTCTCTGTTAGAAGATCTGAGATTAACCTTCCAAAAGGAATCCAGGTTATGATCTTCTGACCTTTTTCTTTCACATATTCTCTAGAAGCATTTATATGATTCCATAGATGCATAAAAAGAATATATGGAAGATCTACCTTGGTGCTCTGACTTAGGCAATACATAAAGTAGAGCTGTTCATTATTGACATAGTCTGGAGAGTTTGTTGACTTTCTGTGATGAATGCATCCCATGAAAATCTTAGCCCAGATCTTGTAGCCAGGCTTCAGATCTTTGAACTTATTAGAAGCTTGTCCAGCAGTCATCACTTCTTCATAAACTTCATCCATATCAACACGCCCAGTTGGCAAGTGTGATACTCCATCTGTTTCCTCATAGCCAATGAGTTTTCTAATCAGAGCTTCTGTTATGATTATCTCTTTGCCAAGAATAGAAGATAAAATAAACTTAGGGTATACAGAAGCATGGATCCAGAACTCTTTCACAAGAAGGGGGTAAACTAGTCCAAAAAGTCTGTCAAAATACTTCACCCATCCTTGAGCACCTATAATGGAGCGAAACTCAAACCCATTCTCAGCAAGTGGATCAAATTCCACCATTGATTCACATAGAACCTCCATCTTTTCAACAGGTGTGAGCAATGTTCTTTTTGGTGGAGTATAAGGGGTTACGCCCATATTAGCAGAGGTAACTGCAGCCATTGTAGATTGAAATTGTGCAGCAGTTGATGATGAAGTTGCCATTGAAGATGTATTTGTCACACGCTTAGGGTTTTTGTGAAGAGAGAAGAGAAGGCAGAAATGCATAAAATGTTTGAGATGTGGAAAGTGTGAATGTGAAGAGAAGAGATGTATTTACACTAAAACACATAGGCATACAAACAGTCAGAATAAGGCACGTTTGAACAAAGCATTTAATGAAAAGAATAAAAATCATTTCAAGCATTTATTGATTCTGACAATTTGGGGGGAAAATCAAGATTTGCACTATTCAAACTTCACCTCAAACGTCTCTTCAGTAGTGTACACGCCACCTTTGCAGATTTGGAGTGACACGTGTTTGCTTGCATGTGTTCTGAATTCTCTTGAGAAATGAAACGTTAACCAACGTTCAGATCCTCTAAGGATTGTTAGTTCAGAGTTTCACAAATTAAAGAAAATAAATAAGCAATCAGAAGAAATACTTCAGAGCATTAGGCATTTTTGCATCTGTAAAATTTGCTTCTGATAAATATCATTCTGGACAAAAATCCATACCAATATTTTTCAGAATAAATTTGAATCTATCTTCAACAAGGGGTTTTGTGAAAATATCTTCCCATTGATGATCTGTATCAACAAAGGCTAAATTTATGATTCCCTTCTGAACATAGTCTCTGATGAAATGATGCTTAATTTCTATATGTTTTGCCTTAGAGTGTAAAATAGGGTTCTTAGACAAACATATAGCAGAAGTATTATCACAGAAGATAGAAATGTTACTTTCAAATATTTGATAATCTTCTAGCTGACTTTTCATCCAGAGCATCTGCGTGCTACATCCAGCAGCAGCTATATATTCTGCCTCTGTGGTTGAAATTGCAATTGTGGGTTGCTTCTTGCTGTACCAAGAGATTAGATTTCTTCCTAGAAATTGACAACTTCCAGAAGTACTTTTCCTTTCCACTCTGTCTCCAGCGTAGTCAGCATCACAGAATCCAACTAATTTGAAATCATCAGATTTTCTGTAACACAAACCCACATTACCTTTCAGATACCTTAGAATCCTCTTGACAGCTGTCAAGTGTGATTCTCTAGGATCTGATTGGAATCTAGCACACAAGCATACACTGAACAATATGTCAGGTCTAGAAGCAGTTAAGTAAAGAAGAGATCCTATCATACCTCTGTAGAGCTTCTGATCTACTTTCTTACTTACCTCTTCCTTGTCAAGTGATCTAGTTGGATGCATGGGAGTCTTTGCCAGCTTACTATTTGTCATGTTAAATTTCTTCAAAAGTTCTTTAACATATTTGGTCTGATGTATGTAAGTGCACTCTGGAGTTTGATTGACTTGAATTCCCAGAAAGAATCTGAGTTCTCCCATCATGCTCATTTCAAATTCTTCCTGCATACATTTAGCAAACTCCTTTCCCAGCATAGTATTGGTAGATCCAAATATTATATTATCCACATAAATTTGACAAATTAGAAGATCTTTCTTAAATGATTTGCAAAAGAGTGTTGTGTCCACCTTGCCTCTGATGAAATTTTTCTCCAGAAGAAAATTGCTCAATCTCTCATACCAAGCTCTAGGAGCTTGTTTTAAACCATATAGAGATTTCTTTAGTTTGAAAACATGATCTGGAAATTTTTCATTCTCAAAACCAGGAGGTTGGTGGACATAAACTTCTTCTTCTATAATACCATTTAGAAAGACACTTTTAACATCCATCTGATACAGAGTGATGTTATTTTGTGCAGCAAATGAAATAAGAAGGCGTATAGATTCTAACCTTGCCACTGGAGCATAAGTTTCAGTGTAATCAATACATTCTTGTTGACTGTACCCTTGAGCAACAAGCCTTGCCTTATTTCTTTCAACTTCTCCTTTCTCATTTAGCTTATTTCTGAAGACCCATTTAGTTCCAATTATATTGAATTCTTATGGTCTTTGAACTAAATCCCACACATCATTTCTGGGGAATTGATTTAACTCTTCTTGCATGGCAATAATCCAATCATTGTCTTACAGAGCTTCATCTACAGAGGATGGTTCAATTTCTGACACCAGTCCAAATAATGATGCTTCAGATGATCTTAGAAAGGATCTTGTTCTGATGGGATCATCCTTCTTTCCAATAATGACATTCTCTGGATGAGAAGCTTTAATTCTGGATGATGATCCTCTAATAGTTGATTCTTCAGAAATGTTTAGATTGTTCATCTGAGAAGTTAAAGGAATAACATATGGTGTTGCTTCTGGTTCCTTCACTTGAGCTTTGTCTGCCTCTGGGACTTCAGAGTCTGTGAAGACTACTTCTCTATCTGCAGAGTTTTCAGATTGCTTTGGCTTTTTATTGCCAAGCCTATCATCAAATCTAACATGAATAGATTCTTCCATAATCTGTGTCTCAGTATTGTATACTCTGTAGCCTGAGCGTTCAGAATATCCAAGCATGAAACACTTCTGTGCTTTGGAATCAAACTTGTTCAGATTTTCTTTAGTATTTAACATATAGCAAATACATCCAAAAGGATGAAAATATGAAATGTTGGGGTTTCTGTTCTTCCACAGTTCATATGGAGTCTTCTCCAGAAGAGGTCTTACAGACACTCTGTTCTGAATGTAACAGGCTGTGTTGATTGCTTCTGCCCAAAAGTGTTTTGCCAGATTTGTCTCATTGATCATGGTTCTGGCCATTTCTTGCAGAGTTCTGTTTTTACTCTCTACAACCCCATTTTGTTGTGGAGTTCTAGGACAGAAAAAATCATGAGCAATGCCATTTTCATTAAAATATTTTTCAAAATATTTATTTTCAAATTCACCACCATGATCACTTCTGACTTTTATAATTTTGAAATCTTTTTCATTCTGGACCTTCTTGCAGAAGTCAAAGAACACAGAATGTGACTCATCCTTGTGTTTTAAGAACTTTACCCATGTCCATCTACTATAGTCATCAACAATGACTAATCCATACTTCTTGCCTCTGATGGATGCAGTTTTTACTGGTCCAAATAGATCAATATGAAGTAATTCTAGTGGTCTAGAAGTAGAAACAACATTTTTTGATTTAAAAGATGATTTTGAAAACTTCCCTTTTTGGCATGCTTCACAAAGAGCATCTGATGTGAACTTCAGATTAGGAAGTCCTCTGACAAGATTAAGTTTATTAATCTGAGATATACGTCTCATATTAATATGCCTCAATCTTCTGTGCCAGACCCATTGCTCTTCATTAACAGACAAGAGGCATTTAACATTCTGAACTTTAAGTTCTGAAAGATTTATTTTATAAATGTTGTTTTTCCTCTTACCACTAAATATGATAGAGCCATCCTTTTGACTAATAGCTTTACAACATTTTTGATTAAAGGTAATATCATAACCATTGTCACTTAATTGACTTATGGACAATAAGTTATGCTTTAACCCTTCAACAAGTAAAACATTAGTAATAGAGGGAAGTTTACCATTTCCAATGGTGCCAGATCCAATGATCTTGCCCTTCTGGTTCCCTCCAAATTTCACATCACCTCCAGATCTAAGCTCCAGGCTTTGGAACATAGACCTTTCTATTGCACCCTAAAATTTGACCAGCCGGTTCCCATATTTGGTTTATGGTTCGACGCATTTTTGCATTCGCATTCGCATACTGCATACAGTGCATTTTCTCATTCATATTGATTTTATCGGGATTACAACCTTATTTTCACATTTCGGGTATTTCAGACCGATTCGGATAATCGGAGGTTATTTTTTGAGAAGTCACGCGCTTCCTGGGTGTTTTCAGCTTACGCGGTGATTTTGGAGGTTCTTGGTGTCTGGATTTACTGCTGGCTTCGATCTGGTCTCGCGCTCTCTTTTATGATTGGTTGTTCGCCTTTGTTTGCCTTTTTAGGATTGTATAGCCTTTTTATAGATTTTAAATAGGTTTATTTCTAGATTTTAAATAGAAATTGATATAGGTTTTATTGAGATTAATCTAGAGAATTAATAGAAATCAACATAGGATTTACAGATTTTAATATGGATTTTTTAGAATTTTAATAGAGTTATTTTAACATTTTTAATAGTTTTAAATCATTTTTAGAATTTATAGATTTCTTTTAAAAAGATTTTAATAGTTTAAATGGAATTTCTTTTTAGAATAAATAGTTTAATAGATTTTTTAGAGATTATTTAATATAGATTTTTATTTTTTTAATAGAATAATAAATAGATTTTGTTTTATAGAATATTGTTTTAGGATTTATTAGAATATTAAAATTAGGATTAGTTAATCATTTTTTAGTGTCATTAACATTGTTTCGTTTCATTAACTCACGTTAATCCATTTGTCAATTAATCCTTCCATTTAATCATCATTAGTTCATTGTCATTTCTATTAACCATTTTTCATTAATCACGTTAATAGTCCATTTAATCCATTGTCATTTTCACTAATCCTCATAACCATTTAATTAGTCAGTATTAATCATTTCATCCATTGAATACTAATCAGGTTTAATATCACATTGTTCATTAGTCTGAGTATCATTTATGTTGGGCCATTTATCCAAAAATATTCAGAAAAAAGCCCAGTCCACCACCTGTCCTATAAAAGTTGAGCACACGTGTAAATTCCAGGTGGTGCCACTTCATTTTTTCTTCTCCGCATGAGTGCCACTTGGCGCACATGCAAGACTCCACTCACTCCCTCTCTGACCACGCGTCTTCCATCCACCAAACTCTAGCCACCTGTCTTCACCGTAGCCCTCGCCGGATGCATGGCCGCCGGCCATGCAACCACCACCTCCACCAAACTCCGGCCACCGCAACAACCAACTTCCGACCACCGTAACAAACCTCCAACTGACTCCGACCGCCACCACAACCCACCGGAAAAATCAAAAACACCAGAACGTTCATCAGTTTCCAGTTTCTTCAATGAATCTTCATCAAGATTCATCATCGGTCATCGCCACGATCGTCACCTTCATCAATTTCTCCAGAACTTCCAATAATCTCCATCACGTTTCTCAGACTCTCAAGATCTTCAAGCACCATCAACATTGTTCATCCGTTTTGATCTTCAAACATCATCGATCTTCAATCTAACGTTCAAGAAGATCTCCAGAACCATCATAACTTCATGAACTTCACCGAGTCATCAGTAATCCTCAAAGATCCGTTCAAGACTTACTCAAGATCTTCATCAACATGCATGTTCATCCGTTCCAGAAAAGCTTCAAGCATGTTCATCTGCTCTCCAAAAGATTCCAGATCTTCAAATTGCCACTGATCTTCATAGATCTCATCATCGATCCAAATTTCAGCAAAACGATTAACTAGCAAGATCTCCAAACGTCATCATTAGAACATCACAACGCAAGCGATATCTTCATCCACTTCCAAATCCAAGATCTCTTCATCGTTTGTTCTTCATCAGAATCATCCAACAAACCTCAAGAACTTCTTCGCAGATCTTCAAGAACGTCAAACCACTGAATTAGTTGTTTCCAGAATTACGATGTGGTTTGCTTATTTTTTATGGTTTTTTCTTTTGTTTTGAGGTTTGTAAAACGGACTGGAGTTTGAGCTTGAAAGAAAATGTTGATAGGGAAGATGAAACAGAAAATGAGAAGGATGTTGAACCGAGAGTTGCAACGAGAGAAGATGTTACGAGAGAGAGAGAGTTTGGGATAGTGAGAACGGCGACTGAGGGTTTAGGGTTTCGGAGAGGAAGATGAACAGTGATTCGAAAATGTTAAGTGAGATTAGGGTTAGAGCTTTACTATTATGAAAATGGACATGAGAGTGTGGACGGTCGGCTGGGCCCAACAAGTTTTTGGCACACATGCTCAGTTTCCACCCCCCCCCCCCCCCCCCCCCCCCGTTTTTGTGTTTCTGTTTTTTCTGAATGCACTTATGGGTTGGGCCCAGTTTCTTTTATTTTCTGCTGGCTGTATACCCCTCCTGCTGCAGTTTGCACCCCCTTTTTGTTTTTCTCTTGTTTTTTTTCATTATTTTCTTTTATTTTCTTAGCTTAGATTTTTTTTAGAAAAAGAATATAAGAAAAGAATATGTAAAAGAGAAAAAGGAAAATATAGTGATATAAAAAGGGGATAGTATTTTAATATTTTCTTTTAGGAGTTTCTTTTACGCCTTTTTAGAGATAGAATTAAAGGTCCACTTGTTAGGGGACTATTTTTCATCAGATTTGCCATGATAGATGGATATGATTTTTAGGAGTTTAGTCCTATTTCTCAATCATTGTAACCCTTCAGCATGTTAGTAAAACGAGATTTTCGCTGTGGTCCTGAAGTAGCTGAACTACAGCTGCTCTGATTTCTCGTGCTGAGCGAGAATATGTAGGCATAGGATGCGATATCCTAGCGAGCACACTAACAACTAACCTTTTCTGTTCTCTCGCTGCTGTGCGATCGAGACTTTCCCGCTGACGACTGATTGTTTCCCTTTCTCTTGCCCCTGTGCATTTGAGACCAGACCGTAGTTCTAGTTCCCGTAAGTTCCTATACCTCGAAACCCGACATACTACGTCCGTTCTACCGCAAACAGGTGCGCCTAAGTCTCCAATGGTCGAGCAGCGTCCACCTAACTACTAGAATTCGTACGCTAGTATCGTCAACTTAATCTCTCACTTCCTGTGTGATCGAGAACACCCTGTCTAGCCATAGTAGCCTGAACTACGTAAGCTCTGATCTTTCACGCTGTGTGGAAGTACGTAGGCGCAAGACGTGAAGTCTTGGTGAGCCAATTTCCTGTAGTTTCCCGAACTACGATGACTCTGACTTTCTCTCCTGAGAATACGTAGGCATAGAGTGAGACGCTCTATCGAGTCAGTTTCCTTCCCGTTTAGATTTAGTAGCCGTAGATAGATTATTTTGCATCCTTTAGACAAACCAAGCAAGCGTGGATCCCGTCGAGTACGACGGACGTGAGGGGTGCTAATACCTTCCCCTTGCGTAACCGACTTCCGAATCCAGGATTTGGTTGCGATGACCATTCCTTTCCCATCTTTGCGGTAGGTTTACTTCGAGCGTTTCCTTTCCCTCCTTTGGGATAAATAACGCACGGTGGCGACTCTTCTGTTCAGCCGGCGCCGATTTTCGCAGTAGCGACAGCTGGCGACTCTGTTGGGGACTGCGATAGTTCCCTATGCATTTGGGATCCAACGTCCCTTAAGAGAGTCAATCCTAGCGCTTGGTTGCTTATCTTTGGATGTTTACCTTCTGCGTGTTGTATTTTACTGTATTTACAATTTCCGCATTTTGTTATTATCTGTTGTTGTTGTGCTGTTGGGGGGATGTTCCTTTAAGAGAGAAGCCAAAACCCAGGCTTGAGTACACACATAGATTTAGAGAGAGAGTAGTGGTTAGCATGCTTGCTTAGCTCGCACCAGCTAGCCGCGAAATCTCACTCGGACGAGATTCTCTTTGATGCTTCTTGCCTGGCCCTTAGGGCTCGACAAGTTGTCTGACCCGAGGATTGTCGACTCTGGGAACCGATCAATTGGGAATTCGACTAAGTGAGGCCTCTTCAAGGGATGATGGTGCCACACCTTCTGGGTATCGTATCATCGCTCTTGAAAGCCTGTGACGTTGATACCCGCATAGGATGCCGTACCTTGTCAGATTAGGTCCATACCAGTGAGTGGGAGGGTTTTGCAGGAAACTTGACTTCCAGCCTACCCGGTATTTTGGTCTTCTCTTCAGAGCGAACGTACTTCGTCAATAGCGCAGCAGTATTCAGAGATTGTGTGGGGGCTGTGATCCCGTGTTCGCTGCATATTGTATTGCATTTGCATAAACATGTTGCATCATATTACATGTTATACTCCAGCTAGCCAGAGCTCTTACCCAGCCGTTGTTTTGATTCTGAAGGTGATTACCCGGTGATTGGCTTGAGCAACTGGTGATTGTTAGAAGACGACCAAGGGGTTGAGTAGATTTGAGCAGAATCAAGCATTGAAGTCAGTTGAAGGTTATCAGTAGCTATGTCTGAAAGCAATTTCCAGTCTCCTAACACCTTGGCAGGGTTCACTATGACGACCAACCCTCTGTATGGTTCTACTTCCGAAGCAGAATTTCCGCAGGTGAACAACCTTACTGCCGACCAGTTTGTGCAACCTCCTGTTATGGACCGAGATCGACATGAGCAGTTTGTTATCCGCAATGAACGACCTCCTCTTATCAACAGTCAAGGTGTTATTTTCCCTGTGCCGAGTATCTGAAGAGATATCCCAGTAGCCAGGACGGTAGACCCAGAAGCTCTTGAGTGTGATAGAAGGCTCCAAGTGTTGGAAGAACAAATTAAAGCCTTGAAGGTCAAAGATGCTGTTAACCTGAGTGCTACAGGTATGTGTTTGGTTCCCGGCCTAGTGTTGCCTTATAAGTTCAAAGCACCGATATTCGAGAAGTACAAAGGAGATAGCTGTCTGAAGCAACATTTGGTGATGTTCTGTCGAAGGATGACTTTGTTTGTGCAAAATGACAAGTTGATGATTCATTGCTTTCAGGATAGTCTGACTGGGGCATCCTTGCGTTGGTATATGCAGTTAGAGAGTAATCAGATTCGATCATGGGTGGATTTAGCCAGAGCTTTTCTGAAGCAGTATGATTACAACCTAGACGGGGCTTCTAATCGCATGCAGTTGCAAGAGTTGTCTCAAGAGAACAATGAACCCATCAGGAAGTATGCGCAGAGATGGAGAGAATTTGCTGCCAGGGTACAACCACCGCTTTTGGACTGAGAGCTAACGAGCATGTTTGTAGACTCACTGCAGGATCCGTACCACAAAAGAATGCTTGGGCTTCCGTTAAGTTTCTCTGACTTGGTAGTACTGGGAGAACGCCTTGAGCATGCCATCAAAATCGGGAAAATTCAGATTATTTCAGACGGTCAGACTAGTGAAGCTGAATCTCTTTACGATTACCAAACCGAAGAAGGAGTTGTGATCAATGCAATAATTCCAGATGTTGGATATCCTCGAGATGACTTGGTGAAATCTGTTGGATCAGTATCTCCTGTACCTTGTTATGTTGGACAGACAACTGTGCCTGGGGCACCCTATCAGGAACGTTATGTCGCTTCTCTTGCAAAGCAGCAAACTTGTGGCCGAGGTTATCAGAATCAAAGCCAGAATCAGAACAGGCCTCGTAACAACTTGGAACGAAGGAATGCTCCTTTCCACCCAGTTCCTATGCCGTATAGCCAGTTGCTGCCATCTTTGATCCAGAGTTCTTTAGTGGAACCGAAAGCTCTTAAGCCTGTTCCAAAGCCTTACCCTCCTGGGTACAATCCCCACGCTCGGTGTGGTTACCATGGCGGATCACTAGGGCATTCAACTGAAGATTGTAAAGCTTTTCAGGCAAAAGTACAACAGTTGATCGACCAAGATCGCATTTCCTTTCGAGAAGGATTTCTGTTTGTTCATACCAACCTCTCAGTTGTCTAAGCTCGTAAATTCGGAGTTTGTTTTCAAGAAGCCAGTGGTCCAGACAAGCACGCGTCCTCAGCATTGGCAGTCCTCAGACTTTATATCATTTGCATTTGTAGTTTCTTTTCTGTTAATTACTACTTGCTATTAAACATCGTTTGTATCGAATGGTAATAATGATAAGTGACTATGCATTTTTCTGAATTAATCATGTCGCTGTCGCTCATTTATTGCATTGCACTGACACTTGCATTTTATTCACTCCACTTTGTCACTATGATTAGCAAAAAAATTAGAGGGAGGATGACGAAACTGAATACTCATAATCGGTGATCGTATGCTTTCAGATAAAACCTTGCCGATGACGTACAAGGCATTGTTTCAAATCCCCTAAAACACTGGAGATATAAGGAGTTAGTCCCTTGTTAACCACTTCGAGCCAGGAAGCAGAAGTTTTTTCGGACTTTTTAACCCTCACATCTTAACCCGGGGCAGGGTAGTTGTCAGTTAGCTTGACCGAGCGTTCAGGTCTTATAGAGGAGTGTTGTCTTTCGAGGACCAACCACATCGTACTTTTCCCAGAGGTCGTACCTCGTCAACCACAATGGTTAAACCTCACCAACCAGGAGTGAGACAGTTACAATCCTTTCGGAGCAGTCAAGACAAATAGTGTTACACGACTTTGTTCCAAAAGAAAGAAAAAGAAAGCCCACTAAGTAAAAAGAGAAAGAAAAGCTGGAAAGCTAATACTTAGGCAAAAATCAGGGCATCCCGCTGGACTTCAAAAAAGAAAAAAATCGAAAAGAACTCAAAAGGAGTCGATCCAGGCAAAAATTAGGGAATCAAAAGAATGAAAAAGAAAGGATATCAATAGAAAAATCCCCAGTGAAGTCACAAAGTCGTGTATACAGACACCGAAAACAAAAAGGAGTAACTGTTACTCCGGAAACCTTGTGAGTTCCTTAACTATGGTCCTTACCATTCAACATACCTCTCGACGAGGCGAGCACTTGTGCCAAGTTAACTGAACATTAGGATCGGAGATCATCACGTAGAAGGGGTGGGTACAAAACATAATTTGAGCCAAATATCCTGTGTTTCACGAACCGTGAACCCAACCACGATACAACCCTTAAAAGACCTAATTGAGGTAGGGTTTATTCTGAAAGCGCATTACGATAAGGTTGAGTAACCTGACTCCTTCTCGATTTGCTAGTCATATCCTTGTTGCATTTTTCACTGATCAAATCAGCATTGCGTTTGAATTCTGGTTCATTCGTCACTCACAATCATGACGCGTAAATGAGTGACAGCACAAATTTTTTCAAAATCTGCATGAACACTGCATTAAAATTACCATTCGGGATTAAACAATTTTACTTGCAGGTTAGTAGTTGACACGGAGGAAATTCCAACAGGGAATAATCAAGCATGACTGAATATTTCAGCAGTCTAGATCAGAACGGTGTATGTTGTGGAACCCTGTGAATCAGGGGCATTGACTTCCAGTAAGTTCAGAATCAGTTAGTCTGAGGACAAGTCCCGAAGCTTCAATTGATCAGGGGTAGTTTATTTGAGAAGCAGTTGATCAGAAATGAATCTTCTCGAGAGCCAATCAGGGACAATTATACAGAATGTTGTGATTTGAAAGCAGAGCCTTCCAATGGGTGATCAGGTCAGGTTAAGTCGCTTATATGCTCATCCAGGGGCAAGTCACTTCAGAAATGTTGAAACCAAATGGGTTGATAATTGGTTAATTGGGGTTGAATCCTTTTGTTGTGTAGATACCGGGGCAGGTAATCTCGAGGTCGTCTCGTAGCAAACTGTTCAGCGTGATATCCCCAAGAGTTAGATTGGGGCAAGTTGAGTTGCACTAGGGCAAGTTATTCAAGCAAGTCTGTTTATCCCCATCTAGAGTCGAGTATCGGGGAATCGCGTCGTTACTCTTATCAAAAACCTTGACCTTCCGAAAAAGGCCTTACCGTCGTTGGATCGTTACCCTACTATAAAACCTATTACGTGTCAGAACTTTGTAACCAGGTCATTTTCCAAAGCCCAGTTCTCGCCTGGAAAACCGGTAACCAGTTCTCGTCTGGCCCACATTCCTGTAAATACCAGTTCTCGCCTGGTACATGTTTTCGTTTAACCCATTATCGTATGGTCAACCTTTCCGTAAACATCAGTTCTCGTCTGGTGTGGTTTATTGTTGTATCAGTTCTCGTCTAGTGCATGTTACCGTAAACATCAGTTTCGTCTGGTGTATGTTATTGTAACCAGTTCTCGTCTGGTCATCGTTTCTTTAACCTATTTGTTGTACCAGTTCTCGTCTAGTGCATGGAAGCTTTCAACCAGTTCTCGCCTGGTCATTTGTTCTCTAACCTGTTATTCAGTCAGCCCCGTCTGATGTTCAAACCGTAAATCAATTTTCGTCCTATAACCTAATCTATTTTGCTATCAGTTCTCGTCTGGTAGTCCATCCTTGAATGCTAGTTCTCGTCTAGTATTTCCCATATCTTACAGTTTGTAAATAACCCATTTTTATCCTTTAAACCAGAAAAAGCCTAAAAAATATCTGACACGGTAATTCCCAGTGACTCGCATGTTGTCACATTCCCCGATACGAAGCTCAATTGATACCAGTTCTCGAATTAATGTTCTGCGTTCCTTATGGATATTGTTAAATCAGGAGTATCCTCAGCAGAAAGATTAATATCCCTGACAAAAGGGGCATTCATAGCAGTGCGCTGTACACAATCGACCCCAGTTGGTTAATCCCTACAGAGTACAGGTTACCAGTGGTTTAGAAAGAATATTGCCGTGCAGGGTCGTCCTTCCTTTTTCCAGCATTTATTTTGCTGAGATGATTCTGTGATATCAGGTTACCCTCAGTGGAGTTGACGTTGCCTTCGGCATTTATTTGGCCAAGTGGTTGTAGACCTGGTGTTCTCTGGCAGCTCGAGCTTGCATTTACATTTGTATATATCGTCATACTTGCATTTATACAAACACATAGCATCTCCATGCCATATGAAGCCTAGCATATATCAAAACATGTGCATATTATTTCCATGTCGTGTGGAACATCGCATTATTTTCCAACATACGCATTTCGAAACATAGACCAGGTGGGTTACCTGTTGGCTTTCGAACTTGTTCCCCTGCAGAGTTGTTTGGTTAAGCTTCTCTTCTTCCCCAACAGAGTGATTTCTTCATATTTGGTTGTTACGTCGGCACTGAAAAAAAAAGAAAGAAATTGACATCATATCAAATTTCTGAAGCTGCCGCCTGTGGTCGAAAATGGGTGCTTGGCAGTCGATTCAGAATTTCCCCAGGAGAGTTTTCCTCAGGTTTGCTGTGAACTGTGAGGTGACAAGATTAGATCCCATAGCAGATGGGAAGGTGTTTGCTTTTTGAAGCATTATTTTGAAGATTCAGTACCCGTGGCGTCACACGGGTGATTGACGAAAAAGAAAATTTATCAGATAATTGAGCAGTTGTTGCCGTGACAACCAGGCTTCAGTGCATTGGAAGCTATTACTCGGGCAGTTTTACAGTTTATTTCTGTGGTTGTCAAATTTCAGGGTTCTTTTGTATTCAACCATCTTCTACCTTTGAATGTTTGAAAGCCGTTCGCTCTTCAACCATTCAGGTCCAAGCCGCTTGAATAGGGGCAGCTGTTGCACCCTAAAATTTGACCAGCCGGTTCCCATATTTGGTTTATGGTTCGACGCATTTTTGCATTCGCATTCGCATACTGCATACAGTGCATTTTCTCATTCATATTGATTTTATCGGGATTACAACCTTATTTTCATATTTCGGGTATTTCAGACCGATTCGGATAATCGGAGGTTATTTTTTGAGAAGTCACACGCTTGCTGGGTGTTTTCAGCTTACGCGGTGATTTTGGAGGTTCTTGGTGTCTGGATTTACTGCTGGCTTCGATCTGATCTCGCGCTCTCTTTTATGATTGGTTGTTCGCCTTTGTTTGCCTTTTTAGGATTGTATAGCCTTTTTATAGATTTTAAATAGGTTTATTTCTAGATTTTAAATAGAAATTGATATAGGTTTTATTAAGATTAATCTAGAGAATTAATAGAAATCAACATAGGATTTACAGATTTTAATATGGATTTTTTAGAATTTTAATAGAGTTATTTTAACATTTTTAATAGTTTTAAATCATTTTTAGAATTTATAGATTTCTTTTAAATAGATTTTAATAGTTTAAATGGAATTTCTTTTTAGAATAAATAGTTTAATAGATTTTTTAGAGATATTTTAATATAGATTTTTATTTTTTTTAATAGAATAATAAATAGATTTTGTTTTATAGAATATTATTTTAGGATTTATTAGAATATTAAAATTAGGATTAGTTAATCATTTTTTAGTGTCATTAACATTGTTTCGTTTCATTAACTCACGTTAATCCATTTGTCAATTAATCCTTCCATTTA
Organism: Lathyrus sativus; assembly: GCA_963859935.3. Taxonomy (NCBI): domain Eukaryota; kingdom Viridiplantae; phylum Streptophyta; class Magnoliopsida; order Fabales; family Fabaceae; genus Lathyrus; species Lathyrus sativus. Next base: position 331,237,484 of record OZ012741.1, read on the forward strand.
ATCATCATTAGTTCATTGTCATTTCTATTAACCATTTTTCATTAATCACGTTAATAGTCCATTTAATCCATTGTCATTTTCACTAATCCTCATAACCATTTAATTAGTCAGTATTAATCATTTCATCCATTGAATACTAATCAGGTTTAATATCACATTGTTCATTAGTCTGAGTATCATTTATGTTGGGCCATTTATCCAAAAATCTTCAGAAAAAAGCCCAGTCCGCCACCTGTCCTATAAAAGCTGAGCACACGTGTAAATTCCAGGTGGTGCCACTTCATTTTTTCTTCTCCGCATGAGTGCCACTTGGCGCACATGCAAGACTCCACTCACTCCCTCTCTGACCACGCGTCTTCCATCCACCAAACTCCAGCCACCTGTCTTCACCCTAGCCCTCGCCAGATGCATGGCCGCCGGCCATGCAACCACCACCTCCACCAAACTCCGGCCACCACAACAACCAACTTCCGACCACCGTAACAAACCTCCAACTGACTCCGACCGCCACCACAACCCACCGGAAAAATCAAAAACACCAGAACGTTCATCAGTTTCCAGTTTCTTCAATGAATCTTCATCAAGATTCATCAGCGGTCATCGCCACGATCGTCACCTTCATCAATTTCTCCAGAACTTCCAATAATCTCCATCACGTTTCTCAGACTCTCAAGATCTTCAAGCACCATCAACATTGTTCATCCGTTTTGATCTTCAAACATCATCGATTTTCAATCTAACGTTCAAGAAGATCTCCAGAACCATCATAACTTCATAAACTTCACCAAGTCATCAGTAATCCTCAAAGATCCGTTCAAGACTTACTAAAGATCTTCATCAACATGCATGTTCATCCGTTCCAGAAAAGCTTCAAGCATGTTCATCCGCTCTCCAAAAGATTCCAGATCTTCAAATTGCCACTGATCTTCATAGATCTCATCATCGATCCAAATTTCAGCAAAACGATTAACCAGCAAGATCTCCAAACGTCATCATTAGAACATCATAATGCAAGCGATATCTTCATCCACTTCCAAATCCAAGATCTCTTCATCGTTTGTTCTTCATCAGAATCATCCAACAAACCTCAAGAACTTCTTCGCAGATCTTCAAGAACGTCAAACCACTGAATTAGTTGTTTCCAGAATTACGATGTGGTTTGCTTATTGTTTTATGGTTTTTTCTTTTGTTTTGAGGTTTGTAAAACGGACTGGAGTTTGAGCTTGAAAGAAAATGTTGAGAGGGAAGATGAAACAGAAAATGAGAAGGATGTTGAACTGAGAGTTGCAACAAGAGAAGATGTTACGAGAGAGAGAGAGTTTGGGACGGCGGCTGAGGGTTTAGGAGAGGAAGATGAACAGTGATTCGAAAATGTTAAGTGAGATTAGGGTTAGAGCTTTACTATTATGAAAATGGACCTGAGAGTGTGGACGGTCGGCTGGGCCCAACAAGTTTTTGGCACACATGCTCAGTTCCCCCCCCCCCCCCCCCCCCCCCCCCCCCCCCGTTTTTGTGTTTCTGTTTTTTCTGAATGCACTTATGGGTTGGGCCCAGTTTCTTTTATTTTCTGCTGGCTGTATACCCCTCCTGCTGCAGTTTGCACCCCCTTTTTGTTTTTCTCTTGTTTTTTTTCATTATTTTCTTTTATTTTCATAGCTTAGATTTTTTTTAGAAAAAGAATATAAGAAAAGAATATGTAAAAGAGAAAAAGGAAAATATAGTGATATAAAAAGGGGATAGTATTTTAATATTTTCTTTTAGGAGTTTCTTTTACGCCTTTTTAGAGATAGAATTAAAGGTCCACTTGTTAGGGGACTATTTTTCATCAGATTTGCCATGATAGATGGATATGATTTTTAGGAGTTTAGTCCTATTTCTCAATCATTGTAACCCTTCAGCATGTTAGTAAAACGAGATTTTCGTTGTGGTCCCGAAGTAGCTGAACTACAGCTGCTCTGATTTCTCATGCTGAGCAAGAATATGTAGGCATAGGATGCGATATCCTAGCGAGCACACTAACAACTAACCTTTTCTGTTCTCTCGCTGCTGTGCGATCGAGACTTTCCCGTTGACGACTGATTGTTTCCCTTTCTCTTGCCCCTGCGCATTTGAGACCAGACCGTAGTTCTAGTTCCCGTAGGTTCCTATACCTCGAAACCCAACATACTACGTCCGTTCTACCGCAAACAGGTGCGCCTAAGTCTCCAATGGTCGAGCAGCGTCCACCTAACTACTAGAATTCGTACGCTAGTATCGTCAACTTAATCTCTCACTTCCTGTGTGATCGAGAACACCCTGTCTAGCCATAGTAGCCTGAACTACGTAAGCTCTGATCTTTCACGCTGTGTGGAAGTACGTAGGCGCAAGACGTGAAGTCTTGGTGAGCCAATTTCCTGTAGTTTCCCGAACTACGATGACTCTGACTTTCTCTCCTGAGAATACGTAGGCATAGAGTGAGACGCTCTATCGAGTCAGTTTCCTTCCCGTTTAGATTTAGTAGCCGTAGATAGATTGTTTTACATCCTTTAGACAAACCAAGCAAGCGTGGATCCTGTCGAGTACGACGGACGTGAGGGGTGCTAATACCTTCCCCTTGCGTAACCGACTCCCGAATCCAGGATTTGGTTGCGATGACCATTCCTTTCCCGTCTTTGCGGTAGGTTTACTTCGAGCGTTTCCTTTCCCTCCTTTGGAATAAATAACGCACGGTGGCGACTCTTCTGTTCAGCCGGCGCCGATTTTCGCAGTAGCGACACTTTCTCCTGTCATGTGTCGTGAGCATCCAGAGTCCAGGTACCATGATTGGTGTCCTGACCTTGCTGCTAAGAACATCTGCAACAGGAATTATTTTACTTTTAGGTACCCAGATCTTCTTGGGTCCTTTAGGGTTAGTTGTTCTGGAGGTTTGTCTAAACTTCTGTTTTTCAACATAAGGTTTATTCTGACTAGCCTTAGATTTAAACACATGAATATTCTTTTCAGAGCGTGTTTGTTCAATATCATTCAAGTGACCAAATTTAAAGTGTGAATATAAAGGAGTTTTCTTGATGATAATTTTATCAACAGATTTTGGATTTAAATCCTTTCCAGAGGAGGATTCATATCCAATTCCTTTTCTGTTATTTCTGCTAACTCCATAGATCATAGAAGCCATTTTGCTTCTGTCTATGCTTTTAGTAAGAAACTTCTGAAAGCTATAATCATATTTTTCCAAAATATTTTTGCATTCAGATTCAGTTTCAGAATCAGAGTTTTGTTGAGCTAATTCAGAATCATTTTTCAATTTTAAGTTCTTTTCATTTAGCTCAGCTACTTCTGATTTGAGAATATTATTCTCAGATACAAGATTGCTTTGACACTTCTTGTATTTGAGCTTAATATTGTTATAGCTTTTCAGAACTTCTGATAACACTTTAATAAGTTCTTCTTTAGTGAGTTTAGCCATTACCTCTTCAGCGTCAGAGTCAGAGTCAGATTCAGATCCTGAAGTTCCTTCCTCCTGATCTTCTATGTCTGCCATCAAAGCTACATTGGCACATTCTTCTTCTGACTCAGATTCAGATTCAGATGTATCTGAATCATCCCAGGTGGCCATCAAAACCTTTTTCTTCTTATCAAATTTTCTTTTAGGCTTTTCTTTCAGCACCTTTGGACATTCATTTTTGTAATGTCCAGGTTCTTTACATTCATAACATACAACCTCCTTTTTGCCAGATCTTCTGTGTCCAGAAGATTCTTTTCTTTGGTCAGGCTTTCTAAAGTTTCTGAACTTCTTTCCTTTATGCTTCCAGGGTTTGTTTATTCTTATGGACAGCATGGACAGTTCATCTTCATCTTCAGATGAGGATTCTTCAGAGCTTTCCTCTATTACCTGCAATGCTTTAGCAGATTTATTAGATTTTAAAGCAACAAATTTACCTTTCTTTTGAGGTTCATCTTCCTCAAGTTCAATTTCATGACTTCTTAGTGAACTGATCAGTTCTTCCAAGGAGATCTTGTTCAGATCTTTAGCCATCTTCAGCGCTGTCACCATAGGCCTCCATCTGGTAGGTAAGCTTCTGATGATCTTTTTCACATGATCAGCAATAGAGTATCCTTTATCCAGAACCTTTAGTCCAGCTGTAAGTATTTGAAATCTGGAGAACATAGCTTCAACAGATTCAGAGTCTTCCATCTTGAAGGCTTCATACTTCTGGATCAGAGCCAGAGCCTTTGTTTCCTTAACTTGAGAGTTTCCCTCATGAGTCATTTTTAATGATTCAAACATGTCAAATGCAGTTTCCCTGTTTGTAATTTTTTCATACTCAGTGTGAGATATTGCATTCAACAATATTATTCTGGCCTTGTGGTGATTTCTAAATTCTTTCTTCTAAGCATCTGTCATAGATTTTCTGTCTATTTTCTTGCCATTCCCATCAGTGGGATGAACATATCCATCTATGACCAGATCCCATAAATCAGCATCATATCCAAGGAAAAAACTTTCAATCCTGTCTTTTCAATAATCAAATTTCTCCCCATCAAACATAGGGGGTTTGGTGCTGATTCTGTCCCTTTCTTCATATTTGTTGTTAATGTTAGACATTGTATTATCAGCCATAGTAACAACCAAATATATATATATATATATATCAAAGTATTTCTCTCTGGATCTTTACTGTCACTGTTAAGTGGTAGCACACACAGAACCGGAGCTCTGATGCCAACTGAAAGTGAGATAATACATAGAAGGGGGGTTGAATAAGTATGGAGATTAAAACTTAGAAATAAAAACTCAAGTATTTTTATCCTGGTTCGTTGAACTCAACTACTCCAGTCCACCCTTCCTAGAGTGATTTGCCTTTCTCAATCAATGACTTAATCCACTATTTAATCAACTGATTACAATAGTAAGCACTTAGAACAACTGTTCAAAGTCTACTCAAGAACTACTGATCCTAACTGGATCTTCTTAAGGTTTACAATCAAATGTAATACAAATACAAGTGTTTAAGATTGCTTCTATAAAGCTTTATCACAACTGTGATTTTTCACTTAACTATTAAGAACAAAGAAATTAATTCTTAGAAAGAATATGAAAAGTATAAGAGCTTGAATGTTGATTTCTTTTTGGATGAAAATGTCACTGAAGAAATTGGTGAAGTCTTGCTTTTATAGGCAGCTGATCCAAGGTGAGCTTCACGTTGAGAAGAGTGTCCAAAAAGGTCTGAGCCTTTTTTGTCTTCACATCAAGTGACCTTTCCTAGAAGAAGAAAGCACAAAAAAATCCTTTTTGTCTGTGTTCTTGTGTCTAGCATAAATAAGGAAAGAGTCGTTTGGATCATTCCAACGGATATAAACTTTGAATAATTCTTCTTCAGTTTTCAGCAAGTTCATCAGAGTCTAATTAGATCAGAGCCTTTTGATGATGATCAGAGTTTTGCTGAATCAGAGTCTTCTGCAGCAGGTGTGCTTTTAGCGTGTTTAAGATCAGAGCATATTTGAGACAGATCTTCAGTACTGGCAGCTTTAGTACTTTCAGAATCTTCTGTAGAAACTATGCTTTGAAAAATTCTTCATACAAAATTCTTCTTTGGTTCAGATGCTTCTGACTTGCTTCAGATTCTTCTGGAGCTTCTGCTTCAGATCCTTCTGGAGCTTCTGCTTCAGAATCTTCTGTTGGCAGTAATCAGAATCTTCTAATGGATGCATCTGGCACTTCAGAGTCTAGCAAATTTCTTATGTTCAATTCTGATTTGCTTATGGAGTGTTTATTCCTTTACTCTCTGTAGTAAAAACTCTCAAGCAAATTTTAGAGTATATAATTCTTAATTACAAAATTTCATAATAGTTATCATCAAAATATAGAGATATTATTAAGAACCAATCTGTGTTCTAACAATCTCCCCCTTTTTGATGATGACAAAAACATCAGAAATTTTGTTTAATTGAAAATATAATAATTATAACTCCCCCTGAGATGATGAATCTCCCCCTGAGTTAAATACAAATAAGGAATAGAAACTTCCCTTTTGTCTTGAGTAATTTTCAGAGTTATATCTTGATTGTTCTTTTAACATTTGAGAGTCAGAGTGTCTTGCAAATTTCAGAGTCAGAGTTTGATAATTGTCAAATGATCTGATAGTCTCAGAGTTTCTTTTACAGAGTGTACTTATCAAATGTTCTGAAATACTCATATTTAATGTTAGATAAAATAGATATGTCTGAAGTTTCATTCTTGTGAAGTTTAATTAAACAGTTCAGATCTACATTTTCTCCCCCTTTTTTGTCATAAGCAAAAAGTAAAAAAAACTTTGAAAAGACAAATAAAAGGAAACAGTAAATGAGATAAATCATGGAGAAAACTTTGAAATTTCATTCAATTCAGTTCAGAACAAGAGTACATACATCAGAAGATATTCAACAAACATAAGCAAACATCAGATCCAACACTGCCATCCTAACAACTGTTATTCCTGCGGGCGGAGGTAATCATACTGGAATCCCTATTCTTGCACCAACATATGTCGTGCATGGGAACGCTGGCCCTCAGTGGGACGAGGATGACCAAGATGATGTCTTCTCCATGAGAGAGCTTGGTGTTGGTCTGCAGTCTGAGGCAGACAGAAGATTTAAACTGATAGAGGAAAAGATGAAGAATCTTGAAAGTCAAAACTCGTTGGGTTTAGATATGGCAAATCTGGGGCTGATTCCAGACCTGAGGATTCCCCCGAAGTTTAAGGTTCTGGACTTCGATAAGTATAAGGGGACAACTTGTCCTATGGTGTATCTCCGCTCTTATTACCGAAAGATGTTTGCATACTCCGACGATGAGAAGCTGCTCATGCATTTCTTCCAGGATAGTCTTTCTGGTCCATCCCTAGAATGGTATATGAGTCTAGAGTCAGTCAACATCAGAAGTTGGAGAGATTTGGATGAAGCTTTTGTCTATGTTTTGATGATAACTATTATGAAATTTTGTATTAAAGAATTATATACTCGAAAATTTGCTTGAGAATGTTTGCTGCAGATGTTAAAGTAAATATCACTCCAGAAGCAAATTAGATCTGAACATAAGAAATATGCAAGGCTCTGAAGCGTTAGAAGCATCTCTCAGAAGATTCTGAGTGTTGCCTCCAGAAGATTCTGAAGCAGGAGCTATAAAAGTATCTGAAGCAGGAGCTACAGAAGTATCTGAAGTAGAAGCTACAGAAGAATCTGAAGCAGAAGTCAGAAGCATCTGAAGCAATGAGGAATTCTGTATGAGGAGTGTCGCTTCCGCGAAAATAAGGTGTCGGCAAAACAGAAGAGTCGCCACATTTCGTTATTTATCCCTCGGAACGGGAAAGGAAACGATCGGAAAAACCTGACGAAAAGGTATAAGACAAGGTCATCGCAACCGTTGTCTGGGTTCGGGAGTCGGTTACGCAAGGGGAAGGTATTAGCACCCCTCACGTCCGTCGTACTCGATGGGATCCACGCTTGTTGTGTTTACTGGACGAGTTGGTTTATCTATCTACCTATCAAGGCTGGCTTAAAGAGAAAAGAAAAATGACTCGGTAAAGCGTCGCGCTATATGCCTACGTATTCCCATCAGAGAACGAGAAATCAGAGTCAACGTAGTTCGACCTACGACGGGTTACGGGGAAGGTGGCTCGCCAATACATCAGTATTGTGCCTACGTACTCTCAACAGGTATGAGAGATCAGAGCTTACGTAGTTCGGGATAATACGGATTACAGGGGTTCAAATTCATCTGTTTTATCGAGTAGGGTTAAACAGCAGTTCCAGCAGTTAGGGACAAAGCCTGTTTGCGTTGGCGCTGAAGTTTAACGAAACTCTTTTCTTCGGAAAAGCTTCCTTTGAATTATGGGCCCACGGGGCAAAAAAGTTTGAAGTTTGTTTTCTGTCTTTTACGAAAGAAGTGTTTTTTATTGTGTTTGCAATTTCAATCGCACTAAAGACTATGACCTGAGAGTGAATGCGTCGCATGTCACCCAAAGGGTGCCATACTAAACATCCGGACTGTTGAAAAGAGGCTCTCCAACAATCCTTTCTCAGATAGCTTAAGGCTCGTAACGTACGAAAGAAATCATTCATGATTACTGTATCTTAAGCTGTTTGAGATGAGAAGAGAACATGCTCAACTAAAGGGAGACTATCAAGTCCTACTGTTGTCATGCCAAGGATTCATCCTATGGTTAAGGTTTGAAACAGGGAACTCCTAGCTATTATCATGCATAGGTTTCAACCTAAAGTTCTATCATCACTTCCTTATCAAAGGAAATGAGAGTCCTAAGGGATCATGTCAATGATAAACAGAAACAGATAAAGCATCAGATTAAACAGTAAACAGTAAACAACTGTAAAATGCATACAATGCAAGTGAGGGAGGAAATGTGTGTGGGGCATCAGCCTCCACAAGCTCATCTCAACCTCAAGCCAAATATGAATAAGAATAATCATACAGAAAAAGATAACATGCTATCAAGCAAATAACAAACCACATAGGCAAGGGAGTTGGGCTCTACCGAATACCCGCAAGCAAAGCCATACAGTAACAATACAAGCAGAGGGAGCAACTCCACCTCTAGTGCAATCATGCTCCTAGTTTAAAGTTAGTCTAGATATGAACTTATTCTAATGCATCAAGCAAGTCACAGTAAGGCACAACAATACAGAAAAGAAAATAGGCAAGAAAGAAAGTAGATCAACAGCTTCCTCTCAATTCCAAGCTTCAGCTCTTCTGACAGCAATCCAGTCTTCAGACTTCAACCACCCTTCATGCCAAGTATCAACTTGCTTCTCATCAACATAAGTTTCAACTTATTCTCTTTTCTTCAAGCCTCAGCTTTCTTTGCTTTACCAGTATCAACTGGGTCTTCTCCTCCTATAAGCTTTAGCTCCTCAGAGTAGTCTTTAATCACATGGAAGTGTCAACTTCATCCTTCAATCCTTTAAGCCTCAGCTCCTCATTCAATCTCCATTGGATCTTCAAGTATCAACCTGTTCAACCTGTTCTTCTTGCACTTCAAGCTTCAGCTGCAATGGCAATGCTCAAGGAATCATCCTTTTCCACACTCTTCAATGAAGTCCTCATCCTCAAACTCAAGTCCAACATCTTTCAAGATACTCAAACCAGAAGACAATTGATTTAACAGGATTAGTGGAAATGATCAACAGCTTACTGACAACCAAAGGAAGCCTGTAAGGGTTCATCATTATGAGAGACTGGTGCCCTCAAAGTTCTACTTCCCAGATAAAGCCACTCATCCTTCCAAAGGAGGGATGTGAATATCTGAGAAGGACTTTTAGTCATTGGGAGGAATGGAAGCACAAGATGCTTTCCATATTTGTGAAAGAAATCATTCTAACTATAAGGCTCTCCCTATGTTTCCTATCTCCTAAACCTCCATCAGACACCTTCAGGCACCAACAAATCCAAAGCTCCAAGCAACTTCAAGCAACTTCAAGCATCCTCACCTTGTCTTCAACTTGTCTTCAATCTCAACCAAAGGCAAACCAAGCAAAAACCCTAATCTAAGGGGACTAAGGAAGTTAAACTAGTTGAATTAGTAAATTAGGATCACCTAAAACCTAGTACTAAAGTTAGTCCTAACTAAAATACTAAAACCAATTATAAAATCCTACAAAAATGACTATGGGAACCTAGGTCAATCATGACTCTACCATATTAATTTCAGAGATCAAATCATCAAATTAGACCTAGAACTAAATCCTACATTACAAGGTATCAAACCTAAACCCTAAAAGGAAGCACCTAAATATCAATCTAGAAAGCACACCTATTTACATCACAAAAATGTGATAAAAGTACTATGGGAGCATACATTTCTAACCTAATCACACACAAAAAATTAGGATCAAAGTCATCACCACATGATCACACAAAATTCCACAAAATCATGTATCAAACATAACCATTTTAATATCAATTAAAGTGTAAAATTCCCATTAAATCAGAAAATACATGAAATGAAAATATTTTTTCTCTAAAAAATACTAGACTCAACCATGAGTAAAATGCAAAAAGAATGGGATTAATTGGCTTAATTTTCAATTTATTATGAATTTTTCAAGAACCATGAATAAAATGAAAAAAATAAGGAAAATCCAAATAAAAGAATAAATGCACGGTGTGGATAGTAATCAGAATCAGTACAAATTATGGATTGGGCCATCAGGGGGTGGGGATATCACTTAGTTCACTAAGCCCAGCACCACAAATAAATGAAACAGTGCGTTTCATTTATTCAGATCCTTCACAACTTGAAATTAAAACGTGGCCATTGGATCAAGCTTCTAGTCAAAGTCCAACCCTCATCCAATGGTGCTAACATCATCTTCTACCTTTTGAATGCCTGAGCTTCGCGCCCAGCTCCGGCCACCACCGGTGGTGCTCCGGTCACCATCCTCAACCCTAATTCTCTCCACAGGCCTCCATTGCAAATGGTCAAAACATGAAACTCATCCCAAATCTTGTCACGAGTTCAACCATACCCTTAATTCAACCTAAATCCTCAAGATTCACCATATCCAAATCTCAACCGAAAATGGTAATGCACCTATTTTGTCACTAATTCTCCAATTAACTATCTGAAATCCATCCTACACCATTCTACAATGAATCTAACACCTTAATTCAACTTAATTCTACCTAAATCATGCTAGAGGAAGAAAGTTACCAACCTGAAAATCTTGGATGAACAGATGTACTAAACCTCCAAATCAATCTCTCCAATCTTGCAGACACGATCAATGAACCCTTTCCTTGCTTCTGTATGCAAAAGAACTGGTTGAAAGTGCTTGAATCTTGAAACCCGATGGTGAGTTGCAGGTGGAAAATTCTGACTTCAAGAGCACCAATTAGCCACAAATTCTTCTTGATTATGATCTGGACTCAATCCTTAGCATCCATGGAAGAAGTTTCAATCAAGAAAATGGATGGAAAATGAAGAATTTGGTGAAACAGAATTCTATTGCAAGCTATGGAATTTCAATCTCAATCTATGCTCTCTTTTTCAATCATCACCAACCTCTGCAATGGATCACCTCTACTCAATATATAGATGATGTTTGGATGATCTAGAACCCTCTAGATCCTTCTAATGAGAGTTTCCACTTCTCATGTCATGAGATTTTCAACCATGTATCATGATATGCACAACCCTGCAAACAGCTTGAAACCAACCTCAATCTCTTTCAATTTCTCCCCTAGTGACATTTTGGAAGAGTTTAGCTTGCTAAGGGCCTTGCTCATGCCTTGATTTTGAGTTTTGCAAATGTTACTTAATATGCAAGTAATCACTTTTCAAAGCAAGTCCCCAAATTGAATCTCAACTCAAAAATGTGGCTAAAACAATGTTCTTAAAATGTTTTCTAGAGTCAAAATGATATATTACATGCCATAGTTTGGATGTGTAGGTTGAAAATATCAATTTCCAACTTTGGTTTATTTAACTTATGCCCTTATTTTAGGTCATTTTTGCAACTTTGAGCTACAAGCCTTTTCAACATCTCATGACCTCCTTACTAGCCTTAAAATATCATTTTAAACAAGTTTGATGTTGAATATTTTTCCATTTGAAGCTTCGAAATAGGAGTTATGACCTTGTACTTTGAATGACCTGTAATCTCCAAATGACCAAAATGCCCTTGACTTGTCAAAGCCATAACTTGAGTTTTACAAATCATATCAAGGACTTCTAGTACTCTATAGAAATCTAAGAGGATAAGGAACAACATTCATGTTGACCAAAAGTTCATAGGAATCATCCTTCTTGGGCAAAGGTTTGATGCAAGTTGGGTAACTTTCAAGGCCCCGGATTCACATACCTCAGATGACCTGTAACTTGTCAAAGTCATAACTTGAGCTCTACAAATCCTATCAAGGACTTCTAGTACTCAAATTAAAGCTAAGAACAATATCTACAACATTCATGTTGGGGGTAAGATGAGATGACAATCACATCTTGAGCTAAATTGCCTTGAAAATAGGGGTCAAACTAGGGGATTTTACGTCAAGCCTTAGAAACCCTAGCTTGAAACTTCTCAAACTCTTCAATCATGATGAGTTAACCTTGGAATCATCCTTATAACATATCAATGTGTCAATCCATGATCACATGGCCCTTGAATTAGGTCTCAACCTTGTCCAAATCATCAGTTGACCTAGGGTTGACCCAGTCAAACCCTAATTACACCACTCATGGCTGAGCCTTCTTAATCTTACACAATGACCTGTCTAGGCTTCATGATGGCTTTCAAGACATCTCATGAGCTCTCTAAAGGATTCAAGTCTACATTCATGGCTTCAGAATCCTCTGATGACTTCCCACAACTCTCAAGTTAGGAGACACACCCTCTTGGCTTCAATCACTCTCTCTGAGGATCTTTTAACTTCTCTTGACAAGATATCTACCCTAGGACACTTGAATAACCTTCTTGGCTAGCTTCATAGTCTTGTGTAGCTCTTGATTGGTAATCATACCTCTTGATCTCCTGCATACATGTCAATGAAATGCAAATGATAATGCTAATGTGAATGAAATGAAACATAAGCTAGTAAAAGAAATGTTGGTCAAATTTTGGGGTGCAACAGCTGCCCCTATTCAAACGGCTTGAACTTGACTGGGCGAGAAGCGAACGGCTCTCAACCAATCAAGGTGCGAGACGGTTGAATATCGACAAACCCGGAAATTTGCCAACTGTACAAGTACACGGTACTCTGATGGGAACAAATCTTCAAAAACTGAAATATTAGCTGCACGACAACTAGCTGGGGGATTGGTCACACGGTAACCGGTGATACATGGTCGATCCTGCTGTCAGGCATCAGGACTCCTCGGGACTCATCAGGTCAACAATCAAGTTAATCATGCCGTCGGGCATTCGAAGAAAACTTTCGGGCATCAGCCGGACTTCATCAGTAAGTCGGGAATAGAATTCTTGGTCAATCATGAACCAATTGGGGATATCCAACTTCTACCATCAGGCACTCCGCATCAGCTGAGAGAACTGCTTCGTTAATACGGCTGGACTTCAATCATCAAGTCTTCGGGGTAAGTTTCAACTTTGCTGTTCAGAAACCTGCTGGGGATGACACATCTCTGCTGGGGATTCTGGAGAACTATCAAGTAACTCTGCTTCGGGAATCCAAAAATCATTCTGGGTGAATCATCTTTGCTGAGGACATCAAGAATCATCTTGAACAAATGACTCCGTGGGGACTTCAAGAATCATCCTGAACCAATAACTATGCCGGGGACTCTAAGCATCAACTTGAGCAACCAACTTTTGCGACTTCACTGGGGATTTTAAGAATCATCTTAAGCAGACGACTTTGCTGGGGAATTCAAGAATCATCTTGAGCAAGCGACTCTGTGGAGGAACACCTGCAAAACAAGAACGGTAACGACCTAGCTCATGTTTAGTATGCATATGCTTTGACAATGGCGTAATGCTCCACACGGTGGAAATGCTATGCGTTTATGATAGGTGCTATACAATCATGCAAAGTGTTGCGATCCCGTCAGCAAAATAATGCTGAAGGGAGAATCCTCCTGTCAAGGAGAAAGAAACACTCTGGTGGAGAGGAGGAGTCATCCGACCACGGAGAAAAGGTCACGCCAATCTCAATCGGACTCCGCACAGGGAAGCAAACTTCAGTTGACTGCTGCAGGGGAGCGAAGCTCTACGAGAACCCAGACCTGCTGAGGAAAGCGATATCAATCGCAGAGATAAACTGCACGGCCTTCACGGCTAACCTTCCTGGAGATAACGACTCCGGCGGGGAAATACGGCATCAGCTATTCAACATTCTACTGGGGAAAACCACTCATGGCTCGAACGGCTTCCAAGGACTCGGCTCTCTTGGGGATCTGCAAACTCGGCTGGGGAAGAAGAAATCATCCTGCTTCGGCTGAGAGTACGACTCTGTGGGGAATCTCAATTCCGCTGGGGACTTCAGTCTGGAACTATCAATTGCAGCATACCTCAGCGTATGACTCAGCTGGGGAGACGACATTCCTTCAGGATGCACTTGACTGGGGAGAGAATCTTCTCTGCCTGGGGAGACATATCAATGCTTACGATCTCACGTTCAGACTCTGCGGGGAGAGACTGCTGAACTTTGCTGGAGAAGAAGGAATCATCCTGCTTGGGGACGCATACGGCGTACTGTCGGGTACATGCTACACCTACAACAACATAAACAAACAGACAAGATGCCCTTCTCAAAGGGACCTATCAAGGTTATCATCTTGTGACAATGTTCGATTAATTCATTGTTTCAAAAATCAGTGGCCTAGGACAGTAAGTTTATGTATGCGCATTTTATCAAAAACATCGGCGTTCTTTTTCGCAAACAAAAACAGATAAACGCTAGACAGACAAACAGAATTGCTGAATAGTATACATTTTATTGATAACGAACCCCTGAATGGGTAAAAATGTTTTACAACAGATGCAAGCTCCTGGAATGAGGAAGCTGCGCAAAAATAAAACATAAATATACATTAGTATATACAAATGTCGACAATGGGGCGTAGACGAACACCATGAGTTGATCCCTCTAGGACACACTCGACTTCGATACTTCTCCGACGCTTCAGCTTCAGAAGAGATTGATTCAGATAAACGGCCCTCAGGTCTTCCAAACCACTAAACAATGAAAGTCCACACGCGGAACGCAGTCATTTGCTTTTTCAAATCCCTAACTTTTGCCTGAATCGCCCTTCCGGGTTTTCGATTCACCGGGATACCCTTTTTGCCAAAGTCGCCCTTCCGGGTTTTCGACTTTGCGGGTGTACATTTTTTCAATTTATATCCCTAATTTTTGCCCAAACCTTTTTCCTTTTTTATGGTTTGCCGGGATGCCCCATTTTTGCCTGGATATTCTTTTTCTTTCCAGCGGGTCATTCTTTAAGCAAAGTATTTTTTAACTGCGTCCGCGTTCACCGGGGATGCGAAATCTTCACCATCCATCGTGGATAACAACAAAGCTCCTCCCGAGAAGACCTTGCTGACGACGTACGAACCTTCGTAATTGGGAGTCCGCTTGCCCCGGTGATCGGAGTGTGGAGGAAGAATCTTCTTCAGGACGAGATCACCCGTCTGAAAGCTTCTAGGACGCACCTTCTTATCATAAGCTTTCTTCATTCGGCTTTGGTACAAACGACCATGCGCAATCGATGCTAACCTCTTCTCGTCCATCAAGCTGAGTTGGTTTAGTCGGTTCTTAATCCATTCTGCCTCGTCGAGTTTCACGTCAACCAAAACTCGCAAAGAAGGGATCTCCACTTCTAACGGTAAGACAGCCTCCATACCGTACACTAAGGAGAAAGGAGTTGCCCCGGTTGATGTACGTACCGTTGTACGATAACCGTGTAATGCAAATGGCAACATCTCGTGCCAATCTTTGTAGGTCACAACCATCTTCTGAACAATCTTCTTTATGTTCTTATTGGCCGCTTCAACGGCGCCATTCATCTTCGGCCGATAAGGAGATGAGTTGTGGTGTTCAATCTTGAAACTCTGGCACAGCTCCTTCATCATCTTGTTATTCAGGTTCGAACCATTATCAGTAATGATCCGCTCGGGAACTCCGTAACGATAGATGATATCCCTCTTTATGAATTTAGCCACCACCTGCTTGGTCACATTAGCATATGAGGCTGCCTCCACCCACTTGGTGAAGTAGTCGATAGCTACTAGAATAAAGCGATGACCGTTAGATGCAGTGGGCTCGATCTTGCCTATCATGTCGATGCCCCACATGGAGAACGGCCACGGGGAGGACATGACATTTAACGGGCACGGCGCCACATGAACTTTATCAGCATAAATCTGGCATTTATGACATCTCTTCGCGAATTTAAAGCAATTTGATTCCATCGTCAGCCAGTAAGATCCTGCTCTCAGGATCTTTCTTGTCATAGCATGCCCGCCGGCGTGCGTACCAAATGTGCCTTCATGGACTTCTTCCATGAGCATACTCGCTTCTTTCTCATCTACACATCTGAGTAGCACGAGATCATGGTTTCTTTTATACAAAACTCCATCAGGATTGAGATAAAAATTTCCAGACAGCCTCCTCAGAGTCTTCTTATCCTGGGTTGACGCTCCCGCAGGATACTCCTTGGTCATAAGGAAGGTCTGGATGTCATGGAACCATGGCTTGCCATCGGCGGCTTCCTCGATCGCAAAGACGAATGCAGGTCTATCAAGACGAGAAAGGACAATTCTTGGAGCTTCATTCCAAAAATTGACTTTATACATCGAAGCCAACGTGGCTAAGGCATCAGCCATCTGGTTCTCTGCTCTGGGCACATGATGGAGTTCCACTCGATCAAAGAACGGAAGTAGCCTTCTGGCATAATTCATGTACGGCACCAAATTCGATTGACGAGTCTCCCACTCCCCTTTAATCTGGTTAATCACAAGCGCCGAGTCACCATATACGTCTAGGTTCTTGATTCTCAAATCAATTGCCTCTTCTAGACCCATAATGCATGCTTCGTACTCCGCTTCATTATTGGTGACCGGAAACGTCAGTCTCGCAGTGAACGGGATATGGGATCCATGGGGAGTCGTGATGATCGCCCCAATGCCACTTCCATAAGAGTTAACCGCCCCGTCAAATATCAATTTCCACTGGGATTTCCTATCTGGCCCCTTGTCGGGCAACGGTTCATCGCAATCCTTCGCTTTAAGAAACATGATATCCTCATCAGGGAATTCAAATTTCATCGGTTGATAATCCTCGATCGGCTGTTCGGCCAGGTATTCAGACAATACGCTTCCCTTGATGGCGCTCTGGGAAACGTACTGAATGTCATATTCCGTCAACACCATTTGCCATCTGGCAATCCTGCCCGAAAGCGCTTGCTTCTCGAAGACGTACTTGATCGGATCCATCTTCGAAATTAGCATAGTGGTGTGATTGAGCATGTACTGTCGTAAACGTTTGGCAGCCCAGGCTAGTGCACAACACGTTTTCTCCAGCATCGAGTATTGAGATTCACAGTCAGTGAACTTTTTACTCAAGTAATAAATGGCATGCTCCTTTCTGCCTGTCTCGTCGTGCTGACCGAGAACACACCCCATACTATTCTCAAAAACTGTCAAGTACATGATTAAGGGTCGTCCGGCCACTGGGGGTATCAAGATTGGAGGTTCCTGCAGATACTGTTTTATCTTATCAAATGCCTTCTGGAAATCCTTGTTCCGGATAATCGCCTGGTCTTTTTTCAGCAGTTTGAACATCGGTTCACACGTGGCTGTGAGCTGAGAGATAAACCTTGCAATGTAGTTTATTCTGCCCAGGAAACCACGAACTTCTTTTTCGGTTTTTGGCACTGGCATTTCTTGTATCGCTTTTATCTTCGCAGGATCAACCTCGATGCCTCTTTCGCTCACGATTAACCCCAGTAACTTTCTGGACCGTACTCCGAAAGTACACTTGTTAGGATTTAGCCTCAACCTGAACTTCCTAAGCCTCTCAAAAAGCTTCAGCAAATTGACCAGATGTCCCTCCTCCGTTTGGGACTTCGCAATCATGTCATCAACATAGACTTCAATCTCATGATGAATCATGTCATGAAACAAAGTAACCATTTCTAGTTGGTAAGTGGCCCCTGCGTTCTTCAGACCGAAAGGCATTACCTTGTAGCAGAATGTTCCCCAGGGAGTGATAAACGTAGTCTTCTCCATGTCCTCCGGCGCCATCTTGATCTAATTGTAGCCGGAGAAGCCATCCATGAACGAAAATACGGAGAACTGCGTTGTATTGTCGACCAACACATCAATATGAGGCAGCGGGAAATCATCTTTAGGGCTCGCCCTATTCAAATCCTGATAATCGACGCACATTCGTACTTTACCGTCCTTCTTCGGTACAGGCACTATGTTGGCGACCCACGGAGGGTAAGTAGTGACCGCTAAGAAGCCAGCATCAAGCTGTTTTTGCACTTCTTCTTTGATCTTAACGGCCATATCTGGTCACGTCCTCCTAAGCTTCTGCTTAACGGGAGGACAATCTTCTCGCAGCGGCAAGTGATGGACCACGATGTCAGTGTCAAGTCCGGGCATATCTTCGTATGACCAAGCAAAGACGTCACTATACTCTCTTAGCATCTCGACCAATCTCTGCTTGACATCACTCTGCAATGTAGCCCCTATCCTGATGTTCCTGATGAGTTCTTCAAACCCCAGATTCACAATCTCGATTTCCTCTTTGTTGCACCCTAAAATTTGCTCAACCTACTCCACTTGGTTTATGTTTCAATTGCATTAGCATTTGCATATAAAGTCATGTACATAGTCTAATCATTTGCATAGCATAGCATAGCAAGTCATCCAACAAGGGACCAAGTACTATTCTTATCTCTATGAGCATATCAAGAGGTTATTATTCAAATTCAAGCATATCTAAGTCATCAGAAAGAAATTGAAATCTAAAGAAGTCATTGGATCAAGCAGTGAATCTCTCTCCTATCTTGAGTGTATTTGAAGATCATCAAAGAAGTTGTGAGTTGGGAATTGAGGTCATGGAGGGTATACAGACATCATGGAAGACCTAGAGAGTCATTTTGAAAGAGATACAAGTCTTTGATATGATCACAAGAGTTGCAGTTGAAGACAGTCAACTAGGGTTTCATCTGGGTCAACCCTAGGTCAAATGATTGATTGAAAGGCATCAAGGTCTATTTGAGAGATGTGGGGTTCATCATTTTACATGTAGATATGGATGTGGTGTTGTGCCAAGGAGAAATCAAGAGAAATCAAGAAGAAGAGGAGTTTCTAAATTAGGGTTTCTATGTAAAATCCCTGATTTAGGTCAAACTTCCAAGCAAGATAATTCAAAATGCAAGCTTCAAATGGATCCTTGGCCAACATAAAACTTGTAGAGGATCTCAAGACCTTTAATTTGAGTGGTGGAATACATCAAGGAGATTTATAGAACTCAAGTTATGGTTCTTGCAAGTTACAGGTCATCTGAGGTATCTGAAATGTTGTCTGTGAAAGTTACTTGTCTTCCAAGCAACTTTTACCCCTCAAGGAGTTTTCAAATGAATTTTTGGCCAACATGAGAGTTGTTCCTCATTGTCTTAGATTTCTATAAAGGTATGGTATGCCTTCATCTGATTTGTGGAACTCTGCTTATGACCTTGGCAAGCAAAGGGTATTTTGGTCATTTGAGAATTACAGGTCATTTCAAGCCTATGCCCAAAACTCATACAAGGAAGCTTCAAATGAAAAACTTCACAACATAAAACTTGCTCCAAATGACATTTTGAGTCTAGAAAAGTGATCATGAAAGTTTGGAAATGCTCATAGCTCAAGGTTCCAAAGTTGGTCAATTAAAAGGTGAATTTAATGAATAAAAGTGACCTAAAAATGAGATTTTTCATAACATGGCCAAATGGGATGAAATTATAGGTCATTTTGATTGGAAATAATGTTTTGAGACCATTGGAAATAGTGGATTTTTGAGTTTAGTTCAAAGTTTGAGAGATATCATTGGTTGCTTATGTATGAAGTTACACATGCCAAAACACAAGGGATTTGTACACAAGAAGTTTCTACCAAGTTCTAGATGGTTCCATGAGCATCTATATATTGAGTAGGGTGGATCCAATCATTGGTTGGTGATTCATTTGGTTGAAAATTCATAGTTACATCTCATTCCTCAATTTTGCAAATTACACAAAAACTCTATCAAATCTTCATCATTCTCCAAAATTCTTGATCCTATCATCACCTACATTCATCATAGAGCAAGTTTCCATCAAGATCTGGTTGAATTGAAGCAGAATTCGTGTGCTACCAAGTTCATCCTCCAAATTGCAAAAGGAATTGGTTACAAGAATCCAAGGTGTTTAAGCAAGAACAAGTGCATACAGAATCAAGATCTTGATCTATTGATTGCCATTGGAGCATTGCTGAGCTTGAAGTGGTGATTTCCTCCATCTGTTTTCAACTTTAAACCAGGTTAGTATTTCCATCGAATTGGCTTAATTTAGTTAGCATGATGTAGGTTGGTTAGGATAAGAATGACCTAGGTAGTTAGAGGAATAATTCTGGAGAGTTTGGCTGAATTTCATGGAGGTTTTTACATGAGCACCAAAACTGTTTTGACTTAGAACACTTAGGTTAGGGCATGTTAATCTTATCTAGATAGATTAGAATGATCAGCATAACATGTAGAACACATTAGTGTAAGAGTTAGCAAGAATCATCAAGGTTGATCTCAGTGTAAAGTGTTGGAACCAAGGTCTTCTACCTATCGGGTTTGGCTCTAGATTGAGTTTTAGAGAAAACTGAAACCATGGTTGTGTAGAGGAGAAGATGTAGGGCAGTTTTGGTTTTTGGATGAGAGCATTTAGTTGAGAGATGAGAGAGCACGATGATGGTGAAGATTCGTGCATGGAAGCAAATTTCTGAAACCCTAAGTGGCATTTGGAGAAGATGATACAACAACCGTTGGATCAGGCTAGATTGTTTGACTTAGAAACGGATCCAATGGCTAACATTTAAAATTGAAAAACGGAGGGAAATGCTGAGTAAGTGAAACTCAGCGTTTCACTTAAAAGCCCTGGGCCTAATCAACTGCTAGCCACACCCCAATTATCCAAGGCCCAAACTAATGAACTGAGTTTTTTACTTTCTGCACCGTTTTTTGGTTTATTTTCTTTTTGTGTTTTTTTTATTAGCTGGGCCCAGACGCGCCTTGCTATGCGCACCCCCAGTCTGGGCCCATCATCCATTTTTCAATGCAAATAATTGCTGACTGCACCCCTAACCATTCTAAATCATTTTAATTTCTTTTATTTTTGTTAATTGTTTGAAAAATCATAACAAATTGAAAATTCCATATTTTTAAGTGGTTGTTTTTGCATCTTTTTCTTATTTCTGTTAAGAAAATTGTCATGTAATAAAATTAGCATTTTATTTTATTTTTGCATTTTTAGTATATTTTTCTTTTAAATAGGTTTTAAATGATGTTTAGTTTAATACTTGATCTTGTTGATTTTAGTTTAGCTAGATCCTTTTATATTTTGGACCCATTATTTTTAGAGTACTTCACTTAGGAATTTAATTTTCATATGGGATTTAATTCATGATTTTAGGACTAAATTTTAGATGGTTTGTTTAGGTGTGATTAAGGGAATCAAAACTAGGGTTTAGAGATAACATAGGTGTAATAAATCATTTCTTTTAGGAGTTGTAGTTTGAATTTTGGGGTATGGGACTATAGGGGTATTATGGGTAAATAATAGATCCCTTAGAAAATATTAGACTTCCCCTATTCTACTATTACTACTAGTATATTTCCTGTATCTGCTTGATTGTGTGGTGTGCCCTCTCTAGGGTTATTATTTGACTGTGTGGGGTATTGGGGCCTGCTTGGGGTTTGGGGTTTGAGCTGAAGACTGTGCTGATGAAGCCCATTGAAGATTAAAGAATGAAGACCAATTTCCAGAGTTGATGAAGAGTATCTCTTGCTGGCAGCTGTTGAAGGTTATAGGATCTAGGAGTTAGGCAGAGCTCTAGAGTAGAAAACTTGATTCACAAACATGGAAGGTCTTGGTTGCCTCCATCCCTCTCTATGATGCAGAGTCTCTCTAAGACATTCACCCCCTTCCTTTGGAAGGCTTGGTGATAGTGTCTAAGAGATAGAACTCTTGAGAGAAACATTCTATGTGTTGTTAGCAGTCTGTTTGCCACCTTTGGTGGTCAACTAATTGCTTAACACCCCAGTTCATTCTTTTGACTGTTTATCATCTTGGAGAGTGAGACTTGAAGAAAAGCCCTGAAAGATTGAAGACAAAGACCTTGCTTGGAGGCTGTGAAGATGAAGACTGATGCTTGCTTGAAGCTTGTAGGTGTTTGAAGATGACTTGAAGACAGATGTTGATGAAGACTGTTGTTTGCTGTTTATCTTTTGCTGTTCATAATTTTTGATGTATTGTGTGAATTTCCCTGATTGTATTGCTTGCTGTTTAACCTGTTAGGTTGGAAGCGAATATTATTCGCTTTTGCCTGTTGTTTTCTAGATTCGAGGTTGAGTGGGACTCCCTTGCCTCGCTTGTATTGCTGCACCCATGCATTTTATTGCTTTATTGTATATATGCTATTGTTTCTGTTTCCGTTTATCCCTTAGGATCTCTGTTTCTCTCTGCGCAAGAGAGGAACATGATAGACATTAGGTCTTAACCCATGCATGATAACATTAGGTTAGTTTGATTCCCTTTGCAACCGTAGGTTAGAGTTCCGTCTCTTCTTTCTCAAAACAAACAGAAAAACACAATAAATATTTCGAACACAATAAAAGACACTTCTTCCGTAAAAGAATGTGAACTCATCAAAACGTCAATTTTTGTCCGCTGGGACTGTTAATCAGAAAAACCCTTTTTCAGAAGGAATAAAAACAATCAAAACAGACTTGTGTCGTACGTGGCCCGAACTACGTTTGCTCTGATCTTTCATGCTGTATGAAAGTACGTAGGCATAGGATGCGATATCCTAGCGAGCAACCTTCCCCTCCTTTCCCGTAGGTAGGCGAACTACGTTGACTCTGATTTCTCGTTCCAGACGGGGATACGTAGGCATGAAGTGCGATACTTTGCCGAGTCATTTTATTTTCTTTTTAACCCTTAACCTTTAGTTTAGATAGAAATAACAATCCGTACCAGAAAACAAGCGTGGATCCCGTCGAGTACGACGGACGTGAGGGGTGCTAATACCTTCCCCTTGCGTAACCGACTCCCGAACCCAGGTTTTGGTTGCGATGACCATACCTTTCCCATTTTTTTGCGAGGTTTACTTCGAGCGTTTCCTTTCCCTCCGTTGGGATAAATAACGCACGGTGGCGACTCTTCTGTCAGCCGGCGCCGATTTTCGCAGTAGCGACACTCTTCATGAGGCAGAATAACTTTCTCTTCTTATTTCAACAAGCGGGCCAACTCTTCGGGAAGGTCTTCGTCTTCGTCAATCCCTTCTTCGGCTTGATAGGTCGGGCAATCGAAGTCGAAGTGAGCCGTAGAAGGTCCAAAGTCGATGTCATTTGTTATGTGGATCCTGCAGTAACAAGGGTTAAGCTTAAAACAAGGATATGCAGGTTAGCACAAACCTCATTGCCATTTTATTGTTTTTCAAAACAAATGTAAAACAGGAATAACAGAGATCACAATATTTGAATATGAAGAAAAACGCCTTTTGATTTATTGATAAAATGCATGTACATAATCCAACAAGGCCCTAACAATAAAGCCACTATGCCCCGGGTAGGACATAGGGTTGTACAATGATTGGAAAAAGTAAATCATTACTCTTCGCTTGTCATCTGGATGATATCCCTGACGGACCAATTGTTGAGGCTCTCGCCTGGCTTGCTTGGCTGGATCCAAGAGTCTAAGTCACAGTCGCTGTCTTCGCCGTCTTCAGACACCGCGTTGACACTTTCAAATATCACCTCGCCGCTGGTAAACTGGATCGGCCCTTTACCTCGCGATGCACTGCTAGAAGAGGAGGCTTCAGCTCCAGGAGAATATCCCAACCCAAACTTGTCTTGCTTGTTAGGTATCTCCAAAATTCGCCCCCAGCCTGGGGTAGATCCGGCTTGGACAACAGCCCGGGCTTCCTTGAATGAAGAGAGAGTCATCTCTGGCTTCTCAGTGACTACAGGAGCTACGTCCTTGACTTTAACAGCTTCGAACGCTTGGCATATGGTTTCATGGATCTCCCCATCCATCTCAACATACTTGAAGGACGACAAATGGCTCACCATTATGTCTTCCTCGCCACAAACAGTCACGATGCTACCTCCGACAACATACTTGAGTTTCTGGTGCAACGTGGAGGTCACGGCTCCAGCAGCATGGATCCATGGCCGGCCCAAGAGACAACTGTAGGCAGGCATAATGTCTATAATGTAAAAGATTGCGTCGAACGTTTCCGGCCCAACTTGGATTGGCAGGGTCACCTCCCCGAAAACATGGCATTTGGTTCCATCGAACGCCTTCACAACCAGATCACTGGGTGTGCAAATCACTCCGCGAGTATCCAACTTCATTAATGCCTTCTTCGGAAGAACATTGAGCGACGACCCCGTGTCTACCAACACGTGAGACATAATCGTTCCCCTACACTCTATCGAAATGTGCAGAGCGCTATTGTGGTTCCTCCCCTTCGGCGTCAGCTCTAGGTCAGTGAACCCTAACCCATTTCCAGCATTTACGTGGGCTACGACCTCCTCCAGCTGGTTTACCGATATTTCTTGCGGTACATATGCGGCGTTCAACACCTTCAGCAGCGCGTTACGGTGTGCTTCAGAACACAGCAACAAATTCAAGATGGAAATTTTTGAGGGTGTCTGATGGAGATGATTCACAATCTTGTAGTCGCTCTTTTTAATCAACCTCATAAATTCCTCGACGTCTTTAACAAGTAAGTCTTTGTCTACCCCACGAGGGATCTCTTCAACGACTTTACTTTTACCTTTATCAGTTGCGTCAGCTTTATCCGCCACGACCTCAGGTGGTGCAAACACTCTCCCGCTGCGAGTGATTCCGCTAATTCCCGCAAGGTTATCTACAGACGACACAAACGGTTCTAGCTCCAACTTCTGTCTGTTGCAGTAAACTTCAGCCCCATAATGCCAGGGGACAGCATTGGTGCTTTCAAATGGTATTGGCCCAGCTTTGGTGATGGTAATCGTGGGCGGTCTGGGTGCAGAAATAGTTATCGTCTGGCGAGGGATGGTGATGGTGGCGACCTCATCATCTTGCTTCAGCATTACCTCTCCCGATCCACATTCGGCCCTCCGGCTAAACTGTAAAATCCCTTCAGTCATCAGACTTTGAATTCCCTCTATCAGCTGTTCACATCCATCAAGACTAGTCGCACAACCCATACACAGCTCTCCGCAACCTGGAAAGAAACCTCTTTTCATCAACTTAGCTTTAACGAAGCTAAGCGGCATCTTCAGATCTCTGACGTCAGTCAACACATCCAAGTTCTCGTCTTCAATAATGGCGTTTACTCCACCTCTCCTATGATTCGGCATAGGGTTCTTTGTGACGTTTGGCACATCATCTGAGAAATTGATGACCTTAGCGTCCACCATGTCCTGCACCTTGTGCTTGAAGGCTTTGCAGTTCTCTATTGTGTGGCCTGGTGCCCCTGAGTGAAACTCACAAGTTGCATTTGCGTCATAACCTGGCGGAGGTGCCCCTGTCAAGGGAGCCAAGGTTCTCTTCTGGATTAACTGTAGCTGAAGCAAAGTCTGCAATAGTTGCGCGTACGACATGGGCGGTGTCTCGAGGTGACGGCTCGACAAAGGTGCCCTATTCTGATACTTTCTGTACCCTTGTTGATTCTGCTGCTGCGGCTGCTGTGGCTGTCGAACTGCCGGGATAGTTATGCTGGCCACCTGTTGGTGAGGGCCTTTACCCTTCCTTCGAGCGTTGGACACAACGCTCGTTTCTCCTTCTCGTCTTTTGCCACCATAATGTTTCTTTCCGCCTCCTCCAGCTGAGGATGACTCACCTTGAATTTTCCCGAGTTTAATCCCATTTTCAATGTGCTCACTCGTGATAATGAGATCTGAGAAGGTTCCGGACATACCGCTGACCAATTTCTCATAGTAAACCCCTGGGAGGGTGGCTACAAACATCTGCACAAGCTCACGTTCAACCATCGGCGGCTGAACCCTGGGTGCCAATTCACGCCATCGCTGGGCGTATTCCTTGAACCCTTCATTGTTCCTTTGCGACAGATTCTGCAGTTGGACTCGGTTCGGGGCCAAATCGCTATTATATTGGTAGTGGTGCACAAATGCTTCAGCAAGGTCCTTCCACGTGCGCACACTGGTAGGCTCCAGACTCATGTACCATTCGAGGGATGGTCCGGATAGACTGTCCTGAAAGAAGTGCATCAGCAACTTCTCGTCCTGAGAATGAGCTGACATTTTCCTGTAATACGATCTCAGGTGGACGCGAGGGCAAGTGATGCCCTTGTACTTTTCAAAGTCAGGTACCTTGAACTTGGGAGGCACCTTGAAATCAGCAATCAGTCCCAACTTGGACATATCAACGCCCAGGGTGTTCTGGTTCTCAATATTTCTCATCTTATCCTCGAGTGCCTTGAACCTTAGACGTGCTTCAGCAGTCAGCTCCCCTTCAGCACCTCTCTGAGAGAACACATCGTCCTAACGATCTTCTAACCACGGTTGAGGCCCAAACAGATTCCCAACACCTGCATTGTCGTTGCCCAGTCCAACATTGACATTAGCTTCCAGACTCCCATTACCGACGCCCGTCATATTGCCGTTGAGTCCCATGTTAGCTATCACATTGTCGTTGGCACTGCCATTCCCCCCGGTCATGGGGACGCCATTCTGAGGAGTTTCAACTGGTGGAGGAGTAGGCACGGTCCCACCATGGAGTACGCCATTACTATCAACCCTTGAAATCAGAGGCTGGACCAAGGTTTTGAGCTGATCCTGGCCATTGGCGACTGCTTGCATGAGCTCCATGAAGCGATCCATTCTTTCGCGGAGTTCCTGAACATCAGTTTGCACTTGCTCCATGATTCTGGTTTGATTTGCTCTGGTCAGATAGCGGTGGATAGGTCTCTGATCAATCCTGGAACAACCTGAAACAACCTGAAAACACAAAAGGGTTAGGAAAAAACGACAAAGTGCTCGTTATGCGAATGCTTCATGCAAATGCAAACGTGTGTCTGTGTGTTAGGGAGATCTCCCCCGATCCTAGTGCCTGAGTGCCAGTGCTGATAATAATAAGAAGTCCGAGTCCAGTCATGGAAATAACATCTCATATATAAAGAAAGCCCATCAAGGCAGTACACGACATCAGTGAGTACAAGCAGAATCAATAGCATGACCTCGACCAACAAGCCTGGTGATGGTCAGCATACAACGATGATCAAACAAAAGGAATACAAATATAGTCAAGTACGGCCACGAGCGCGAAACTCTTCTAACAACCCCTTCGTTTCCGGATGATCAGGACGAGTGAGTAACCCTTTGATGAGTAGCTCCCTATGCATAATGGTGTATTGAAGACCTTCGACCGAATCTTCCCATGCTCCTTCGCCGAAACAATCTTCTAGCTTCTGCTTCTTGGACTCAAACATCAGTTTGCACTCCTTCAGGTTAGTGAGAGCTCTGTTGAGCTGGCCTTCAACGGCATATCTGCGAGCGGTTTCTTCATCAAACCTCTTCTCACTAGCCTTCACCTGGGCTTTCAGCTTGGAGATCTGTTGCATCAGCTTATCCTCCCGCTCTTTCCTGTTGGCTAGGGAGGCCTTCCAGTGCTAGTTGAACTTGGATATCCTCCGATACGCTTCGTCCAAGTGCTGCTTCTTCGTGGCCAGTACATCGTTGACAGCTTTGAAGTCCCGACCCATGCGCTCGCGCTCAGCTATCTGCTTAGTCAAGTTTGTCCCCAGCTGGTTCACCAGCTCTGTTTGCCTCTTGAAGGAATGAACGGCCTCATTTCTCTCACTCCTGAGTTGAGCCAATTCTTTCTACAGTTCTTCATTTGCCTTTTTCAGCTCATCTCGCTCAGCTAGCACCTGATTATGCTGCTGCATAGGCACGGTGGTAGGCTCTTCAATCACTGGAGGGCTTTCTGGCTTGGCAAGAAGAAACGGCATCCCTATAGCATCTGCTCTGGCTCTGATCCACGTCACATACGGAGGGTAGGCTTGGTTGTTGCTTCTCCCCAGCAATGGTTTTCCCCTCTTACTGATGCCATTCCAAGCGCGCTGAAGCTTGGATAACAGATCCCCCTCTAGAAGACCAGTGAGGTACAGAGATTCCTGCACCTCTTCATCCTTCGGCGGAGCTCTCAAAGCATACGCGAACTGTCGGACCAGCAAAGACGGATTGTAGTTTATACAGCCTTTCCTGCCTATCAAAGGCACGTTCGGAAACCCGCTGCAACTGAAGATAATCTCGGTACCCAACCTATCTCTGTCAAACCAGTCAATATCCTCTGCAGATAGACTCATCAAACGCTCGGACCACTCAGTTGTGGCTGCAGACGAAACAAAGGGACCCCTCTTGGGCAAATGACTATCAAGCCATTTATAAAGCAAGGGCACACAGCATGAGACATTCTTGCCTCTTCTGTTCTCGTTTTTGTAGTGAATAGAATGGTAGACATCTCCTATCAAGGTAGGGACTAGATTCCCTGAAGCAAAGATGCGGAAGGCGTCGAAGTCTACAAAATCGGGCATATTGGGGAACAGAATGATGCCATATATGCACAGAGCGAGAATGGCGTTGAACACGACCCAACATCCGTCTTTGGCGCACTGCTGAGCCTTTCCCACTAAGAACTGCAAGGAGAAACCAGGAACCTTGTTCCAACGAGACAATACCAACTCGGAGGCATCCAAAAGAAGTGAAGGAGCTAGACTAGCCAGATCAGGCTCAACATCCATATGAACAAAGGGCATCTGCCTCTTGATAGGCACACCTAACAAATCAACATACTCCTCTAGTGTGGGTGCGAGAACAAAATCCTGGAGAGTAAAGCATCTCAACGGAGGGTCGTAGAACTGCAGCAGAGCGTGCAACCCGTTCAACTCGAACGCAGAAGGTTTACGAACCAAACTGAGCAATTTGCCATAAGATTTTCTGAACTCATCTCTCACAGAATCATCTGCTAAAGCAATCAAGCCAGTCAGCTGAACCACATCAGGGGCAGGGAGCTTGTAAGCCACGGTCTTCCTCAGAGAACCCATAACAATACAATAGGAGGCAAGAAATCTTGGATCGGGGAAAACGGTACCTGCAACACAGACACACGTTAATGAAATGCAAATGAGTATGCAAAGCAATGTAAAATGAAATCATGTAGCAGGAGATCAAGGAAACTGTGCTGTGGAGATTCTGTATCAACAAAACCATAATCCTACTCTATCAAGAACAACCACTATCTCTGATAAGAAGAAAACCCTGGTATCGGACCACAAATCTGCTCTGTCAAGAACACACACACATAGGACCATAAATCTGCTCTGTCAAGACCAAACATCTGATAATAAGGACCTCTGATACAGGACCAAAAACTCTGCTCTGTCAAGAAAAAACATCTGATAATAAGGACCTCTGATACAGGACCAACACTCTGCTCTGTCAAGAACAAACATCTGATAAAGGACCTCTGATACAGGACCAAAAATCTGCTCTGTCAAGAACAAACATACATCTGCAGATGAGATCCTCCGGTACCAACAAAACTGATTCACTATCAAGAAAACCAGGTAGTCTGAAGGTTAAGGTTTCCTGCAACAAACCCAACCCTGCTCACAGGTATGGACCTGAACTGACTCAAGTTCGGCATCCTATGCGTTCATCAGCATCACAGACATTCAAGAGGGGTGATACGATACCTAGAAGGTGTGGCATCACCAGCTCATGAAGCGGCCTCACTCGGCTGAATCCCAAATGATCGGTCCCCAGAGTCGACAATCCTCCAAACCAACAACCCCCTCAACCCAAAGGGTTGAAAAAGAAGTCAACCGGGAGAACCTCGTCTGAGCGTGGATTTCATGAGACACTAGTGCCTGCCAAGCAAGCACGCGCTCACTAATTTCCACAACTAATGCTATGTTCACTCAAGCCTGGGTCTGACTTCTCACTCATCAGAATGCCCCTCCCACAACAGCACAGATAATCATATCATACTGAAAAATAAAGTGCGGGAAATAAAATGCGATAAATAAACACAACCCAACAAGTAATCATACAAGCGCTAGGATTGACTCTCGCAGGAGACGTCGGATCCCCAAACTGACTCGCATACGAGACGTTGGATCCCAGGAAACTATCAAGTCCCCAGCAGAGTCGCCAGCTGTCACTTCCACGAAAATAAGGTGCCGACAAAACAGAAGAGACGCCACCTTTCGTTATTTATCCCTCAGAACGGGAAAGGAAACGATCGGAAAAACCTGACGAAAAGGTATAAGACAAGGTCATCGCAATCGTTGTCTGGGTTCGGGAGTCAGTTACGCAAGGGGAAGATATTAGCACCCCTCACGTCCGTCGTACTCGACGGGATCCACGCTTGTTGTGTTTACTGGACGAGTTGGTTTATCTATCTACCTATCAAGGCTGGCTTAAACAAAAAAGAAAAATGACTCGGCAAAGCGTCGCGCTTTATGCCTACGTATTCCCATCAGAGAACGAGAAATCAGAGTCAACGTAGTTCGACCTACGACGGGTTACGGGGAAGGTGGCTCGCCAATACATCAGTATTGTGCCTACGTACTCTCAACAGGTATGAGAGATCAGAGCTTACGTAGTTCGGGATAATACGGATTACAGGGGTTCAAATTCATCTGTTTTATCGAGTAGGGTTAAACAACAGTTCTAGCAGTTAGGGACAAAGCCTGTTTGCGTTGGCGCTGAAGTTTAACGACACTCTTTTCTTCGGAAAAGCTTCCTTTGAATTATGGGCCCACGGGGCAAAAAGGTTTGAAGTTTGTTTTCTGTCTTTTACGAAAGAAGTGTTTTTTATTGTGTTTGCAATTTCAATCGCACTAAAGACTATGACCTGAGAGTGAATGCGTCGCATGTCACTTAAAGGGTGCCATACTAAACATCCGGACTGTTGAAAAGAGGCTCTCCAACAATCCTTTCTCAGATAGCTTAAGGCTCGTAACGTACGAAAGAAATCATTCATGATTACTGTATCTTA
This sequence comes from Lathyrus sativus, assembly GCA_963859935.3. NCBI lineage: Eukaryota > Viridiplantae > Streptophyta > Magnoliopsida > Fabales > Fabaceae > Lathyrus > Lathyrus sativus. The sequence goes on from OZ012741.1 coordinate 331,268,218, forward strand.
AGCTGTTTGAGATGAGAAGAGAACAGGCTCAACTAAAGGGAGACTATCAAGTCCTACTGTTGTCATGCCAAGGATTCATCCTATGGTTAAGGTTTGAAACAGGGAACTCCTAGCTGTTATCATGCATAGGTTTCAACCTAAAGTTCTATCATCACTTCCTTATCAAAGGAAATGAGAGTCCTAAGGGATCATGTCAATGATAAACAGAAACAGATAAAGCATCAGCTTAAACAGTAAACAGTAAACAACTGTAAAATGTATGCAATGCAAGTGAGGGAGGAAATGTGTGTGCGGCATCAGCCTCCACAAGCTCATCTCAACCTCAAGCCAGATATGAATAACAGTAATCATACAGAAAAAGATCACATGCTATCAAGCAAATAACAAACCACATAGGCAAGGGAGCTGGGCTCTACCGAATACCCGCAAGCAAAGCCATACAGTAACAATACAAGCAGAGGGAGCAACTCCACCTCTAGTGCAATCATGCTCCTAGTTTAAAGTTAGTCTAGATATGAACTTATTCTAATGCATCAAGCAAGTCACAACAAGGCACAACAATACAGAAAAGAAAACAGGCAAGAAAGAAAGTAGATCAACAGCTTCCTCTCAATTCCAAGCTTCAGCTCTTCTGACAGCAATCCAGTCTTCAGACTTCAACCACCCTTCATGCCAAGTATCAACTTGCTTCTCATCAACATAAGTTTCAACTTATTCTCTTTTCTTCAAGCCTCAGCTTTCTTTGCTTTACCAGTATCAACTGGGTCTTCTCCTCCTATAAGCTTCAGCTCCTCAGAGTAGTCTTTAATCACATGGAAGTGTCAACTTCATCCTTCAATCCTTTAAGCCTCAGCTCCTCATTCAATCTCCATTGGATCTTCAAGTATCAACCTGTTCAACCTGTTCTTCTTGCTCTTCAAGCTTTAGCTGCAATGGCAATGCTCAAGGAATCATCCTTTTCCACACTCTTCAATGAAGTCCTCATCCTCAAACTCAAGTCCAACATCTTTCAAGATACTCAAACCAGAAGACAATTGATTTAACAGGATTAGTGGAAATGATCAACAGCTTACTGACAACCAAAGGAAGCCTGTAAGGGTTCATCATTATGAGAGACTGGTGCCCTCAAAGTTCTACTTCCCAGATAAAGCCACTCATCCTTCCAAAGGAGGGATGTGAATATCTAAGAAGGACTTTTAGTCATTGGGAGGAATGGAAGCACAAGATGCTTTCCATATTTGTGAAAGAAATCATTCTAACTATAAGGCTCTCCCTATGTCTCCTATCTCCTAAACCTCCATCAGACACCTTCAGGCACCAACAAATCCAAAGATCCAAGCAACTTCAAGCAACTTCAAGCATCCTCACCTTGTCTTCAACTTGTCTTAAATCTCAACCAAAGGCAAACCAAGCAAAAACCCTAATCTAAGGGGACTAAGGAAGTTAAACTAGTTGAATTAGTAAATTAGGATCACCTAAAACCTAGTACTAAAGTTAGTCCTAACTAAAATACTAAAACCAATTATAAAATCCTACAAAAATGACTATGGGAACCTAGGTCAATCATGACTCTACCATATTAATTTCAGAGATCAAATCATCAAATTAGACCTAGAACTAAATCCTACATTACAAGGTACCAAACCTAAACCCTAAAAGGAAGCACCTAAATATCAATCTAGAAAGCACACCTATTTTCATCACAAAAATTTGAGAAAAGTACTATGGGAGCATACATGTCTAACCTAATCACACACAAAAAATTAGGATCAAAGTCATCACCACATGATCACACAAAATTCCAAAAAATCATGTATCAAACATAACCATTTTAATATCAATTAAAGTGTAAAATTCCCATTAAATCATAAAATACATGAAATTAAAATATTTTTTCTCTAAAAAATACTAGACTCAATCATGAGTAAAATGCAAAAAGAATGGGATTAATTGGATTAATTTTCAATTTATTATGAATTTTTCAAGAACCATGAATAAAATGAAAAAAATAAGGAAAATCCAAATAAAAGAATAAATGCACGGTGTGGATAGTAATCAGAATCAGTACAAATTATGGATTGGGCCATCAGGGGGGTGGGGATATCACTTAGTTCACTAAGCCCAGCACCACAAATAAATGAAACGGTGTGTTTCATTTATTCAGATCCTTCACAACTTGAAATTAAAACGTGGCCATTGGATCAAGCTTCTAGTCAAAGTCCAACCCTCATCCAATGGTGCTAACATCATCTTCTACCTTTTGAATGCCTGAGCTTCGCGCCCAGCTCCGGCCACCACCGGTGGTGCTCCGGTCACCATCCTCAACCCTAATTCTCTCCACAGGCCTCCATTGCAAATGGTCAAAACATGAAACTCATCCCAAATCTTGTCACGAGTTCAACCATACCCTTAATTCAACCTAAATCCTCAAGATTCACCATATCCAAATCTCAACCGAAAATGGTAATGCACCTATTTTGTCACTAATTCTCCAATTAACTATCTGAAATCCATCCTACACCATTCTACAATGAATCTAACACCTTAATTCAACTTAATTCTACCTAAATCATGCTAGAGGAAGAAAGTTACCAACCTGAAAATCTTGGATGAACAGATGTACTAAACCTCCAAATCAAGCTCTCCAATCTTGCAGACACGATCAATGAACCCTTTCCTTGCTTCTGTATGCAAAAGAACTGGTTGAAAGTGCTTGAATCTTGAAACCCGATGGTGAGTTGCAGGTGGAAAATTCTGACTTCAAGAGCACCAATTAGCCACAAATTCTTCTTGATTATGATCTGGACTCAATCCTTAGCATCCATGGAAGATGTTTCAATCAAGAAAATGGATGGAAAATGAAGAATTTGGTGAAACGGAATTCTATTGCAAGCTATGGAATTTCAATCTCAATCTATGCTCTCTTCTTCAATCATCACCAACCTCTGCAATGGATCACCTCTACTCAATATATAGATGATGTTTGGATGATCTAGAACCCTCTAGATCTTTCTAATGAGAGTTTCCACTTCTCATGTCATGAGATTTTCAACCATGTATCATGATATGCACAACCCTGCAAACAGCTTGAAACCAACCTCAATCTCTTTCAATTTCTCCCCTAGTGACATTTTGGAAGAGTTTAGCTTGCCAAGGGCCTTGCTCATGCCTTGATTTTGAGTTTTGCAAATGTTACTTAATATGCAAGTAATCCCTTTTCAAAGCAAGTCCCCAAATTGAATCTCAACTCAAAAATGTGGCTAAACAAATGTTCTTAAAATGTTTTCTAGAGTCAAAATGATATATTACATGCCATGGTTTGGATGTGTAGGTTGAAAATATCAATTTCCAACTTTGGTTTATTTAACTTATGCCCTTATTTTAGGTCATTTTTGCAACTTTGAGATACAAGCCTTTTTAACATCTCATGACCTCCTTACTAGCCTTAAAACATCATTTTAAACAAGTTTTATGTTGAAGATTTTTCCATTTGAAGCTTGGAAATAGGAGTTATGGCCTTGTACTTGAAATGGCCTGTAATCTCCAAATGACCAAAATGCCCTTGACTTGTCAAAGCCATAACTTGAGTTCTTCAAATCCTATCAAGGACTTCTAGTACTCTCTAGAAAGCTAAGAGGATAAGGAACAACATTCATGTTGACAAAAAGTTCATAGGAATCCTAGCTTGAAACTTCTCAAACTCTTCAATCATGATGAGTTAACCTTGGAATCATCCTTATAACATCTCACTGTTTCAATCCATGATCACATGGCCCTTGAATTAGGTCTCAACCTTGTCCAAATCATCAGTTGACCTAGGGTTGACCCAGTCAAACCCTAATTACACCACTCATGGCTGAGCCTTCTTAATCTTACACAATGACCTGTCTAGGCTTCATGATGGCTTTCAAGACATCTCATGAGCTCTCTCAAGGCTTCAAGTCTACATTCATGGCTTCAGAATCCTCTGATGACTTCCCACAACTCTAAAGTTAGGAGACACACCCTCTTGGCTTCAATCACTCTCTCTGAGGATATTTTAACTTCTCTTGACAAGATATCTACCCTAGGACACTTGAATAACCTTCTTGGCTAGCTTCATAGTCTTGTGTAGCTCTTGATTGGTAATCATACCTCTTGATCTCTTGCATACATGTCAATGAAATGCAAATGATAATGCTAATGTGAATGAAATGAAACATAAGCTAGTAAAAGAAATGTTGGTCAAATTTTGGGGTGCAACAAGGAGTTTCAAGCACAGTTACTTCAGAAGACTCTGATAGTACTAACACTGCCAGTACTGAGGATCTGTTTCAAAACTCTGCTCTGAACATTTACACGCTGAAAGCACACTTGTTGCAAAGACTCTGATTCAGCAAACTCTGATGAACATCAGAAGGCTCTGACCAATTTAGACTCTGATGATTCTTGCTGAAAATTATTGAAGAAGAATTCAAAGTTATGTCCATTGGAATAACCAAACGACTCTTTCCTTATTTATGCTAGACACAAGAACACAGACAAAAAGGATTTCTCTGTGCATTCTTCTTCTAGGAAAGGTCATATGATGTGAAGACAAAAAGGCTCAGACCTTTTTGGTACACTGTTCTCAACGTGAAAAGCTCTTGGATCTCTGTGCCTATAAAAGCAAGACTCCATTCATCTTCTTTAGTTGACGAAACACTTGAAAGAATTCATTACAAAGCTCTCATACAACTCATACATTCTTGCTAAAATTATTTCATTGTTCTTCATCTTAAGTGAAAAATCACAGTTGTGATAAAGCTTTATTAGAAGCATTTTTAACACTTGTTTTATTATTACATTTGATTGTAAAAGAACCTTAAGAAGATCCAGTTAGGATCAATAGTTCTTGAGAAGACTTTGAACAGTTGTTCTTAGTGCTTACTATTGTAATCAGTTGATTAAATAGTGGATTAAGTCCTTGTTTGAGAAAGGCAAATCACTCTAGATAGGGTGGACTGGAGTAGTTGAGTTCAACGAATCAGGATAACAATCCTTGAGTTTTTATTTCTAAGTTTTATCTTCATACTTATTCAACCCCCCTTCTAAGTATTTTCTCACCTTCAGTTGGCAACAAAGCTCCGGTTCTGTGTGTGCTACCACTTCACAGTGACAGAAAAGATCCAGTGAGAAAAAATTTGATATATATTTGGTTGTTATTATGGATGATGCTTCAACATCCAAAAAATATGAAGAAAGAGACAGAATCAGTACAAAACCCCCTATGTTTGATGGGGAGAAATTTGATTATTGGAAAGACAGGATTGAAAGTTTTTTCCTTGGTTATGATACTGATTTGTGGGACTTGGTCATAGATGGGTATGTTCATCCCACTGATGGGAATGAAAAGAAAGTAGATAGAAAATCTATGACAGAAGCCCAAAAGAAGGAGTTTATAAATCACCAAAAGGCTAGAACAATACTGTTAAATGCAATATCTCACACTGAGTATGAAAAGATCACAAATAGAGAAACTGCATTTGACATGTTTGAGTCCTTGAAGATGACTCATGAAGGAAACCTTCAAGTAAAAGAGACCAAGGCTCTGGCGTTAATACAGAAGTATGAAGCGTTCAAGATGGAAGAATCTGAGTCCATAGAAACTATGTTCTCTAGATTCCAGATTCTTACAGCTGGTCTAAAAGTTCTGGACAAGGGTTACTCAACTGCTGATCATGTGAAGAAGATCATCAGAAGCTTGCCTATCAGACGGAGACCTATGGTCACTGCTCTGAAGCTTACCAAGGATCTAAACAAGATCACTCTGGAGGAGCTAATCAGCTATCTAAGGAGTCATGAAATTGAACTTGAGGAAGATGAGCCTCAAAAGAAAGGTAAGTCCATTGCCTTAAAATCTAACAAATCTGTAAAAGCTTTGCAGGTGTTAGAGGAAAGCTCTGAAGAATCTTCTTCTGAAGAAGAAGATGAACTATCTTTGTTGTCCAGAAGAATCAACAGACTCTAGAAGCACAAGCAAAGGAAGTTCAAGAACTTCAAAAGACCAGATCAGCGCAAGGAGTCCTCTGAACCAAAAAGATCTGGAAAGAAGAAAGTTGTCTGCTTTGAATGCAAAGAACCTGGCCATTACAAGAGTGAATGTCCAAAGCTTCTTAAAGAAAAGTCAAAAAGGAAGTTTGACAAAAAGAAGAAGGTTCTAATGGCAACTTGGGATGACTCTGATGAATCTGGATCCTCATTAGAATCTGAAGATGAATGCGCCAACATGGCTTTGATGGCAGGCATTGAAGATCAGAATGAAGATTCATCTGGATCTGAGTCTGATTCAGAATCTGACTCAGAAGAGGTACTTTCTGATATCACTAGGGAAGAGCTTATTAAAGTCTTATCTGAAGTCATGAAAAATTATAATCAGATTAAGCTCAAATGCAAGAAGCTTAAGTGCAATCTTGGCTCTGAGAATAATCTGTTAAAATCAAAAATTGCTGAGCTAAAAGAAAACAATTTAAAAATAAAAGCTGATTTTGAAATAGCTCAACAAAATTATGAATCTGAAAGTAAGTCTAAATGCAAAAATATTTTAGAAGAATATAACTTTACCTTTCATAAGTTTCTTGCTAAAAGCATAGACAGAAGCAAGATGGCTTCTATGATCTATGGGGTTAGCAGAAATAACAGGAAAGGAATTGGATATGAATCCTCCTCTGGAAAGGATTTAAATCCAATGTCTGTTGATAAACTTGTTATCAAGAAAACTCCCTTGTACTCTCATTTCAAGTTTGGTCATCTGAATGACATTAAACACACATGTTCTGATCAGAACGTTCCTGTCTTTAAGCCAAAAGTAAGTCAGAACAATACTGTTGTAAAAAGACAGAAGTTCAGACCAACTTTCAAGGCAACTAACCAAAAAGGACCCAAAAAGATCTGGGTACCTAAGGATAAGATTATCCCTGTTGCAAATGTTTTTAGTAGAAAAATCAAGACGCCAGTCATGGTACCTGGACTCTGGCTGCTCACGTCACATGACGGGAGAAAGGTTTATGTTCCAAAGCCTGGAACTTAAATCTGGAAGAGAAGTGAAGTTTGGAGGGAATCAGAAGGGCAAGATCATTGGCTCTGGTACTATTGGTAATGGTAATCTTCCCTCTATATCTAATGTTCTTCTTGTAGAAGGATTAAAGCATAATCTATTGTCCATAAGCCAATTAAGTGACAATGGTTATGATATAATATTTAATCAACAATGTTGTAAAGTTGTTAGTCAGAAGGATGGCTCAATCCTATTCAATGGAAAGAGGAAGAACAACATTTACAAAATAAATCTTTCAGAACTCAAAGTTCAAAATGTTAAATGCCTCTTGTCTGTTAATGATGAGCAATGGGTCTGGTACAGAAGATTGAGGCATATTAATATGAGACGTATATCTCAGATTAATAAACTCAATTTGGTCAGAGGACTTCCTAAGCTGAAGTTCAACTCAGATGCTCTTTGTGAAGCATGTCAAAAGGGAAAGTTTTCAAAATCTTCCTTTAAATCTAAAAATGTTGTTTCAACCTCAAGACCATTAGAATTACTTCACATTGGTCTGTTTGGACCAATGAAAACTGCATCCTTCAAAGGCAAGAAGTATGGATTAGTCATTGTTGATGACTACAGCAGATGGACATGGGTAAAGTTCCTGAAACACAAGGATGAGTCACATTCTATGTTCTTTGACTTCTGTAAACAAGTCCAGAATGAAAAAAGATTTCAAAATTATAAAAGTCAGAAGTGATCATGGTGGTGAATTTGAAAACAAATATTTTGAAAAATATTTTAATGAAAATGGCATTGCTCATGATTTTTCCTGTCCTAGAACTCCACAACAGAATGGGGTTGTAGAGAGGAAAAATAGAACTCTGCAAGAAATGGCCAGAACCATGATCAATGAGACTAATCTGGCAAAGCACTTTTGGGCAGAAGCAATCAACACAGCCTGTTACATTCAAAACAGAGTGTCTGTAAGACCTCTTCTGGAAAAGACTCCCTATGAATTGTGGAGGAACAGAAAGCCTAATATTTCACATTTCCATCCTTTTGGATGTATTTGCTATATTTTGAATACTAAAGATAATCTGAACAAGTTTGATTCTAAAGCACAGAAGTGTTTCATGCTTGGGTATTCTGAACGCTCTAAAGGCTACAGAGTATACAATACTGAAACACAGATTGTGGAAGAATCTATTCATGTTAGATTTGATGATAAGCTTGGCATTGAAAAACCAAAGCAGTTTGAAAGTTCTGCAGATAGAGAAGTAATTCTTACAGACTCTGAAGGCTCAGAGGCAGACAAAGCTCAAGTGAAGGAACCTGAAGCAACGCCAGATGCAATTCCTTTAGCTTCTCAGATGAACAACTTAAACATTTCTGAAGAATCAACTATTAGAGGATCATCTTCCAGAATCAAAGCCTCTCATCCAGAGGATGTGATCATGGGAAAAAAGGATGACCCTATCAGAACAAGATCCTTCCTCAGATCATCTGAAGCATCATTATTTGGATTGGTGTCAATTATTGAACCAACTTCTGTGGATGAAGCTCTGCAAGACAATAACTGGATTATTGCCATGCAAGAAGAGCTAAATCAATTCACAAGAAATGATATGTGGGACTTAGTTCCAAGACCAAAAGGATTCAACATAATTGGAACTAAATGGGTCTTCAGAAACAAGCTTAATGAGAAAGGAGAAGTTGAAAGAAATAAGGCAAGGCTTGTTGCTCAAGGTTACAGTTAGCAAGAAGGAATTGATTATACAGAGACTTATGCTCCTGTAGCAAGGTTAGAGTCTATTCGTTTACTCATTTCTTTTGCTGCACAGTATAACATCACTCTATATCAGATGGATGTTAAAAGTGCCTTTCTAAATGGTATTATAGAAGAAGAAGTTTATGTTCACCAACCTCCTGGTTTTGAAAGTGAAAAATTTCCAGAACATGTTTTCAAACTAAAGAAACCTCTTTATAGATTAAAACAAGCTCCCAGAGCTTGGTATGAGAGATTAAGCAATTTTCTTCTGGAGAAAAACATTATCAGAGGCAAAGTGGACACAACACTCTTTTGTAAAACATTTAAGAAAGATCTTCTAATTTGTCAAATATATGTGGATGATATTATATTTGGATCTACCAATGTTATGCTGGGAAAGGAGTTTGCTCAATGTATGCAGGCAGAATTTGAAATGAGCATGATGGGAGAATTGAGATTCTTTCTGGGAATTCAAGTCAACCAAACTCCAGAGTGCACTTACATTCATCAGACCAAATATGTTAAAGAACTTCTGAAGAAATTTAACATGATTGACAGTAAGATGGCAAAGACTCTCATGCATCCAACTAGTACACTTGGTAAGGAAGAGGTAAGTAAGAAAGTAGATCAGAAACTCTACAGAGGTATGATTGGATCTCTTCTCTACTTAACTGCTTTTAGACCTGACATTTTGTTCAGTGTATGCTTGTGTGCAAGATTCCAATCAGATCCTAGAGAATCACACTTAACAACTGTTAAGAGGATTCTAAGGTATCTTAAAGGTACTTCTAATGTGGGTTTGTGTTACAGAAAATCTGATGATTTCAAATTAGTTGGATTCTGTGATGCTGATTACGCTGGAGACAGAGTGGAAAGAAAAAGTACTTCTGGAAGTTGTCAATTTCTAGGAAGAAATCTAATCTCTTGGTACAGCAAGAAGCAACCCACAATTGCACTGTCAACTACAGAGGTAGAATATATTGCTGCTGCTGAATGTAGCACGCAGATGCTCTGGATGAAAAGTCAGCTAGAAGACTATCAGATATTTGAAAGTAACATTTCTATATTATGTGATAATACTTCTGCTATATGTTTGTATAAAAACCCTATTTTACACTCTAAGGCAAAACATATAGAAATTAAACATCATTTCATCAGAGACTATGTTCAGAAGGGAATTATAAGCTTAGCCTTTGCTGATACAGATCATCAATGGGAAGATATTTTCACAAAACCCCTTGTTGAAGATAGGTTCAAATTTATTCTGAAAAATATTTGTATGAATTTTTGTCCAGAATGATATTTATCAGAAGCAAATTTCTCAGATGCAAAATGTTTAAAACTTTGAAGTATTTCTTCTATTATTTAGTGATTTATTATTTGTGTGTATCTGAACTAACTAATCTTAGAGGATCTGAACGTTGGCTAACGTTTCATTTCTCAAGAGAATTCAGAAGCACATGCAAGCAAACACGTGTCACTTTGAATCTGAAAAGATAGCGTGTACACTACTGAAGAGACATTTGAGGTATGGTTTGAATAGTGAAAATCTTGATTTTCCCCCCAATTTGTCAGAATCAATTAATGTTTGAAATGATTTTTATTCTTTCATTAATTGTCATTTAATGCTATGTGAAAACGTGCTTTGTGTGTCTGTTTGAGTGCCTTAAGTGTTTCCTCTATAAATACCACATTTCACACCAATTTCACACTTTTCACATCACAAACAAGTTTATGCATTTCTGTCTTCTATTCTCTCTTCACAAAAACCCTAAACCTTCGTCAAAATCATCTTCATCCTCTTTAATGGCAACTTCATCTTCTACAACAGCTCAATTTCAATCAACTATGGCTGCAATTACTTATGCAAATATGGGTGTGACTCCATTCACAGTACCTAAGAGGACATTGTTAACCCCTGTGGACAAACTTGAAGTTCTCTGTGAATCAATAGTGGAATTTGATTCGTTAGCTAAAAATGGGTTTGAATTTCGTTCAATAATTGATGCACAAGGCTGGGTTAAATATTTTGACAGATTATTTGGACCAGTTTACCCTCATCTGGTGAAGGAATTCTGGATACATGCTTCTGTTTATCCAAAATTCATTTTATCTTCTGTTCTGGGAAAGGAGATCATAATAATTGAAGATCTCATCAAGAAACTCATAGGGTATGAGGAGACTGATGGAGTATGTCATCTGCCAGCTGGGCGTGTGGACATGGAGGAAGTTTATGAGGAAGTCATCACTTCTGGACAGGCCTCTAACAAATTTAAGGATCTGAAGCCTGACTACAAAATCTGGGCAAAGATTTTTCTGGGATGCATCCATCACAGAAAATCTACCAATTCTCCAGATTACGTGAACAATCAACAACTCTACTTCATGTACTGTTTGAGTCAGAGTACTAAGGTAGATCTTCCTTACATTCTATTTATGCATTTATGGAACCATATCAATGCTTCAAGAGAATCTATAAAGGATAAGGGTCAGAAGATCAGGACATGGATTCCTTTTGGAAGGTTGATTTCAGACATTCGGACAGAGAATGGTCTGGTGACTGCTCTGTATGAAGCTGGAGTTAAGGATGAACTTGAATCCATTGTTGGAAAACCTCTGAATGCAAAGAGTCTTCAGAGACTAAAAATTGTAGATGAACTCACAGCTGCACCTAAGAAATTGAATATTTCTGAAATCAGTCAGAAGAGAATTCCAGTTGAAAATTTTCCACTGTTTGGTGCTGAAGAACTAAGGGATATCATTGTAGGATATATTGATTCATGCAAAGCAGATGGAACGCCCATTCCTGCAGATATTCTGAAAAGAGCAAGAGAACCAATGCCAGATGTATACAAAGAGAACATGAGGAAAAGAAGTCGGTCAGAAGCAGAAGAAGCTGCTGCTCAGAAGAAGCCAAAAGTTGCTGACAAGCCACAGAAGCAGATCAAGAGAAAAGCCTCTGGAGAAGTTCCCTCTGTTCCCACCAAGCGTATCAAGACTAAAGGTACTAAAACATCTGTATCTTCTTTCTCTAAAATTGTTATAAATGAATCAACATTTAATTCTATTCCAAAACCCCCTCCCACTCAAAAACAATTTATTCCTGCTCCATCTCAAAAATCTGAACCATCAAAAATACCTTCCCCTAAAAAATCATCTGATCCTATCTCCACTACTCCACTAAAAACCTCTGTTACTCCACCATCTAAACCAACAACAACTACACCAGCAAACCAAATTCCAACACATATAACAAAACCAACAGAACAACCTACACCACAACAACTACCAGAAAAACAACAATCAGATACATCTGAACCCATACAATCTGATCCAGATGCATCTGATCCTGTTGCACCTGAACAAGCTGTTTCTGAACCACCTATCTTTGAACCACCTGTATCTGAACCTCCATCAAAACCTTCTGAGAATCAACCAGAACCAAACAATCCTCCTGAAACACATATACCTGAGACAGAGGTTCTCAACATTACACCTCTCAAGACTGTATTTGAAGTATCTTCTACGTCTTGTACCCCAACCACATCCTCAAACTCATCAGAATCTAATATTCATCCAGATATTCTTTCACCTCCCTCTCTAAGAGTATTTGAAGCTAACCAACCAGAACCACCCATTTCTTCTGAAACTACCAATCCTGAACCCATTCCTGAACCAAAAACATCTGAATTTGTTTCAGTTGTTTATGCTAAACCTTTTCCATCTGATCACCTTCCATCTGGATTTGATATTGACAACTTTTTTGATCAACCACCTCAATCTTCTTTTATTCCTTTTCTTATTAAGGAAAAACAATCTGCATTTGTTCCCTATTTTGACAATCCAAAGGCTGTGATACCTTCAACTCGCATAATCAAACCATTCTTTCGTATTATACCAGCCTAGAAGAAACCAACATATCCTAGCCCTCTAATTATTATATCTAAATTCACCATTCCACTACCACCTCAACCTAAGCCTTTCACTTTGGAAACCCTCCTGAAACCAAAATTTAGGCTGAATGTTGATAATTTATTTACAAGTTTTCTGAAAGAAATAGAGATGCATTTAGGCTCTGTTCAGAAGAGATGTCTGTCAACCATGGATGCAAATGAATCCGATGCTATCTGGAATAACTTCATCAACAGATTCAATACTGTAGCCTCAAATCTGAAGAATGTATGTTCTGATGATGCGAAGCTCATATTTGCTGAGACTGCTAGAAGCTTGCTCTGGACTGTTAAAAGATCTGAACCATTGCTTCTTGAAGATGTTCCTTCATCCTCTGACGTATGTGATACAGAAGTGACTGCTGAATCTACATCTGAAGAAAACCCTCTGGCTATGACTCTTGTGGAACATCCCTCTGGATCTATTGCTCCTGACTCTGCATTTCCTATGGAAATTGACTCTGTTCCTGCTTCAGGCTCTGCCCCACCTTCTTCATCTGAGGTCAAGAAAGAGTATCCAGATCTTGAAGATAAGATTGCAATTCTGGAAGCTGGTCAATCTGAGATTAAGTCATGGATGGCCAAGCAAGATCAAAAGTCTGAAGACATGGCTCAATGGATGTCCAAACAAGATCAGAAGAATGAAAACATGGCTAAGTGGATGTCAAAGCAAGAACAGTCCTCATCTGAGATAACTAATCTGTTGAAGATGATTTTGTCCAAATAAACTTAGTTTATTTTCTTCTGAATCTGATGTTTGTGCACATGTACTTGAATCTTATCTGATGTTTGTATTTTTTGCTCTGAATGAATGAATGGCTCAGTGTTTTCTCTACATGATTTATCTTTTCTGTATTTCCTTTTATTTGTCTTTTAAAGTTTTTACTTTTTGATTATGACAAAAAAGGGGGAGAAAATAGATCTGACTGTTTAAATAAACTCTACCTAAATGAGACTTCAGACATATCAATTATAACTAACATAAACTCCTAGTGTTTCAGAATGTTTGATAAATCTGACATATTCTTTAAAAGAAACTCTGAGACTCCCAGATCATATTTAACTTATCAGACTCTGACTCTGAAACATGCAAGATCTAATGTTTAGAACATTCAGGCTCTGATTCTGAAAAGAATACTCATGCAAAAAGGGAAGTTTCTATTCCTTCTTAGTATTCAATTCAGGGGGAGATTCATCATCTCAAGTGGAGTTATAATTATTTTCTTTTCTATTTAACAAAATTTCTGATGTTTTTGTCATCATCAAAAAGGGGGAGATTGTTAGAACACAGATTGGTTCTTAATAATATATCTATGTTTTGATGATAACTATTATGAAGTTTTGTATTAAAGAATTATATACTCTAAAATTTGCTTGAGAATGTTTGCTGCAGATGTTAAAGTAAATATCACTCCAGAAGCAAATTAGATCTGAACATAAGAAATATGCAAGGCTCTGAAGCTTCAGAAGCATCTCTCAGAAGATTCTGAGCGTTGCCTCCAGAAGATTCTGAAGCAGGAGCTACAGAAGTATCTGAAGTAGAAGCTACAGAAGTATCTGAAGCAGAAGCTACAGAAGAATCTGAAGCAGAAGTCAGAAGCATCTGAAGCAATGAGGAATTCTGTATGAGGAGTTTCAAGCACAGTTACTTCAGAAGACTCTGATAGTACTAACGCTGCCAGTACTGAGGATCTGTTTCAAAACTCTGCTCTGAACATTTACACGCTGAAAGCACACTTGCTGCAAAGACTCTGATTCAGCAAACTCTGATGAACATCAGAAGGCTCTGACCAATTTAGACTCTGATGATTCTTGTTGAAAATTGTTGAAGAAGAATTCAAAGTTATGTCTGTTGGAATAACCAAACGACTCTTTCCTTATTTATGCTAGACACAAGAACACAGACAAAAAGGATTTCTCTGTGCATTCTTCTTCTAGGAAAGGTCATATGATGTGAAGACAAAAAGGCTCAGACCTTTTTGGTACACTGTTCTCAACGTGAAAAGCTCTTGGATCTTTGTGCCTATAAAAGCAAGACTCCATTCATCTTCTTCAGTTGACGAAACACTTGAAAGAATTCATTACAAAGCTCTCATACGACTCATACATTCTTGCTAAAATTATTTCATTGTTCTTCATCTTAAGTGAAAAATCACAGTTGTGATAAAGCTTTATTAGAAGCATTTTTAACACTTGTATTGTTATTACATTTGATTGTAAAAGAACCTTAAGAAGATCCAGTTAGGATCAGTAGTTCTTGAGAAGACTTTGAACAGTTGTTCTTAGTGCTTACTATTGTAATCAGTTGATTAAATAGTGGATTAAGTCCTTGTTTGAGAAAGGCAAATCACTCTAGATAGGGTGGACTGGAGTAGTTGAGTTCAATGAACCAGGATAAAAATCCTTGAGTTTTTATTTCTAAGTTTTATCTTCATACTTATTCAACCCCCCTTCTAAGTATTTTCTCACCTTCAATTATTAGTATGACAGTGATCTGGCACCAAACAGGGTACAGTTGCAGAACCTGTCTCAAAGAAGTAATGAAGGTTTCAAGGAATACGCCTAGAGATGGTGTGAGCTGGCAGTGAGAGTTTAACCTCCTATGGTGGAGAGATAGCTGATTGACATGTTTGTTGCCACACTACTGGGAGTGTATTATGAGAAATTGATAGGCAATATGTTGGGTAGTTTTTCAGACTTGATCATTACAGGTGAGCGGGTTGAAAATGGAATCAAACTGGGGAAGATACAGGCTAGAGAAGGATCCTCAGCTGGAGGAGGTAGAAAAAGTTTTGGCAGTAAGAAGAGAGAGGGGGAAACAAATGCAGTATCAGGTTTCCGAAGCAGAAATAAGAACAGAAATCAGCAATATCGTCAACAACAACCTCATGTCGCAAGCATTACAATTCCTGCACCACCACAACAATAGCAACAACAATAAAATTACGCTCCGA
Organism: Lathyrus sativus; assembly: GCA_963859935.3. Classification (NCBI taxonomy): domain Eukaryota; kingdom Viridiplantae; phylum Streptophyta; class Magnoliopsida; order Fabales; family Fabaceae; genus Lathyrus; species Lathyrus sativus. The sequence goes on from OZ012741.1 coordinate 331,283,893, forward strand.
GACGATTCCAAGATCGTGGAAGGGTCGTGAACAAATAATTTGATGCACCGCCGATGCCTTACTCACAGTTACTTCAACATTTGATGCAATTACAATTGATCCAGAAAAGGACGTTGACTCCTTTAACCGGCGCACCACCCCAGGGTACGATGCCAATGCCAGGTGCGACTTTCATTCCGGTGCTCCCTGTTGCACCCTAATTTTTGACCTTAAGATCCCACCTCCTTCATTTTTTGTTTTTTTATCGTGTTTTCTTTGTGCTTTTGTACATGTGTTTATTATGACTAACAAGTGTGTACAGGTGTATTAAATCCCAGTGAAGATGACACTCGTTTTTCAGATCCTTCTAGACATGGCCGTTTGGTTCTTATTCAGGTTATGCTTTTGGCAATTTCATCGTCTTAAGTAATCGGTGGCAAGTTCAAAGAAATCTTCATGTGGTTCCTACCAAATCAAGTTTTATCAAAGTTCATAACGAAGTTCACAAGCTGGATTGATTTCGAAATTATTTATTTGGTTTCCTAAAATAATATGTTAAGAGTTTGATCTCATTCAGCTTCTTCAAACTGACGGATAAATTCACAAGAAGCCAAATTCATGATGAACTTTCGTTCGACCAATGCACCGATACACGTTGTGGATACCGCCACTTTGTTTTATTGAGATAAGCTTCCTTGGAATGAAAGAAAGAGCCTTTGATTAACTAATTGGATATGTTGATTCCAAGTTGGGTACTTTAGCTATTCAAATCTTATCTTCCTTTAAGAGCATGGAGATATTACACGAGACCAACAGTCAGTTTACCTTGTTTTAAAGCATCAAAGTTATTACATATGTTTATACAGATTCTGGGAATATAATAAAGACAAACATCACAATCAGGCCCTGTTATACTGCTAAAATATTAAGGGGATGGGACTGTTCTCGCCGGTAACATGCCTAATGTTCGGCAAATCATCGTAAGCCTATGTTTTACAACAAGGACCCCCTACTATTACATCTGGCTATACAAAGGACTTCCGGCATACAAAGTCGAATCAAGAGCTTGCTATCCGCTGCCATGGAATCATTGGATCCACTTAGCGTAAACGGCGGCACTCGTAAAATCTTCGTGCAAGCCTGCTGGAGGTTGGTGAATGTGGAAACCGTCAACCGTGCGTTTTGCATTGATTCATTACCAGACTCTTACTCCGACACTGCAATTCCCAAATAATAATGCAAAGTTGTTGTTAGTACCTTTTTTCAGCAGAAAGCAATTTAGAAAGAGGTCAAGAAAATAACAAATTCAAAATATTTCCGAATACGGTAACTTGAAGCATGGAGTTTGTCATCATTTACCTGCTATGTTGAAGGCTTATCAGCAGCGAACCCGCACCGTTTGGAAGCATTGGGTAACTCTTCATGGTAGGCTTCGCATCACGATGACACCTCAGTCGTTAGCTTGTCTGATACAACCAGATCGAAGTTATCCTCATCGCATAAGACCTGCAACAACAACGATAATCCTGCATTTCCAAATCAAGTGTATTAAACAGGAAGAAAAGCAGGAGTTAAACAACAACACATGAAAGCTTCCTCGCCAGTAACTCAAGACAATAAAACAAAATTACTATAGCATCAAGCACGCCTGTGTGTGAACCTTGTTATCCTACTTCCGTGGAAGCTGAGCCTTTAGTTCTCGCCAAAGAAAACATATTGTACAAGACCGCAATTACTCTACAATCTCAACTTTAGATGCATCTGCAAAATAATCACGGTTAATAACCTGCAACACAACTGTTGCGGTGGAAATAGGATCACAAACTATTAATGAGTTTGAATCGCAATTCAATTCACAACCGCTCTTTGATTTATCCGAAGGAAAAGGTCAAAAAGGGAAAACCTATTTTGCATCGTAAACACAATGCGGGGAAAGATCTAGGGTTCGGGGGTTGGTTAAATTTAGGGAAGGTATTAGCATCCTAAACTTCTGTAGTACTCTACAAGAACCTGTTGTTCAGATGTTTACTATTTGCTTTATTTATTTGCTTAAGGTATATGTACAAAAGATTAAAAAGTTAAAAAAAGACCTAAGGGGGTTAATTCTAAGTTTACTCGGCAAGACATCGCATCTTGTGCCTACGTATCCTTACGGGAGTGGAATCAGAGTAATCGTAGTTCCCCTCAAAAGGGAGGTTAGAAACTTCTTGACTGTGGTCAAGGTCTCAAGGGGAATAAACGCATCTTAAGGACACGCTTACGTGGAGTGTAGAAACTCCAAATCTCTACGTTGAAATGTTAAGTTGTAATTAGGGTTAAATTAGGTTAGGGATTCCGCGGCGGGAAACCCTAAAATAGAGTACGGCGACTCTTTGACCTAAAACTAGGGGTAAAATGGTAATTTTTGCCTGCGGCGAGGCATTTGTGAAAATTAGGGTTTGTAGTTTGTAGTTTTGAGGATTTGAAATTGAGGACTATTGACACGGCGGTCAAATGCTAGACCTAGTTCCTTCGGAGCGTGTAATGTGACAGAAATATTGCAATACATCAGCAGAAATTTAAACCATACATCAGCAGAAATTTAAATCATACATCAGCAGAAATTAAATGCGAAAAGTAAACGCGATTATTAGGTTCGCGAGATTACAATTGAGATACAGGTACAAATATGAATGAAACTTAAATGAAAATTCAAAACACTAAATGTGAACTGCAAAAAATGAACACCCGTTAGTAGGCATGGTCAACCAGTTATCAGATGAACTACGAGGCAATGAAGAAAATGAGATACAAACTCGAGATTGTTTTATTGGATATTTAATAATTTAACTTACAAAAGAAATTTTTTTTAAAAAAAGTTTTATTTTTGCATTTTTAAAAAAAGGAGTTTTTTTATTATTTTATATTTACAAAAGTTTTAAGTTTATAAAAAGATTTCAATTTATTCTTAATATTTATTTTTAAAAAAAAGTTTTTCTTTTATAATTACAAAACTAAAATGTTATATTATTTTTTATAAAGATTTTTTTATATTATAAAAATTAAAATGTTAATGTAGTTTTTTTAAAAACATAAACAAATTAAAATAAAAAGAAATGAAATAAAGAAAAAAATAAAAATAAAAAGGAGGATGGGTTGGGCCGGTCACCACATCCGGACCCAACCCGGTTAGTAACTTAATTGAAGAAAAGATTAGGGTTCTGGGAACCCTAATGCTTCTTCGGCGCCGTTCGCACATTCCTCTTCTCTCATCTCTTTCTCCTCTCTTCACCGTCTTTCTTGCTTTCCTTCACCATAATATCTCTCGTTTTCATTTTCCTGCAACAAAAATGAACATGCAAGATGTCTAATGAAGAGGCGGATGATTTACGTTTTGTTTTTGCGAGCGATTGACGGCCAATGATGAAGGAATTCTGAGGCTGGGCGGTTGGATTGCCCGTCGTTCTTCGCGAACGATGAAGGTGGTCTCTCTGGGCAATGATTCGCGTTCGGGGATGGTGATCTCTCTGAGCGATGATGACGATCGCTTCGTCTGAGCTCACGCCGTTTAGGGTTTTCTGCGTGCGACTTCTTCGCTAGGGTTTCTCCGCGATCTGGGTGTTCTTCGCTCTCTCTCTCGCGGCTACGTTCTAGGGTTTCAACTCCTTTTTCGCATCAGGTTGTATTCCCCTATTTATAATTTCTTTTATCTCTCTTTTTGGGCCTTAAACTTGCGTTATTCTGAGATTTGATTTTGTGGTGATATTATTTGATTTTGATTTTCCAGATTGAGTTCTAATGCGATGCTTTCTGATACGATTGGGATCTCAATTCATTTTTCTGGTATGAATTTGATACTAATTCGTTGATTGATCCAAAATGCGTTCCAATGGGATACGATTTGGTTCTTGCTGATACATGATTGAATCCTATTTCTCCTTTTAGGGTTTGATTGGTCTCTGATTTCCAGCTGATTCTTCTGACCCTGTTCGATTTAATAACCTGAACTGATTTGTTTTGAGCTGCTTTAGGATTGACATCAAATCTAAATCTCTATTATTTTCTGATATGATTTACCTTCAGATTGGATTGATTGGCATTAATTCACGGGGTTTCTTGATGGATTCATTTTGACTTGTTTTGATTTTTCCCAGATTGAGTTCCAATGGGATATGATTTGGACCTGACTCGAAACTTTCCATTTGCGAATTGGATTGCTTTTGGGGAATTTAGATGCTGATTTGATTCCTGATGCGATTTTGTTTTGATTCAATCCTGATCACTAGCACTTACTTTTCTTTTTCTTCTTTCAGGATGGACACCTTGCCTTGGTCTTTGCCGTCGAGACGGGTTCATGGTAGTGATGACTTTTGTCTGAACCATTTGGAACAGGATACTACATCCTGGCTTCTGATCATATTGCTGCTTGAATTGGTGGCGATGACCTGGGCTATGATGTTTGATTAACTGAGCCCCGTGTTTGATGATTTGTTTATTTTATGAACTGACATGTTTATATGGGATCATTCTTGCTGGTACAAACCGTGCCATGATTTAATATTGCCTGCAATTCTGAACTGACATGAATTTTAACTCTTCTGTGTAGTTTTGGCAGGTTGAATTAATGGGCTATGATGTTAAGCTGAGCCCAGTGCCTCCAATTGTAATGTCTATGACAGTTTTTATGGACTGAGTCCCTTGTGATCGAGCTGGTTCTGATAATCTTTCTGAGTTACATCTTGCCTTCGTTTCTCATTCTTGTTGAGGCGCTTTAAGCATCATATTTGGATGTGCAGTCCGTTTATTCACTTCTGATTTTTATGAGGTGAACTCTCTTGTTTGGTTCAGAGCTGTTGCGCTTCTTTGGATTCTGCTGAGTATTATGACAGATTGGTAGGACCTTTGCACATGAACTTGCATCGTTTGATGGTTTATTTTCTTTTTGTGCAACTTGATGCCATAGTTTGGCTTCTCTTGTTCTATTTCGAACTTGATTTTCATTCTGCTGGACCCTGGGTCTTCATTCTGTTTGGTACAGATTTGTTTTCTTTGGTGGCTATTCATACCTGTATTGGCGCGAGCCCCTTCCTGGTTTTGTTTATGCTTTGAGTTCTGATGATGCTTGTGGCTTTTCAGGTGTTGGAAGTTTTGAAACCAAGGGGGCTCAGACCTGCCGGCATCCGGGTCTGAGTCAGAACTTGCCTATGTTGCCTTATTCTCGTATCATTTTGGAAATCCAATCGCGGCAAAACGAATCAGTCCCACTTCATTTATTTTTTCTATCTCTCGGATGTCCCGTATCGATAAGAACAGGTATTACCTGATCTGACGCCCACGGCGCGGATCGGTAACGGGGGTAGGACGCAGCTTCGGTTGTGCCACTCCCGGCACTCGATGATGACATTGTTCTGAGAGTGTCGAAAAAAACTTCTAACATTTTTCTGTACTGTTTGTTTTCTTTTGATGTGCAGGTTAGCCGAGGATTCGTGGAGAAGTTCAAATACAACATGAAGACCTTTAGATGCTCTTAGGATTTAGGATAGATGCTTTAATGTAATCCCTTAAGATTTAGAATTTTAATGTATTTCCTTGTAACAGCACTTGTTGTATGATGACATTTTTTTTATGAAATAAAAATTCCCAAAATTTTGAATTTATTTATATTTTATTCTTAGTTAAAAAATATAAACATTTGTGAATAAATCCACAAGTATTTAAATTCATTAACATAGGCATAAAACATAAATACTCCCAAGTGGTATTCTTATTGGTGCACTCGTCTCATTTGTAGTTCTAACCTCATCATCTGATTAAAATCCCATTTAAATGTTAACCAGACATTTCATAACCAAACACATATGTGCACCGTAATTACAACATTTTCAGCATCAACAGTAACACTACTCGTAATTAAATTCCCCTGACCGGATGCCAAGAGCTTGGTATGACCAGACCTGGTGATAGATAAATGTATCAAAACAATAACGTATCAAATGCCTCAGGATTTTAGTAACAGCCCGGCTTCAAGGAATTGGTAGAATTTGCGTAACATGACCAAAATACCCCTGGGACCAAATCTGCAAAACAAAACACCTCCATCACTTGTTAGTGGTTAGCAAATGTACATATGAGATGATATGCAAAATGACTGACTAAATATAAGGGTAAAATTTGGGGTATTACAGTTGCCCCTATTTAAATAGCTACACCGGACGATTTGAGTGACAGAGACTCGAGGAATCGTGGTGGGGAGATTTAAATATAGATAACCGAAAATTTTGCCCTTATATGCGACGGTATGCAATGCTATGGACAAAGCGAGGACCGCTTAATGCAGATGACATGGTTATGATGTGATGCGTATGCGAAAATGATGACAAGCGCTACGAGGCAGACGCTAACGAGAAGAACACATTGGGGAAAATGTCGTGCTGCGACACAGTACAAACACTGGGGAATCCTAAAATGATAGTCAACTGGTGCGAACACGACCAATTGTCATTTTGGGAACGAGATTCTCAAATGGAGATGACACCTGTGAGACGGCCTCCACTGGGGAATATAAAAACTGGATCACGTACGATTGCAAGATCGATTACAGAATGCTGGAGCATTGAGCAAAGAATAACATCCAAGCTTCTGTAGACTATCTCTCGTGACAGGATCAAACGGACCTTTCGGAAATCCGTATCAAGTATACAGGGTAAAGACCGGCTGTATGCCAAAATAAATGGACTTTGATGGGAAATGCCCTGATAAGCTTCTCGAGGGAGAATTGTCACTTATTGTTGGAAGGGACTTATATGCCAAAGTGGATAAGCACTCAAATAAAGAGGCTGCTGCTTATCGGATAAATAAATCTTCTCGCATTTAGGGTCGGCGCCTGGAATACGATTCTGATTTTTCTCTTACTGAAGGATAAATAAACTTCTCTATGCCTCAAGATCGTGCTTTCCTGAACATGAAAAGGGTAAACTGAATTTCATCATATCTCAGAATCGTGCTCTCCTGAATATGACTCGGCTTTCTCGTGTAAATGAAACTCTCCATACTTCAGAATCGTGCTCTCCTGAATATGAAAAGGGTGAATTGAACTTCCTCATACTTCAGAATCGTGCTCTCCTGAATATGATTTGGTTGTAAATGAATTTTTTCATACCTCAGAATCGTGCTCTCCTGAATATAAAAATGGATACTCGAACTTCCTCATAACTCAGAATCGTGCTCTCCTGAATATGATTTAGCTCTTGAAATCTCTTCATTCCTCAGAATCGTGCTCTCCTGAAAAACGGCCAATTGAACTTCCTCATAACTCAGAATCGTGCTCTCCTGAATATGATTCCGCTCCTTCTTTTACTAAAGGATAAATGAACTTCTTCATGCTTCAGAATCGTGCTCTCCTGAATATGATTCCGCCCAAAACCTCCGCGTACTTCAAGATCGTGCTCTCCTGAATACGATTTGGTTCATGCCTCCTATACTTCAAGACGACAGGTAAATGGAAGCCCAACTGCTCCATGGCGATGGCCATTTGCTGCAAGTCATAACGAAGATAGGATCGGGTTCTTAGGTGAGAAATGTTGTACATTGATGCTATAAAATGTAAAGTGTAAAGGGTTGTTGTAACATGTAGGATTGTAGAGTGTTGTACTGGCGTGAACTGGAATGTATCTGTAAAGGATTGTAGTTGATTTTCTTGAAAGATGGTGCAAAATAAATGCACGTCCGGGTACAGTGATAAACTTCCCGGGCGAAAACAGTCGCGTATCTGCCATGGTATGGTGAAAATCTTTAGATGGTGCAAAATAAATGCACATCTGATTGGGCTCGACAACCGACAAGACTGAAATTCAATCTAGGATCGAGCTAGAAAGAAAACTGGTAATCAAGACTCCATCGAGGGAATGAACTCGAAGGGTAGATATCTTATCCTGGCGAGGAAAGATAGCTGAAGTAACCGTCATCCACGAGGATCGAGCTCTGTGGGGAAACTGGAAACACATATGTATTTTATGCTTAGGGCTGACGATCTATTTGGAGAGAATGGATGAACCCAGTTACTCGGCGGTAACGACCAATGATAGAGACGCAATGAACCTGTGAATGCTAACGCATATGTTGATGCATATGTTAATGTGAATGTATGTTAAGGTTTATGTATGCAAGATGTTATGGAATGAGTATGTAATGAATATGTAATGAATATGTAATGAATATGTAATGAATATGTAATGAAATAGGCATGTGATGCTTATGCCCTTTGCGTATGCCGACGAAACAGACTAGAGACGGGACGAGAGATGAAATAAACATCTCGACGGAAATACCCTGCGTTCTCTGCAACCAATACGTCAATCATGGGTAAGAAAGATCAATGGTAGAACCAAATCTGGTTTTAAAGTTCTGAATTCTCTGGGGAGAAAGTAAATTGCTTGGGTGCATAGTATCATGTCTTCACATGGGGAGAAGAGAACCTGAGGGACACTTTCGAGTTACCTGAAAAGGCTGTCAGCTTATAGTCTCGCTGGGGACTGTGATAGAGCAATGGTTTGAAAGTGTTTCTGCAATAACGATACTTTCGGGGAGTGAAAAGATCCTTCCGAAATTTCCACCAGTCAAAGTAATTTATTACATTTCATTTTTGAAAACAGTTTTGAAAAATCTACAATGCACCTTTCATTTTCAAATTTTAAGAATAAACGCATTTTGCATAACAATAGAAAACAAAGAGCAATGCACCAAGGAATGTAAGTAACGAGATGGTTTCTTTTATTTAAAGGGCGGTAGCTCGCTGAAGGCATGGCTCCACAGATGATTATATTTTGAAATTGGCAACATGGGAAAAAGTTACATCGAATCCAATGACACCTACTGACACTAATAACTAAGACTAATCCAGAATCCTGCTTTGGGCAAGGATGAAAGAACTGAAACATGGCTCTCATGCGGAAAGTGTGTTCGAGATAATCAGTGTCCTCTGATGCAATGAAATGCCTTTGTCCCTAACTTTTGCCTGGACCGCCCTCTCGGGTTTTCAATCCACCGGGACGCTCTTTTTTGCCTAAGCCGCCCTTTCGGGTTTTCGACTTAGCGAGCTTTTTATTATTATTTCTTTTTCTTCAACCCTTACTTTTGCCTAAGTCGCCTTTTGCAGGTTTTCGACTTAGCGGGTTTTTAGGCATAATATTTTCGGACTGCATCAGAATTCACGGGATGTGCTAGTTCTTCCCCGTCCATTGTCGTAAGTATCAGAGACCCTCCAGAGAAAACAGTCTTTACAACAAATGGGCCTTCATAATTGGGCATCCACTTTCCACGCATATCTTTGTGTACTGGCAAGATCTTTTTGAGTACGAGCTCTCCTTGGCGGAACTCACGGATACGAATCTTCTTATCAAACGCTCTTTTCATCCGTTTCTTTTCATACGAATCTTTTTTTTTTAATTTTAGATATAGATAATATAGTTTTTATAGGATTTTAAATAGCATTTTAATAGAATAAATTTCTTTTCTCTTAATATAGAATAGGTTTCTTTTTTTTCTCATTTTAATAAATGGTTAGATTTTTTTTATATAGCTTTAATAGATATTATAGAATTTTAACAGATTTTAGAATATTAATAATTTTAATATTTTTAATAGTTTTAATCATTTTTCAGAATATATTAGTAGCTTTTAATTAGCTTTTAGATTTAATTAGAAGTAATTAGCAATTTAGTCAATTAGTCATTTAATCCAGCATTTAGTTTTCATTAGTCTGTTGATAATCACGTTTTTATTAATCCACTTCATGAGTTTGTTTTTTTTCATTGGGCTTTATCCTATTTCGTTCATGCAAGGCCCAACTCATTATCCAGAATTGTCCAAATTTGTCCAGAAGCTTCCAGAACGATCCAGAGAACTTCAGCCTATAAATGCAGCTCGTCCACGTGTAAACGCGAGAGGGACCCACGTTATTTCACGCCATCACGCCACCTCACAAACAGTTTCTCCCTCTATCTGCCACCTTCCATGCCACGCGTCCAGCATGCGGCGACTTCCCCCACTCACATTGCCACGCGTCATCGTCTGAACCACCACCGGTTGCATGGCCGGCGGCCATGCAACCACCGCACCAGTTCATCGCCGGCCGCCGCAACCCACTGGAAAACCCAATTTTTTTCAGAAATCTTCTTCTTCTCCGATCAACCTTCAACATCATCAATCCTCATCTGTCTTCATCAATTTTGCCAGGTTTTCTCAGAAGCTTCATCCCTTCATCATGAGCTTTCCAGAGATTCATCGTCGTCTTCGTAGATCCACCAACATTCCACTGGGAGTTCTTCATATCTTCAACATCCATCAAGATCACCATGAATTTTCCAGCTTCGTTTTCCAGACCATCGAGAAGGATATGATGTTCTTCGTGAACATTCCAGATTCTTGAAGATCGTCGTCCGGATCTTCATACTTTCTCCAAGAGATCCAAAACGCTTTCGTCCAAACGTTCCTCAGATCGTCAACAACCAATTTGTTCGTCAAGGTTTTCTTCAAGATCTCCAAAGATCTTCGAAGATCTTCATCATCTGCATCGTACTCAAGAACACACCGTTCAGTGTCAGATACATTCATCCAGATGGTCTCAGATGCTTCGTAAGCTTCAAAAGTCCATCATTATTCTTCAGGATCCTTTATACTTTCCAGATTCTTCCAAATCGTCATCGCTCCCAAAATTCATCAAACGAGTTCATCACATGCAATCCTCGCTTACCAGATCTCCAGACATCGTCCATAACTTCAAGGTTCTCTGCTAACTCCTTCAGATTTACGAACGACTTCATCATACCTTTAAGATCTTCAAAGAGTATGGAAACGAAGACTGAGAACGAAGGTGGTAGAAAGAGCTGGTAAGGAGACAGAGGGAATGAGACGGAGAAGTGTCTGAGAGAGATTTCGAGGAGGTTCGGGGAAGATTGGGGGCGCCGCGTGGGAGAGTGAACAGTGGTGTGAACTAGGGTTCCTGAAGGTGGAACGAGGGAGAAAGGGGACCGCGTGTGATTGGGCCTTGGGGCCCATGGACTGCCATCCGTACACACCCCCCGTTTTTGGACAATCACATCAGTTTCTTTGGTTAGTTAGGCCGGGCTCAACGAGTTTCCAGCATCACCTCCGTTTCCTCAACTCACACCCCCCCTGGATTCTTTGTTTGTTTTTCTGAATTGCTTATGGGCTGGGCCCAGTTTTGTTTTTTCCTCTTTTACTACTGCAACCCCCTTGTACTCACTTGTACCCCTCTCCCCTTTATGTTTCTTATTTTTTTTCTATTGTAATATTTTCTTATTTTTTTTTTAGAAATGAGAAAAAGAGAAAAAATATATAGAAAAAAATTTTGAAAAGAAAAGAGAAAAGAATATTGAAAGACATGAAAAAAAAAGAAAAAGGAAATATGGAAAAAGAAAAGAAAGAGGAAAATAATATTGAAAAATATTGAGAAAAGATATGATAAAAAATGAGAAAGAATATTTGAGAAAAATATTGAAGAAAATCGTTGGAAAAGAATAAAAAAAATATTAGTGTAGACTTAATATTTTTTTAAAAGTACATTTTCTTTTTAGGATATATTTTCATAGAGTTCATTTCACCATTTTAGGGATAGTTTTAGAAGTCCACTTGTTAGGGGACTATTTTCCATTCGATTTTTTTTTTCAGGATAGGATAGAATAGTATTTCCTAGGGGTTTATTTTCAGTATTCAATCATTGTAATCATTTTCAGAATGTTAATAAAACGAGATTTGAGCTGTGGTCCCGAAGTAGCCGAACTACAGCTGCTCTGATTCCTCGTACCAGACGAGGATATGTAGGCATAGGATGCGATATCCTAGCAAGCACACTAACAACTGACTTTTGTTCTCTCGCTGCTGTGCGATCGAGACTTGCCCGCTGACGACTAACTGATGTTACCCTTTTTCTCTTGCCCAAGTGCATTTGAGACCAGACCGTAGTTTTGCCCATAGGTTCCCGTACCTTTGAAACCAGTTGATTTTCTCACTGCTGTGTGAGAATACCCTGTTTAGCCGTAGTTAGCCTGAACTACGTAAAGCTCTGATCTTCCATGCAGTATGGAAGTACGTATGCACAAGACGCGAAGTCTTGGCGAGCCAATTCCCTGTAGTCCCGAACTACGTTGACTCTGACTTTCTCTCTTGAGAATACGTAGGCATAGAGTGCGACGCTCTATCGAGTCAATTCCCTTCCGTTTAGATTTAGCAGCCGTAGATAGATTGTTTTGCATCCTGTAGATAACCCAAGCAAGCGTGGATCCCGTCGAGTACGACGGACGTGAGGGGTGCTAATACCTTCCCCTTGCGTAACCGACTCCCGAATCCAGGTTTTGGTTGCGACGACCATACCTTTCCCGTGTTGTGCGAGGTTTACTATGAGCGTTTCCTTTCCCTCCCGTGGGATAAATAACACGCGGTGGCGACTCTTCTGTTCAGTCGGCGCCGATTTTCGCAGTAGCGACAGCTGGCGACTCTGCTGGGGACCCAACGTCCCCTGGCTGCTAAGGACTGCGATAGTTCTTATGCATTTGGGATCCAACGTCCCTAGAGAGAGTCAATCCTAGCGCTTGTTTGATTGTCTATTGGGGCTTATTTATCGATATTATCTGTTGCTGTTGGGGTGTTACGGGTGTTCTATGATTGAGTGAGAAGCCGGACCTGGGCTTGAGTGCACCTTAGACTTAGAGTAGAGATTAGTGGGTGCGTACCGGCTTTGCTTGTACTAGTGTCCCGCGAAATCTACACTCGGACGAGGTTCTTCTGGTTGACTTCTTTTTCTACCCTTTGGGTCGAGGGGGTTGTTTGGTCAGTTGGATTGTCGACTCCGGGAACCGATCATTTGGAAGTTAGCTAAGTGAGGCCTCTTCAGGACTTGATGATGCCACTCCTTCTGGGAATCGTATCGTCAGTTTTGAAAGTCTGTGACGCTGACGACCACATAGGATGCCGTACCTTGTCAGATATAGGTCCATACCTGTGAGTGGGGGGGTTTTTCTTGCAGGAAACTTGACTTCCAACCTACCCGTTATTTTGGTCTCCTCTTCAGAGCAACCGTACTCCATCAGCAGTGCAGCAGTATTCAGATTATGTGGGGGCTGTGGTCCCGTTGTTTGCTGCATCTTGCATATCATGTGCATATCAGTGTTGCATCATATTGCATATCATCCTCCAGCTAGCCAGAGTTCTGATCCAGCCTTTGTTTCCTGAGGGTCATCACCCGGAGTTTGGATTGAGCAGCCGTTGATCGTCAGAAGACCGACTTAGGGGTTGAGTAGACTTGAGCAGAATCGAGCATTGAAGTCAGCTGAAGACTATTGGTAGCCATGGCTGAAGGCCATTTCCAGTCTCTTGATACCTTGACGGGGTTCACCATGACGTCCAAACCTCTGTATGATTCTATGGAAGACTTCCTGCAAGTGAACAACGTTACTGCCGACCAAGTTGTACAGACTTCTGTTAAGGACCGAGATCGACATGAGCAGTTTGTTGCCCGATATGAGCGTCCTCCTCCTGTTAACAATCAAGGTGTTGCTTTCCCTGGGATGAATTACCGAAGAGATATTCCAGTGGCTGGGATGGTAGATCCAAGAGCTCTTGAAAAGGATAGAAGACTCCGAGCGTTGGAAGAAGGAATGAAAGCTTAAAAAGTCAAAGATGTTGTCAACCTGGATGCTGTAGACATGTGTTTGGTTCCTGACCTGGTGTTGCCTTATAAGTTCAAAGTGCCGAAACTTGAGAAGTACACAGGAGATAGCTGTCCGAAGCTGCATTTGATGATGACTGCGTTTACGCGAGATGACAAACTGATGATCCATTGCCTTCGAGATAGCCTGACTGGAGCATCTTTGAGGTGGCATATGCGGTTAAAGAGAAATCAGATTCAATCATGGATGGATTTAGCCAGAGCTTTCCTGAAGCAGTACGATTATAACCTAGACATAGCTCCCCATCGCATGCGACTGCAAGAATTATCTCAAGAGAACGATGAACCTTTCAAGAAGTATGCTCAGAGATGGAGAGAATTTGCTGCTAGAGTGCATCCACCGCTTCAAGACGAGAGTTAAGGAGCATGTTTGTACACTCCCTGGAGAGCCCGTACCTTGAAAGAATGCTTGGGGTTACGTTCAAATGATCAAGCTGGTGAAACTGAATACCCTTGTGACTATCAGAGTGAAGAAGGAGTTGTGATCAATGCAGTCATGCCCAAAAGGTTGAATATCCTCGAAGCGAATCAGTGAATTTTGTTGGTTCTTCGTCTTCTCAGAGATCAGTACCTCCTGTGCCTTGTTATGCTGGACAGACAGCCGCGCCTGGGGCACCCTATCAGGAATCTTATGTCGCTTCCCTTGCAAAGCAGCGAACTCGTGGCCGAGATTATCAGACTCAGCGTCAGAATCAGATTAGACCTTGTAGCAACTTGGAACGAAGGAAAGCTCCTTCTCACCCAGTTCCTGTGTCGTACAGTCAGCTTTTGCCACAGTTGGTCCAGAGATACTTGGTGGAGCCGAAAGCTCTCAAGCCCGTGCCAGAACCTTACCCTCCTGGGTACAATCCCCAAGTTCAATGTGGTTACCATGGTGGCTCTCCAGGGCATGCAACTGAAGATTGTAAAGCGTTCCAGGCGAAGATACAGTTGTTGATCGACCAAGGGTGCATTTCCTTTCCAGAAGGAGTTTTGTTTGTTCATGCCAACCTCTCAGCTGTCTAAGCTCGCAGATTCAGAGGGTCCTTTTCAAGAAGCCAGTGGTCCAGACAGGCAGGCTCCCTCAGCATTGGCAGTCCTCAGACTTTTTATCATTTGCATTTGTAGTTTCTTTTCTGTTAGTTACTACTTGCTGTTAAATATTGATTGTTTTCGAATGGTGATAATAATAAAGTGACTATGGATTTTTCTGAATTAATCATGTCGTTGTCGCTCATTTACTGCATTGCACTGACACTTGCATTTTATTCACTCCATTTCATCACTGTGACTAGCAAAGATTGGAGGGAGGATGACGAAAATAAACTCATAACCGATGATCGTATGCTTTCAGATAAGACCTTACCGATGACGTACAAGGCATTGTTTCAAATCCCCTAAACACCGGAGAGATAAGGAAGAGAATCCCTTGTTAACCACTTCGAGCCGAGAAGTAGGAGTTTCTTTCGGATTTTTAAACCCTCACATCTTAACCCGGGGCAGGGTAGTTGTCAGTTAGCTTGACCGAGCATTCAAGTCTTACAGAGGCGTGTTGTCTTTTGAGGACCGATATCAGTTTACGCCTCTCAAGAGGTCGTAATTCGTCAACCACAGTGGTTAAACCTCATCAATCAGGAGTAAGGCAGTTACAATCCCTTCGGAGCAATCAAGACAACCAGTGTCACACGACTTTGTTCCAAAAGAAAGAAAAAAAAGAAAGCCCGCTAAGTAAAAAGAAAAAGAAAAAGCTGGAAGGCTAATACTTAGGCAAAAATTAGGGCATCCCGCTGGACTTCAAAAGAAAAATCGAAAAGAACTCAAAAGGAGTCAGTCCAGGAAAAAATTAGGGAATCAAAAGAACGAAAAAGAAAGGATATCAAAAGAGGAATCCTCGAACAAGGACAAGGTCGTGTGGATACAGACACCGAAAACGAGAAAAGGGGTAACTGTCACTCCGAAAACCTTGTGAGTTTTCCTTAGCTATGGTTCTTACCATTCAACATACCTCTCGAAGAGGCGAGCGCTTGTGCCAGGGTAACTGAACCTTAGGATTGGAGATCATCACGTAGAAGGGGTGGGTATAAATCATGAGTTGAGCCAAATATCCTTTGTTTCACGAACCGTGAACCTGACCACGATACAACCCTTAAAAGACCTAATTGAGGTAGGTTTATTCTGAAGACGCATTACGGTAAGGTTGAGTAACCTGACTCCTTCTTGACTTGCTAGTCACATCCTTGTTGTATTTTCACTGACCACGTAAGCACTACGTTTGAACTTTAGTTCACTCGTCACTCACAATCATAGCACATAAATGAGTGACAGCACAAAATTCTCAAAATCTGCATAAACACTGCATTAAAATTACCATTCGGGACTGAACAATTTTACTTGCAGGTTAGTAGTTGACAGGAAAGAAATTCCAACAGGGAACAATCGAACAGGATTGAATAATTCAACAGTCTGGATCAGAATGGTGTATGGTGTGAAACCCTGTGAATCTGGGGCATTGACTTCCAGAGAGTTCGGAATCAATTAGTCTGAGGAGAAGTCCCGAAGCGTCAGTGGATCACGGAGCAATTGATCAAGAGCGAATCTTCTCAAGAGCCAATCAGGGGCAGTTATCCAGAATGCTATATCAGAACAGGTTAAGTCACTCAATGCTCGTCCAGGGGCAAGTCACGATGTTGATAGTTGTTGAATTAAGGGAAACACCGGGGTAAGCCACCGCAAGGTCGTATTGTAGCAAGGTGCTTTCGGTTCAGAGTGAGTTCTTTCCGAGAACCAGATTGAGGCAAAGTCATTACAGACAGGGGCATGCCATCCCAAGAGTGCATAGATTATTCTTTATTCGAGAGTCGTTCGATTCGAAGTATCTCGCTGAAGTTCAGAATGCTGGACCAGTTCATATTAAACCATCAGGGTACAGATTTTCAGACTATCCCACAGAGGTTCCTGCAGGCCGGGGCATAGCAAAGGCGAAAGAGTTGTTCTTCTCAGTGTCATCAGAGTTGTTCAGAGTTACTTGAGCAGATCCAGCCAATCTTCAAGTTTGAGACAAATATCGGGAAATTGTAACCCTTCTACTAGAAGTTGTAAGTTTGGACTGGATATTGTCCAGCATCA
Organism: Lathyrus sativus; assembly: GCA_963859935.3. Classification (NCBI taxonomy): domain Eukaryota; kingdom Viridiplantae; phylum Streptophyta; class Magnoliopsida; order Fabales; family Fabaceae; genus Lathyrus; species Lathyrus sativus. The sequence continues at coordinate 331,300,700 of OZ012741.1, forward strand.
GGCGTGTATGACCCACCACGGATGTATAGAAGTCCAGCCTACTTGGCACACTCGTTTATTCCCCAGTAAAGTCATACATTCAAGAGGCAGTTAATCTGGGGCAATTAGGTCGAGATTTGGCAAATCTCTCGCGGCTATGGGCACTGATCCACGAATCAGTCAATCAGGGGCAAAAGATTATCGCAAGACCGGGGCAGAACACCCTAGAAACAAAAGATGTTGTTGGGACATTCTTTTGGGGTTTGACGTGTAGAAGCAGTTCAGATCTAACCGTCAGGGTTCAGAGATCGAAGAGTCCTCATCAGAAGGTTGGTGCCGATTCAGGGGCAAGGTATTGTGAGTAGCACTATGGCTAGCCTTTCTTTTCCAGACGAAACGCTCGGACTGGGGCATGTTGGTATTTGTGGGGCAAATTTCCGAGAAGGAATAGAGTTCATGTCACCCTGACCAGAGGCGCTTTGGTGAAAGACTTGATCGTTACGTGAAGTGAACCCCCACGCAGGAAGCGCTTCTGAGATAGCAGTATTCCTTACTAAAGAAGGATCGAATTCCCCAGCTAGCCGTAGCTTATCCAAAGGACATGCTCCAGCAAAGTCGTTTATCCTTAGCAGAATTGGAGATTCCGAGATTATAAGGCTGTATTCAGACAGTGCATCTCAAGCAGAGTGGTTTAGCCGCAGAAGATTAATATTGGTGAGTTGTATTCAGGCAGTTTACCCTTCCCCGCAGGGTCAGTTACTCTCCCCTAGCGGAGTCAGTTGGTTTCCCCAAGAGAATCATCCCATCCCCAGCGGAATTCTCTTCTCAGCAAGTGTTTTCATTCCTCCCAGTGGAACTCGAAGATTAAGACTCTCCCCGGCAGAGTTGGTGTGGCGCATTGGCATTTATTTTGTCAAAATACCGTGTGATATCCGTTCACTTTCCAGCAGAAGTCCAATTATACCAGGCGCATCTGTTATTCTCCAGCAGAGTTATATTCCCCAGCAGGGTATCACTTCAACGAGGTGTTTGGTTCAAGTTCCCAATTTCCCAGATGAGTCGACTTCACTCTTCCAGCATTTATTTTGCTGGAATAATTCTGTAGCACCTGGCTATTCCCAGCGGAGTTGGCATTGTCTTCAGCATTTATTTTGCTGAAGCAGTTTTTGTATCCCAGCAGTTTGAGTCTGCATTTGCATTGGCGTATAGCGTCATATTTGCATCAGCATATAGTGTTATATTTGCATTGGCATATAGTGTCATACTTGCATCCACCAAATAAAAGCGTAGCATTTCCATGTCGAATGGAGCATTGCATCGTTGTCAAACATACGCATTTGTGAAGCATAAACTAGGTTGGCTAACCGTTTGTTTCAAGTATTGTTTCTCTTGCAGGTAGAAAGAGCCCTTGCTCAAGTGAATCAATAAACGTTCAAAGTCTCGGCAGGAGACATTCAAAGAAGTGTCAGCTTTGGCACTACTCCCCACAGAGTCAGCAGGACAAATTTCTCTTTGTCCCTAAGCAGAATTACTTATTTCCCCGCCAGGGTTTCTTGTTGAAATTTCTCTAGTCCGACCAGTGGATTGTTTCCTTCAAAGTTGTTGTTACGTCAGCAGTAAAAAGTTTCATGAACCAGAATTTCAGAGAATACCGCCGGTTATCAGAATAGGCGTCCGGAAGTTTGATTTCCAAATATCCCCAGTAGAGTCAGCCGCAAAGTTGCTGTAACGTCAGTGATAAGAAGTTAGCGGACCAATGGAAGGAGGAGTCCTAACGTGGACAGGTTTATTGACAGGTTTTGTGCTAAGAGAAGTGAGAGTCCTGACGTGGACATTTTCTCAAGTTAATGATATGTACTAGTCCTAACGTGGACAGGTTCGACTTCTCAGAACAGATGGAATGTAGAGTCCTGACGTGGATATTTCCTCAAGTTGACGATGTGTGTTAGTCCTAACGTGGACAGAGTCGAGCTCTCGGCATTGGTTGAGTGTGGAGTCCTGACGTGGACAAAAGTTGGTTACTCTTCGTGTTGGTGTCCTGACGGGGACAATTTATTTCCAGCAGATAGCTTTATTCATAATGGTGAAAGGGGTGTCCTGACGCGGACAAGTTTGTAGTTCTTTGTGATGACAAGATGCGAGAGTCCTGACGCGGACAAATTTATCCTTCTTCGTGTTGTTGGCAAAGTATGAGTCCTAACGTGGACAAGTTTTATTTCCTCAGCAAGTCAAGAGGCGAGTCCTGACATGGACAAATCAAGACGAAACGTGAGTCCTGACGTGGACAGGTTTATTCCTTACGTGGAAAGAGAAGTTTTAGTTCCTTACGTGGAAAAAATTGAATTCCTTACGCGGGAAGATTAGAGTCCTTATGTGGACAGATCGAGCAAAAATTGATTCCTTACGTGGAAAGCGATGTATTCCTCACGTGGAAAAATCGGATTCCTTACGTGGACAGATCAAGTTGGTTTCCTTACGTGGAAAGAAGAAAGTTATTCCTTACGTGGAAAGATTGAGTCCTTACGTGGACATAGCAAGATGGGAGTCCTTACGTGGACAAATCAGAAAGAGTGGTTTCCTTACGTGGAAAGATGTGATTCCTTACGTGGAAAGATTGAGTCCTTACGTGGACATATCAAGTTGGAGTCCTGACGTGGACAGATCGAGGTTGTGTTTCCTTACGCGGACAGATTGGAGTCCTGACGTGGACAAACTAAGATAAGATTGTGATTCCTTACGTGGAACGAAGATGGATTCCTTACGTGGAAAAGTTTAGTCCTGACGTGGACAGATCAAAGCTTGATTCCTTACGTGGAAAAAGGGGAGTCCTTACGTGGACATATCAAGAGCATTCCTTACGTGGAAGAAAATTGGTTTCCTTACATGGAAAGAGTTGGAGATTCCTTACGTGGAAAGACAAGTTTATTCCTTACGTGGAAAGATTGAGTCCTCACGCGGACATATCAAGATATGATTCCTTACGTGGAAAGATGAGGATTCCTTACGTGGAAAGATTGGAGTCCTGACGCGGACAAATCAGAAAGTTTGAAGAAGAAGATAGATTCCTTACGTGGAAAGTGTAGTCCTGACGTGGACAGATTCAGAAAAGAGATTGTGATTCCTTACGTGGAAAGGTGGGTCCTTACGTGGACGGAGTTGTATTCCTTACATGGAAAGATAGCATTCCTGACGTGGAACGATGGAGTCCTTACGTGGACAAATCAAGAAGAGAGTTATTCCTAACGTGGAAAGGTGGGTCCTAACGTGGACGATGTAGTCCTAACGTGGACAAGTTTGATTCCTTACATGGAACGAAGATGCATTCCTTACGTGGAAAGAGGGGGGTCCTCACGTGGACAGATCAAGATAAGATTGTGATTCCTTACGTGGAATGAAGATTGGAGTCCTTACGTGGACAGATTAAGATGTATTCCTTACGTGGAAAGAAATTGATTCCTTACGTGGAAAGAAGTTTATTCCTCACGTGGAAAGGCGAGTCCTGACGTGGACGATGTATTACTAACTTGAAAGATTTTAGTCCTGACGTGGACAGATCCAGACGAAGTCTTAGTCCTAACGTGGACGGTGTTATTCCTTACGTGGACGGTGTTATTCCTTACGTGGACGGTGTTATTCCTAACGTGGAAGAGTTTATTCCTAACGTGGACGATTTATTTCTGACGAGAAGGCAGACGAGCCATCCCCAGCAAAGTTGTTGAAGTTTTTCCGAGTTGACAGCAGATAGAGTCCTGACGTGGACAAGCAAAGGACGAAGTTTCCGATGATTCAATCTTTTTCAGGATGAGGAGAAGAATCCCCAGCACGGTCGCACGAGATCAGTGGGTTGCTGTAACAGTTAAATTCAGTCGATGAATGTCGTTCCCCAAGAAGTGGTGCAGTTTATTTCTGCGGTTGGCAAATTTCAGGTTTCCATTTGTATTCAACCATCTTCTACCTTTGAATGATCAAAGGTTGGGCGCTCTTTAACCATTCAGGTCCAAGCTGCTTGAATAGGGGCAGCTGTTGTACCCCGAAATTTGACCAACCGGGTCTCGTATCTAGTCCTATGTTTCGACGCATGACCGCATTCGCATCTGCATATCGCATACAGTGCATTTTTCATTTGTTTTGATTTTATCAGGATCACAGCCCTCGTCTCGTGTTTCAGGTGTTTTTTAATCAGTTTGGATAGATAGAATCGTGTTTTTGAGTACGTTTCGGTGCCCGTTTATTTTTACCGGCTATTTTGGTGCGCTCTCGCGGTGTTATGTGTCGTTCGGTGCTTATTTTGTTCCTCTGGGAATTATTGTGATTTTTCTGGATTTTATTGGCCATTTTTAGGGTTTAAATAAGATTTTTAATCATTTTAGGATAATATAGAATTTTATAGAATATTAATAGATTTTTCTTTTAGAATATTAATTGAATTTTTGAATATATTTTTAGATGTAGAATATTAATAGGTTTTAATATTTTAATAGTTTTTTTAGAATTTTAAATGGAATAAATAAATAGCATTTTCTTTTTAGAATATAATAGGGTTTAATAGAAATTAAATGATTTTTTTTTTAATTTTAGATATAGATAATATAGTTTTTATAGGATTTTAAATAGCATTTTAATAGAATAAATTTCTTTTCTCTTAATATAGAATAGGTTTCTTTTTTTTCTCATTTTAATAAATGGTTAGATTTTTTTTATATAGTTTTAATAGATATTATAGAATTTTAACAGATTTTAGAATATTAATAGTTTTAATATTTTTAATAGTTGTAATCATTTTTCAGAATATATTAGTAGCTTTTAATTAGCTTTTAGATTTAATTAGAAGTAATTAGCAATTTAGTCAATTAGTCATTTAATCCAGCATTTAGTTTTCATTAGTCTGTTGATAATCACGTTTTTATTAATCCACTTCATGAGTTTGTTTTTTTTCATTGGGCTTTATCCTATTTCGTTCATGCAAGGCCCAACTCATTATCCAGAATTGTCCAGATTTGTCCAGAAGCTTCCAGAACGATCCAGAGAACTTCAGCCTATAAATGCAGCTCGTCCACGTGTAAACGCGAGAGGGACCCACGTTATTTCACGCCATCACGCCACCTCACAAACAGCTTCTCCCCCTATCTGCCACCTTCCATGCCACGCGTCCAGCATGCAGCGACTTCCCCCACTCACATTGCCACGCGTCATCGTCTGAACCACCACCGGTTGCATGGCCGGCGGCCATGCAACCACCGCACCAGTTCATCGCCGGCCGCCGCAACCCACTGGAAAACCCAATTTTTTCCAGAAATCTTCTTCTTCTCCGATCAACCTTCAACATCATCAATCCTCATCTGTCTTCATCAATTTTGCCAGGTTTTCTCAGAAGCTTCATCCCTTCATCATGAGCTTTCCAGAGATTCATCGTCGTCTTCGTAGATCCACCAACATTCCACTGGGAGTTCTTCATATCTTCAACATCCATCAAGATCACCATGAATTTTCCAGCTTCGTTTTCCAGACCATCGAGAAGGATATGATGTTCTTCGTGAACATTCCAGATTCTTGAAGATCGTCGTCCGGATCTTCATACTTTCTCTAGGAGATCCAAAACGCTTTCGTCCAAACGTTCCTCAGATCGTCAACAACCAATTTGTTCGTCAAGGTTTTCTTCAAGATCTCCAAAGATCTTCGAAGATCTTCATCATCTGCATCGTACTCAAGAACACACCGTTCAGTGTCAGATACATTCATCCAGATGGTCTCAGATGCTTCGTAAGCTTCAAAAGTCCATCATTATTCTTCAGGATCCTTTATACTTTCCAGATTCTTCCAAATCGTCATCGCTCCCAAACTTCATCAAACGAGTTCATCACATGCAATCCTCGCTTACCAGATCTCCAGACATCGTCCACAACTTCAAGGTTCTCTGCTAACTCCTTCAGATTTACGAACGAATTCATCATACCTTTAAGATCTTCAAAGAGTATGGAAACGAAGACTGAGAACGAAGGTGGTAGAAAGAGCTGGTAAGGAGACAGAGGGAATGAGACGGAGAAGTGTCTGAGAGAGATTTCGAGGAGGTTCGGGGAAGATTGGGGGCGCCGCGTGGGAGAGTGAACAGTGGTGTGAACTAGGGTTCCTGAAGGTGGAACGAGGGAGAAAGGGGACCGCGTGTGATTGGGCCTTGGGGCCCATGGACTGCCATCCGTACACACCCCCCGTTTTTGGACAATCACATCAGTTTCTTTGGTTAGTTGGGCCGGGCTCAACGAGTTTCCAGCATCACCTCCGTTTCCTCAACTCACACCCCCCCTGGATTCTTTGTTTGTTTTTCTGAATTGCTTATGGGCTGGGCCCAGTTTTGTTTTTTCCTCTTTTACTACTGCAACCCCCTTGTACTCACCTGTACCCCTCTCCCCTTTATGTTTCTTATTTTTTTTCTATTGTAATATTTTCTTATTTTTTTTTTAGAAATGAGAAAAAGAGAAAAAATATATAGAAAAAAATTTTGAAAAGAAAAGAGAAAAGAATATTGAAAGACATGAAAAAAAAAGAAAAAGGAAATATGGAAAAAGAAAAGAAAGAGGAAAATAATATTGAAAAATATTGAGAAAAGATATGATAAAAAATGAGAAAGAATATTTGAGAAAAATATTGAAGAAAATAGTTGGAAAAGAATAAAAAAAATATTAGTGTAGACTTAATATTTTTTTAAAAGTACATTTTCTTTTTAGGATATATTTTCATAGAGTTTATTTCACCATTTTAGGGATAGTTTTAGAAGTCCACTTGTTAGGGGACTATTTTCCATTCGATTTTTTTTTCAGGATAGGATAGAATAGTATTTCCTAGGGGTTTATTTTCAGTATTAAATCATTGTAATCATTTTCAGAATGTTAATAAAACGAGATTTGAGCTGTGGTCCCGAAGTAGCCGAACTACAGCTGCTCTGATTCCTCGTACCAGACGAGGATATGTAGGCATAGGATGCGATATCCTAGCGAGCACACTAACAACTGACTTTTGTTCTCTCGCTGCTGTGCGATCGAGACTTGCCCGCTGACGACTAACTGATGTTACCCTTTTTCTCTTGCCCAAGTGCATTTGAGACCAGACCGTAGTTTTGCCCATAGGTTCCCGCACCTTTGAAACCAGTTGATTTTCTCACTGCTGTGTGAGAATACCCTGTTTAGGCGTAGTTAGCCTGAACTACGTAAAGCTCTGATCTTCCATGCAGTATGGAAGTACGTAGGCACAAGACGCGAAGTCTTGGCGAGCCAATTCCCTGTAGTCCCGAACTACGTTGACTCTGACTTTCTCTCTTGTGAATACGTAGACATAGAGTGCGACGCTCTATCGAGTCAATTCCCTTCCGTTTAGATTTAGCAGCCGTAGATAGATTGTTTTGCATCCTGTAGACAACCCAAGCAAGCGTGGATCCCGTCGAGTACGACGGACGTGAGGGGTGCTAATACCTTCCCCTTGCGTAACCGACACCCGAATCCAATTTTTGGTTGCGACGACCATACCTTTCCCGTGTTGTGAGAGGTTTACTCTGAGCGTTTCCTTTCCCTCCCGTGGGATAAATAACGCGCGGTGGCGACTCTTCTGTTCAGCCGGCGCCGATTTTCGCAGTAGCGACACACGGGTCTGCTTGTTGTTCCAGTTATCTCAACCCCAGCATCTGACCAACTTGAATTTATGGGAGAATTACGACAACAACCAATGACATGTCCCAGCCAAACTTCACACCTTGAGTAGCTTCCTCCAATTCACAAGCTGTCACTACGCAAGCTATAATCCACATAAGTCACAAGCCTTCAACAGGTCATAACAGTCATGCTGCTCAAATTCTCATGCCAAATGCAATTCCAAAGCAATAACTAGAAGCGAAACCAATACGGAACTCCTTGAGGAATAAGCGACTTAGTTATAATCCATTGACAGCAACACTTCTTTTTAGCTATGTTTCTCGATCTGTGGCAGGAAGTTACGAAATTGAAGCCGTTGCAATTTGCTTTGATCTTCACTTCCTATCTCTGTATTAAGACGCTGAATATAGGGTCCCTCTTTTATGCCATTTTAAACTCCATTACATACTTCTGCACCATTAGTCAAGCGAGAGTATCAAACATCGAACCAATAATTAACTCAATATTCTGAAAGAAGAAGGCGACAAACAGAGAAGCACATTCATGGCTGCACCACCTTGATTTCGCCCTTGCACCTTTTCTTGCTCCGCAAATCCGCCATAAGCTCCCTTTCTAGCGACCTGCAGCGAAGGAAATATTTGTCATTTCAACTTCTCAAACTAAGTCAAAAACATAAACATAGGTGAAGCAGATTATGCCGAGTGGCCAAAATTCAGAATAACCCTGATCAACAGATACTCAGAAGTAAAGCGTACTTAGTTGGAAATATTGGAACCTCTCTTCAAGAATCATTTTTAGAATGGGTGAGATGATGCGTAGTCAAGAGCTTGATGGCAGTACTAGTCAGTCTATCCTTCATGGAGTGGATGCAATCCAGTCAAACAAGAGTAGCAGTTCTGTGAAGGGCTTTGCAATTACTGATGTCTCTTCTCCTTACTTTCCTTCTAAAATCATACTTGAGAGCTCTATCGATTCACTACCGAAAATCAAGCAGACAAGTTTTGCACTGCTAGAAAATCAACAGGATTGTATAAGTGTAAACGGTACCCCATGGACGTTCCCTCACAATTTTCAAAACTTAGGGCTTTCGTTGCCGAGTCGGTGTCTTGTTTGACAGATGATGCAGACAATGCTTGTTGAAGCTTTACACGAGCTTATTGTAATGTTGATGAAGTTCTTGCCGAGATTGGTATCATTGTCACCATGTTGTTAAAGCGCCACCACCCAAGTCGCACACGTCGCGTATGTGTGAAACCTGCATTTCCAACAATGCAAACACCTGAAGATGGTCGTTCACCAGTAAAGGACTTAAAAAAAATTCAAGCTTTAAAATGCCATGACTCATCATACCCCCTTTTAGATTTATGTAAATTAGAGATCCGCCTTAGCAAATGCAGTGAAATCAAAGGTACCTGCAAACCAAGAGAAAGGCATAACAAATCAAGACAACCGTTGACGGGATCACGTTTTCAGCAGTAATTTAAATAATGCAAGAATCATCACCTTTTGGCATCCGAAACTCCGTGTTTCGAAGACAATGTTTGAATTTTAGCAACTGCCAACTTATCATCCCAGACTTATAACCGGGTCCTGAAAGAAGAAGAGGAAAATCAGCACAACAACAGCAGACAAATATGGCATCAGCACCAACATTTCATCAGCATATCCAATTCTGGAGTTCCTAGGAGAATGGGTTACAGAAAATTGATTTCTATGGAAATTAATGATCTTGTACAAACGCAGCCCAATTCAGATGAAGTATACTCTGCCTGTAACGGGAAAACAAGCAACGAAATATATGTTACCAACCGACAGTTTTGAATGAATACTTTGGCCTATGCATTGTATTATTCTCAAAAAGCCACCAATCACTACAAAAGCCAGGGAGCATCGTCTGCAAATATCAACCATATTAGCAAGTACTTGCAAGCAGCTTCAAAACAATAACGTCGCAGACAACCAGCAGCTTGTAGACACCGAAAGACATCAGCCTCAACGAGTATACCGATCCACCATTAACACCAGCATGACGTCAGTATATCAGTTCAACATCTGCAACAACATTGGCATTTGCAAACAAACACAATATCAGATGACCTCGACCGACATTGCGGAAACTTCATATATATACACATTCATACACATTCACGAAGTAGAACACTCCAAGCAGCGAATACATACATATCCCACAGTAGAGGACAGAATGCAAGAAAGGAAATCCAAGCAGAAGATACAATTTGGGTAGAAGCATAAAAAGGTATCACGCACGGTAGCAATCATAATCACATCACCAGCAAACGTACATTGAAGAATTGAAAGAGCAAAGTAACAAATATCTGGAATTTACCAATGATGAACTGCCGCGTCGAAATCTTTGAAGTTTGCAGAATTTGTTCTTGAGGAACATACAATTCCACGGTATCCAAAAGAGCCACCTTCTGTTGCTCATACGGATTGGAAGGGTTTGAATCAACCTAGACAAAAGCATTCATTTGAATCATATACAAACTGGAGCCAGCGAGCTTTCTACTGATTTAACGCTTGTAACTCCTCGTGAGAAGGCCGTAAAGAAACTTTCAGATGGTGGAAATTGCTCTGGGCTGCTCATTTCCCTTGGCCCAAATCAAATTGCTATCTGCCCCTGCCAATTTACAAGTCCAGAGTTAGTAATCCATTATGGAATGTTTCCGTTTGAAAAAGATCCAACTCAATAACAGCTAGCAAATTTTCAGAAGAGATTTTCTCAAACATAGCAACTCTGAACACAATCGTACAAATTTGGAAGTCAATTAAATGTCCAGCTGCAAGCAAATCAGGCGTGTTTAACTTCTCTCCAAAACAGTCCTCAAACATACCCCGCCGGATTTGGAAGTTTCATTATGCCTCTTCAATTCGCATTACTCCTCACAGCCCTATAAAACCGAACAGATGAATGATTAGAGAGACCACAGACAGAATCAATACACAAAATTGCAACCACAATCCAAATTCATAAAAATCCCAAACTCAGACGGATTTCACAGACAACAATTCGTACACCCAAAAAATTCTAAACGGTGAAACCCAAGATATCAAAATCACAATATAAAGGGAGGAATACTCATCTTCATCACCGAATCGCCAATCTCCGCCGGAACTCGACCGCGAAGCCCTTGTCGCTCGCGCCCAAATCCTTTCCGTCGCCGCCATCGGAACTCCCCTGAAAACCATCAAACTGTGAGATCTTTTTTCTAATGTTTTACACTTTGCTGTTCTGTTTGTTTGATTTATGTAGAGACGGAAGAAAAGAACGAAAGGAGAGGAGAGGTTTGCGACTGGAAAGGCGGACATTCAAAAGGAGAAGACGAAGCAGGGAAATTGGGGGGTGATTTCGCGAATTTAGGGTTTCGTTTTGTTTATTTTGTTAATTTTTATTTGTAACGTAATTATTCACACACACACCACTAATTACACCACACACACACTAACCTTACCCTTAATCACTCCCTTAAACTGTCGTAAATCTCACCTAATAATCATCTTAAGTCTTAACTGATTTTAATTACTCAATTTATTTTATTAATATTTAATTTAATTAATTAACCAGTAACTTTAATCAACTGTTTTTTTATCTTTTTAAATTAACCTTTTTATTAATCCTTAATCTCAATAACCCTTTTATAACATTTAATCTACTCTTTTTTTTTAAAATCTCTACTTCATTTTATTCAACTCTTATTTATTTAAAATCTATTTAATAATAACTATAAACTCTTTTATGAAAAATCTTTTAATTTAATTTAACCTTTTATAATAACAATTTTTATTTAAACCCTTTATTTAGATCTAGCTTTTATAATTTTATTAGGCAACTTTTTAAAATAATTAATTCATATTTGTTTTCTCACCTTTTACTTATTTCTATTTTCATTAAATTAATAACCCTCTTAATATAAAGAATTAGTCCTGTTACAAATATAAAATAAAGAGCTTTTCACCTATTAAAATAATTTTTGGTAAAACTAATTAAAAACCCTTTTATAATAAGAAAACTATCTTATCCTAATAAACTCTAAGAAATATAATTTGACTAATTTTCTAAAATCCCAATTAATTCAATAAATGTTTTACGATTTGAATATTTTCTTTTTAAGTAAAAAAAGATCTATAATAATTTAATTTAACTTTCAAAATTAATCTCACTAAAAAAATATATATAATAATCAAATACCCCTTTTGTCTCAAAATGGATCCATCATCTAAACTCCTCGCCTAAAAAAAACAGTCAACTCAACTAAGATAAGATCGAACCAACATTCAATCGTGCACACCCACTTCACGACACATTCACTCTCACACACTTCAGCGCTTTCATGCGTTTGTGTATGGTTTATTTTATCTGCAACCTTTATTTACCGTAATTTACATTACTATCCTTTACATTTATCGCACTGCATTCCGTCCAAAGGAAAAACCTACACATGAGTCAACACTTGTGTGTAGTGCATCTCATTTACATCATTCTCCCCACATGATCCTTGATCCCATTCAAGTCGATCTTCTTAAGTTTAGATCCTACCCCATAGGAAGGACCTTTGCCTTACAACATAGAAACAAAAACAAACAACTCAATAAAATTATTCAAACACAATAGAGAAAAGATTCCAAATCATCTTAAGCGAGATAGAATCTCCACCCCACAACAATACAATCAAGCCGTAGGGACTTTGCCTTAAGAGAGATAAGGGTGTACCTCGTTGATCCCTGTCCGAGTACGTAAGTACTTTTCTTAAGATGATGCAAAGACTATTTTCCTACAACCTGTGGCGGTTATATCTCCCTTAAAATGACAACTCATCTCTTCTCCTAAAATCAATCAATCAACTACCCTAAACCCGTAGGAACTTTGACCACAGTCAAAGAACTCCTCAAACCCTTTAGGGGAACTACAAATACTCTGATTTCACTCCCGTAAGGATATGTAGGCATAAGATACAATATCTTATCGAGTATACTTAGAAATAAACCCCTAGGTCTTTTATACCTTAAGTAGATAAACACTTAGCAATAAAAAAATATAAAACAAGAGGTTCCTGTAGAGTACTACAGAAACTTAGGATGCTAGTACCTTCCCTAAGTTTAACCAACCCCCGAACCTAAAACTCTCTAGCTTGCATTTGCATTGCATTGTGGGAATTTCGATCTTTATCCTTTCCTTTGGAAAAATCAAAGTTCGGTTGCAAAAATGAATTAAAGATTCAAACTAATCAATAGTTTGGTATCCAAATTTCACCGTGACACTCCCAGCTACAATATTGATAATTGTAAAGCCTTCAAGCATAAGGTGCAAGACCTTATCCACAGTAAAGCTATCAATTTTTCACATGACACGCCCAACGTTGTGCAAAATCCCATGGCTAATCATGGAGCGGCTGGGGTAAACATTGTTGAGGAGAAAGGTTTGAATCTGGTGACCGATGTTGAAGAACTGAAAACTCCGTTGAGTTTTGTGAAGGATAAGTTGTTGAGCGGGGGAGTGTTTCCCAGTTGTGACAGAGACTGCACAAGTTGTTTAACCCATCCTAAGGGATGCGAGAAATTGAAAAGTCATGCTCAAAGGTTGATGGATGACGGTAGTCTGCAATTTGACAGAGTTTCGACAGAGAAAAGAGAGAAAGTAATGGCTGAAGAGAAGGATGAAGTGGCTACAATTTCCATTCCTTATAAGACAATCACTATTTTTGCGCCGCCAAGGCCGCCCACCATTATAATCACTAAAGCAGGGTCGGTACCCTATGAAAGCACCAAGGCGATCCCACAGAATTATGGGGCTGAGGTATATTGCAATGGTCAGAAGCAGGAGCTGAAGAGCTCACCATTGGATTCTGTTGATAATTTGGTAGGGACCGGGGGAATAACCAGAAGTGGAAGAGTATTTTCATCTCCGGAAACGAATGCTGAAAGGGCCGATAAGGGAAAAGGAAAAGTTGTGGTTGAAGAGAGTTCTCAGAGCGGTGAGAAAGAAACTTTGTTGAAGGATGCGAAAGAGTTTATACACTTGATCAGGAAAAGTGACTATAAGATTGTAGACCACTTGCAGCAAACTCCGTCGAAGATTTCAATTTTATCTCTAATTCTATGCTCTGAGGCACATCGGAATGCCTTGTTAAGGATTCTGAATACCACGTACGTGCCATAAGAAATTTCTGTGTATCAGTTAGAAGGAGTGGTGGCACACATCAATTCCGGGAATGGGCTAGAGTTTACGGATCTTGATTTGACGCCGAAGGAAAGAGACCATAATCAAGCGCTGCATATCTCCATTGAATGCAAAGGGGTCGTATTGTCGCATGTGCTAGTGGACACTGGGTCTTTGTTTAATGTGTTACCCAAGAAAGCTTTGATGAAGCTGGACACCCGAGGAATAATGTGCACCCCAAGTGATTTGGTTGTGCGGGCATTTGATGGGACAAGAAGGTCCATTTTCAGAGAACTGACTCTTCCAATACAGGTTGGACTAGAGGTTTTGAATGCGGTGTTTTACATTATGGATATTCAACCAGCGTATAGCTACTTGTTGGGACGACCTTGGATCCATTCGGCGGGCGCTGTGACGTCAACTCTACACCAAAAGCTAAAATATATGATGGGCGGTAATATTGTTACTGTTTGTGGTGAAAAGAATATTATGATAAGCCATTTGTCTTCATTCAAATATGTAGAGGTTGACGGTGAGATTCATGAAACGTTGTGCCAAGCTTTCGAAACTGTGCAGATTAAGGAGAAAGCTCCATATGTGAGCAGAATGTCTGAGGTTGCTATGTCGTCTTTTAAGGAAGCACGGGAAGTGGTAAAGTCTGGGGCATCTCAGGGTTGGGGGAAAGTTTTGAGCATCCCTAATAAACAAGACAAGTTTGGATTGGGGTACAACCCATCTTCTTCCTCTTCACAGAGTACTCTGCGCTACAGGAGACCAGTCCGATTCACTAGTGGTGGGGTGATTTTTGATCAGATCAATGCCGTGTTCGACAAAGAAGGTGATAGTGACTATGACATGGATGCATGGATCCGACCATGTATTCCTGGTTAGAGCTTGAACAACTGGACCATCAAGGAGGTCATCCAAGTGACTAATGAAGAGTAATGATTTGTTTTCTTGATTATGTGTAGCCCTATGTTCTACCCAGGACATAGTGGTCATTGTCTGAAGGGCCTTATATTTTATGTTTGAACAATTATTTTGTCATTAATCAAAGGGTGTTTTCTTGCATTCAAATATTGTGATCTCTGTTTTTCTTGTTTTATTTTAATAATAAAATGGAAATGTGGTTTGTGCTTGTTTGCATATCATTTTAAGCATTAAATCATCATCATTGTAGGTTTCACATTGCAGATGCCATCGGCTCAAACTCGTCTATGACTCGGTATGAATTTGATAATCCAATCTTTCAAGCTGAAGAAGAGATTGAGGAAGACGAAGACCTGCCTGAAGAGCTCGCCAGGCTACTGAAACAAGAAGAGAAAGTTATTATGCCTCATCAGGAGGAAATTGAGGTCGTCAAATTGGGCACCGAGGAAGCCAGAAAGGAAGTCAGGATAGGGGCTACATTGCAGAGTGATGTCAAATGAAGACTGGTTGAAATTCTCTGAGAGTATAAGGATGTCTTTGCTTGGTCATACAAAGATATGCTCGGTCTTGATACAGACATTGTGGTTCATCGCTTACCTCTTCGTGAAGAGTGTCCACCTGTCAAACAGAAGTTGAGACGAACCAGACCGGACATGGCGGTAAAGATCAAAGAAGAAGTCCATAAGCAGTTGGACGCAGGATTTCTCGCCGTGACGAATTACCCTCCATGGGTCACTAACATCGTACCTGTACCTAAGAAGGATGGTAAGCTACGGATGTGTGTAGATTACCGTGATCTCAATCGAGCGAGCCCGAAAGATGATTTCCCGCTCCCCCACATTGACGTACATGTTGACAATACTGCCCAATATTCCCTGTTTTCCTTCATGGACGATTTCTCCGGATACAATCAGATTAAGATGGCCCCGGAGAACATGGAGAAAAACATCGTGGAGGACTTTTTGCTACAAGGTAATGCCCTTTGGATTGAAGAATGCAGGGGCAACCTATTGTTAGATACATTGTTTGAGTATCGGGGTGTGTTATCGTCTCCACAGGGAATCTATGATATTGCCGCCGTTCGACAGTTGTTAAGTTCTTAATGTCTCTACTGCGAAAAACACCCGGCGGAAAACAGAAGAGTCACCACCTTTCGTTATTTATCCCAAAGAGAGGGAAAGGAAACGATCAGAAAAACCTGACGAAAAGGGAAAGACAAGGTCATCGCAACCAAGTCTAGATTCGGGAGTCGGTTACGCAAGGGGAAGGTATTAGCACCCCTCACGTCCGTCGTACTCGACGGGATCCATGCATTGTTGTCTAGTCTATGGGTGAAAAAACAAACTAATCTACGACTTTTAAAGCTAAACAAAAAGAACTGACTCGATAGAGCATCGCCGCTCTATGCCTACGTATTCCCTCGTGCAATGGGAAAGTCAGAGTCAACGTAGTTCGGGAAACTACGGGGGGAGTGCTCGCCAAGACATCGCGTCTCGTGCCTACGTATTCTCATCTGGCAAGAGAAACCAGAGCAAAACGTAGTTCAGGCTATCTACGGGACGAAAGGGTGTTCTCGATCACACGGGGGTGAGAGAAAAGGTTGACGATACTAGCGTACGCATTCTAGAAGTTATGTGTATGCTGCTCGACCATTGGACACTTAGGCGTTACCTGTTTGCGGTAGAACAGACGTAGTATGTCATTGGTTTAAAGGTACGGGAACCTACGGGAACTAGAACTACGGTCTGGTCTCAATTGCGCTAGGGCAAGAGAAAGGGACAAACTAGTCGTCAGCGGGAAAGTCTCGATCGCACGGAAGCGAGAGAACAAAGAAGTTAGTTGTTAGTGTCCTCTCTAGGATATCGCATTCTATGCCTACGTACTCTCAACAGGTATGAGAAATCAGAGCAGCCGTAGTTCAGCTAACTACGGAAAAAAGGTCTCGATTGCATGGGGGCAAGAGAAGGGACCTCAATCGCCAGGACGCGAGAGAAAAAGGGGGTCCTAATTGCCACGATGCGAGAGAAAAGAGAAGTCTCAATCACCAGGATGTGAGAGAAAAAGGTTCGGAACGGGACGCACATGCTAAGTCCTAAGACGTAGGAGCGAATGCGTCACCTATCACCCAAAGGGTGTACACTAAACATTCTAGACGAGTGAGAGGAAGCCCCCCACTTATCATTTCCCACGTATATAATGTTACAACTCACAACACTCGAAGGTTGAATAAAATAGATGAAAGAGATGAAATAAAAACAATGTTACCGAACGGAGTGGTTCCGTGTACCCTTGACTTTTCCGTGCAAGCTCCGTTCCAAGCATTTCCGTCATAATTAGACTTATAAATGAAGTCAAACCCCAAGAGGTAGAGTATTGATATCCGTGTCAAAGACAAGATAGAGAAATGATATTGCGAATCATTCTCCAATTAAATCATGTCACATGAAACAAACCAGAAGAAAGTCAAAATAAAATCAGAAGGAGAATAGAAATGAGGAGAGAAAGAAGTGGTCTCATATCCTACATTATCCATCAACAAATTGATTAATAACGAATTACGGAGGTCTCATCATCGACCTACAAAACAAAAGAAAGTGAGATAACAAGTCCAACAACAAAAGGAAATAAGAATTCAATTTCTAAAAGAAAATATAATTCTAATAGAAATATTAAAAGAAATTGAAAAAGAAAATAGAATATAAAATTCTATGGAAAAAAATATGTATAAAATATTCTAAAAGAAAAATATAATAAATATATATATTTCTAGAAAAATAGTAAAATATGTACAATATAAAAATACAGCACATGGGGGTTTACAGTTCAGAACAGGGGTGCAGCCCAGAAAAAATCGGTTGGGATGGGCCCAACTTCACAAACAGACAGCAAACAGAGGGGGGTGTACGAAGGACAATGGGGTATGAGTCCAACAAACATATAGTTGGGCTCGACCCAAACCAAACAAGCAAATGGGAGGTGCATCAATGGAAAGGGGAAAACGAATCCAAATTAACGGAATGGGCTGAAGCCCACTAACCATCCAAAAGGTCTCAGGATTCTTCATCTTCTTCATTTAATCAAAACAAAACCCTAGATCCTGTTCAGGCCGTCACCCACATCTCCTAACTCCGCCGTTTTCGTAACTCAAGCCTCCTTCTTCTTCTTCAACACTATCACCTTGCTCAAACTTGTTCCGTCACTTTCGCAACTCAAACCTCCCTACCTAACGCTCTAAGCTTCATTCCCTTCATCAACATTACCTGCAAACCAAACGAGAGACCAAAATCAAAAGATCTTTCCAATTTCATTTGAATGCTATGACCTCGAGGAGATTGAAGACGAGTTGTTGAAGTTGGAATTGGTGAAGACGGCGGATGAAGACGTTCTTCAAAATGAAGTTTCGAGATGTGAATTCGTAGATCTGGAGAGCGGAGATTTGTGATGAAGCTATTCGAAGGTGTTAATGGATATTTGTGATGAAGATCTGATGATGATTGTTGTTTGCATGTTGAAGATTAGGGAGGATCCGTGAGGTGTTGATGAGTTGTGCGAGTTTGATATTAGGTTTGTCGAGATAGATCTGAAAGATGTGTTGTTTGAAGTTTGGTAGAAATCTGGGGATGATCTGGAAGAAATGCGAAGCTGATGAAGAACAAACAGAGGTTTGTTCATGGTGATGGTTCGTAGGTTGTAGATCTGGAGGTTTGAAGTTTGTTCGATGAAGTTGGATCTGTGGATATATGGTAGATCTGGATTTGGATCAAAGGTTTGATGAAAATTTGAACGAATATTGAAGATCTATGAAGATTTGAGTGTGATTTGTAGAAATTCTGGAAAAAAAGTATGAACATATGAAGGTTTGGATGAGGTTCTGGCAAAACTGGATGAATGTGATGAAGATTTGAATGAATAGTTCATGAAGTTGCTGGAAAATCCGGAAGAAAGTTATAAATGTCTGGGTTTGGATGAAGAATTCTGGGAATAAGATAATGAATGCGATGAAGATTATATGCATTTCTGGAAAATTTGTTTGAACATGATGAAATGTATGTGCTTATTTCCCAGCTGGTCGAGATTGAATTTCTCTTCACCCGATAAATTTGGGGTTATCCCCAGCAGTGGAGCGGATTCAGAGTTCCGTTTCCCCATAGAGTCTAAGTCTTTGGCTCCTGTTCCCTCAAAGTCTAGGTTAATGACTCATTCCCCAAGCAAAGGTCGATGTTGATTCCCTCATTGAGTAATCCCCAGCAGAGTTGCAGGAGTGGTATGTTTCTCATCCTCAGCAGAGAGATTTTGGGACAGATTCTCAGTGAACCTTACTCGATTTGGATTTAATCTCCAACAGGTGGAAACCTATGGCAGAGTAGAGGCATTCCTCAGTAGTTTGCTTTACTCCCCAGTAGAGTCGTGTTCCAGGAGGCCGTCCTTGGCTGATTTCCCCAGTAGAGTGGATTTGTTCTCCCCAGCCGAGTTGGGCGAACCACACAAGAGTTGTATTCTGGTAAGCCATTCAGGGCACTTTCCTCAGCAGAGTTTGCGTTGATCTCTAGCAGAGTGGATTTTTGTTCTCGTCAGAGCAGTAGTACCCAGGAGAGTTATTTTTCTTGAGGCCATCCAGGGCTTGTTGTTCCTAGCATAAGTCCAATCGTAATTGGCGTATTTTATCTTTCCCCGGCAGGGTTTACTCTTTTCAGCATTTATTTTACTGAGGTGGTTCGTTTGTATGTGCATTGTGCATAGCATCCTCAAATACGTAGCATTTCCATTTCGTATGGAGCATTACGCCATATTCAAGCATATGTATTTGAAGCATAAGCCAAGTTGTTACCTCGTGTTTTCAGGTGTGTCGCCGGCAGACAACGGTTTGTTTTTCTCGAGCCTTGGTGGTATCCAGACCCCGACAAATATCAGTGTTTTCTCTTGAGCCTGTGTGGTATCCATACCTCTAGCAAAATCATTGACAGATGTGTCCATCCTATCATTTGTTCCCCAACAGAGTTTGCTTGTTCAAGTTTCTATTTCCCTAGTGGAGTTCTCTTTCGGATTATGAATCGGTAGATTCTCCTCTCAACTTCGTGTTGAGCCGACCTTCGGGTTTGATGCTCGCTTTTATTTAGAGAATTCCTGCTGGTTAGCAGATGTTTTCAACTTCGTGTTGAGCTGACCTTCGGGTTGGATGCTCGCTTTTATTTAGCGAATGCCTGCTGGTTAGCAGATGTTCTCAACTTCGTGCTGAGCCGGCCTTCGGGTTTGATGCTCGCTTTTATTTAGAGAATGCCTGCTAGTTAGAAGATGTTCTCAACTTCGTGTTGAGATGGCTTTCAGGTTCAACGCTCGCTTTTATTTAGCGAATGCCTGCTGGTTAGCAGATGTTCTCAACTTCGTGTTGAGTTGGCCGTCGGGTTCGATGCTCGCTTTTATTTAGCGAATGCCTGCTGGTTAGCAGATGCTCTCAGCTGCGTGTTGAGCTGGCCTCCAGGTTCAATGCTCACTTTTATTTAGCGAATTCCTACTGGTTAGCAGATGCTCTCAACTGCGTGTTGAGTCGGCCTTTGGGTTCGATGCCTGTTTTTATTTAACAGATGCCTAACAGCGAGGTCAGATGTTCTTCTCAACTTCGGGTTGAGTCGGCCTTCGGGTTCGATGCCTGGTTTGTTTAATAGATGCCTAACGGTGAGGTCAGATGTTCTTACCGACTTAGTGTCGTTGCCTGCATGCTAGCAGATGTATCTTCCGAATGCGTGTCGAGGCTTTCTGGTTGGTAATCAGTTAGTTCATTGTCGTTGCAACTATGAGATACAGTTATTTCCGGAGATTTTGGCCCAATAGCAAGTTTGCAGTTCTATTTTTATGGTTGGCAAATTTCTGGGTTCTTTGGTATTCAACCGTCTTTTAAGAGAAGAGTCTCAGTTGATCTCAGGCTCAGACAAGAGTGCTCACAATCACCAAGAAGTTGGCAAGGCTCCTTGAAGGAGGGATTAATGTATGGTGTTTGTCTCCTATCTCGGGGGTCAACAAAGGATCATCAGAGGTTCATGAGATCATGGTTGTGCATAAGATGTGATTGAGAAGCTCGTTGAATGCTTTGGAAGTCATTGTGGAGCTTTTCTAGGCTTTCATTGCATCTGCAAGAGGTCACAGTCAAAGGATGTGAATCTAGGGTTTCATCTGGTCAACTCAAGGTCAACTGAGGACTAACCAGGGAATCTTCTATCGAGATTTTGTGAAAAAAATACCTACTATCGAGGTTTAACTAGGGAATCTTCTGTTAAGATTAGCCAAGGAATCTACTGCTGAGATTCTTCTGACAAGCATATAGTAGTTGACTGTAGTGAAAATGGTTGTCTTCATACATGGATGAGACATGGTTCATGTTATGCTTATGATTGAATATGCTCTGATGTGCATTTGATTAATTCATGTAGTGTCAAGGTTACTCAGTGCAATGCCCCACACTTTTGGATATACCATGCATGTAAGGACACATGAAATGTAACGACTGATCAATGCATGTATGCATGCCAGTAAGAATTGGTATTTTATTGCAGATGTTTGATTTTCATGTTATGGGAATATTCTATATGAATGTGATGATATGTCTGACAAGACGCTAGAGGGTAGAGACTTAATTACTACATGACAGTGATTTATGCAATGACTCAAAGGTTTTCAAAGTTGCCCTTGTGGTGGGTAATTGACTAAATAAAGTTTTTTGCAACACGGTTTCTTGTCGAGGGAAAAGTAATTTTGATGGGAGGTAATTTGCAGCATGATTTCCTGGCACTCATTTCAAACTCAATGACGTATTGCTTGAGCAACTGAACAACTTGAAAATATGGAGAGGATTTGCCCTTCGGTAATTCTCTTGCCCCATTCAGTTGGGTCTTTGAATGAATTTACCTCAAAAGGAGTTTATAAACATCTTTTCATAACATGACCTTGAGATGGCTTGCCCCTGTGTTCTGAACTTTGAAGTGATGTACTCCTGGCTAACCAATTTTGGGCTGGTAGACTTATAGAGTTGGATTCATGATCGCGACTTTCTATGTCTAATACAACTAACTGCAAGTGCACAGTCTATCGCGTAGTAATAATAGATATCGATCCCACAGGGACTCGTAATCAAACTAGTGTTCTCGGGAGTTACTATGTTTAGCTAGGTAGAATATGTTTAAGGGAATAAGATTGTCACTAAAAGGGAACTAAGATTACTATTTAGATTATAATTAATTGAATCGATACGTAGTAATTGTGTTCTTCAGGGATTTGATAAATTACTGGTGTATGAAATAATTTTCAAAGTTTATTTAAGAAGAAAATGGAGATTTGAAGACTCTCGTCTCACGATGGTTATTAACGCTAATCATAATCCTAAGGGCCAAACATACACTTTCGTATCCCGTTCGGGGTTAAAATTATTTTTTGGAAATCTCTAAGTTCTAATTCATTTTAAAGTGCTTTCGCTGTTATTAAAACAAATGCCTAGTGTTTACTATCTGACCTTACCGCAGCTTTCGCTTGTTGGTTCGTATCTTAATTAATTTCCCACTTTCGTGGCAAAACTACTTTTAAATAAGTTCTCGCTTTCGCGACGAAGTTTATTCAGTGAATCACTTTTAAACACTCAGACCATAAATTACTTTTTGAAAAGAAAGTTTTTCAACCAGTGGTTATCAAATCCCATTCGAATTATTACTACATATCGATTACCTAAGTTTAGCTAGACATGGATTTGGGAAAGATAAAATATAAATAAGAACAATAAATAATAATTTGCATTATAATAAAACTGAAGTCGATCAAAATGAAAACCTGTAAACATGCCAATTGGCCTTTGGGCAGATCCTCCACAGATGTTGGCAGGATTCTGGTCTTTAGTGCCAATTTGATCGTACAATAAAATAGAAATTGCAGAAGAATGAAAATGGGAATACAGGAAAGGTAGAGAGAAACAAATAAGAATAAAACTGGAAAATATGCTCTGGAAGGTAAATTTGGCAGCACTTCGTGGTATGAATGCAGCACACCTTCTGAAGTCCTCTGCTTCCCTTTTTATAGAAGTGGAATCCCAACGGTTATCACTGAAGATGATGGACCTTGAGGCAGATAATTTATGGAGTAGTGGTCCACTCTGTGGGAATTGGAACTGCTCTTTTGACGTGTAATCTGAGTGGGGCGTTTTTGCCTGCATGACGGTCGTCACAAGGTGTGACAGTCGTCACCCGTGTGACGGTCGTCATGAAGCTGTGACGGTCGTCACATCAGCAAAAACAGCTTGCTGCGCTTTTCATTGTACTTTCACTCCTTTTTCGTCCATATTTCATCTGAGATTGCTCCTTTTCTTCATGTTGCCTTGTTTAGACGTGATCGTTGAATACCTGCAAAACATCAGACAAATACACGGAAATAACCCGAAATCGGATTGAAAACGGTTAGATTTTAGTTGAATTATGCATGAAAATATCTATATGATTTCGTGTTATCAAACTCCCCTAAGCTTGAATCTTTGCTTGTCCTCAAGTAAAACATGGAAAAGTCGGCAAGCACGAGGCAACTTCTTCGTTCGCAGAGTTTGGAAAAACCGGGATTCTTGGTAGGAACAAGACGAGTATCATGACGACACTGGACTACAAGTCTTCGGAGGTCTCCTTTTTATGCAAATCGGTCTCAGTCATGCTACTGTATGTTGGTGTCAAGGTTCTCGCGACAAGTTCACCCTGTTTGTTCTAGCGCAATCACCTTAAGCCCGTTGTCCGCACACTTTCATGGCAAGTCGACCTGTTAGTGAATATGATCTCATCTCTGTTTTTGATCTTCTTCATTGATCATAATTTTATGTCATTGATTTTCAATGAGTTTTTCGTGTCGTTGGGCTAAATGCTCGGGTGAGGAGCACTTAACTTAGAAGGAAACGTGTCTTATATTTTTGGGCTATTTAGCTCTCTTTTCATGATTTTTCATCTTTTTGGAGATCATACACTTATTTGCATCGGTCGCTCGCTTAGAAGAGTTTTAGGTTGGTGCTGACTGCTAGTATAAACTACTTGGGGTTGAGTTTGCGTAGACACTTGAGACTTTGGTACACGTAGGTGGTGAAACCGACTCGCATAAACTAGAGATCTGAGGTGTCTGGACGATACTGGTTTTGTTAGAACTGTCGTTTCCTCGGAGTTTCAAAACTTGGTTTGAACTCAGGTGCATTCTCTTGGTGCTTTTGCTTTTGAGGAACGAACTAAAATTTTTGTTTACGTTGAATAATGTGGGGATTGTCTGCGTAACGGGAAAAATATATCGACGAGCTTTATTTGCTAGAAATGGAAAGTGTAAAAATAGAAATTGCTAAAATTCAAAGTGCAGTGAAATGGAAATAAAGGAAATAAAGGAAATTCAGAGTACAGTGGAATGGAAATAAGGCTCCGCTCCCACACTATCTCGATAAGTGTCCTCACTGATTCTTGAAGCATGCGAGAGGGAGATACAACTGAAAATGAAAATACAAATAACTGAAATATAGTAAACAATGAAGGAAAAATGGAAATCTAGTCACGGCCTCTGGCACGTCCGTGCTGGCGTCCTCTGGCTCTAGCAAGGACTACTCTGTCCTCATAGCTCATAGCTCCGGTGTGGTAGACGGTGTCTCGGAGTCCTTCGACCTGCAAAGTCAGATTCGCTAGGCTCTCAGTGATCGTAGCTTGGCCGGTGTGAAGTTGTTGCATTTGAGTCCGGTGCCAAGCTTCGAACTGGTCAGCTCGTTGATTCTGCTGCTGCAGCACCGTGAGTATCTGTGCCTGCTGGTCTAGGGAGCGACGAAGGTCCTCTTCTGTGTAGTCTGGAACGGGATGATGACGGCGGCGGCGGGAGGATGTACCTACGGGGGGAGGAGGCTGCGATGCCTCTGGCTGCTCGGACCTGTCCAACTCAGCTTGGATTTCATCGTCGGAATCGTGAGTGTGATCCTGAGTAGGAACAGCGGCAGCAGGAGGGGCAGTGAGGTCGAACAACCAGTTGGTACGGTCCTCTGGATGGATGCGGGTGCGGGATGGAAGGATGATGCTTCGGACGGTCTTGCCACGCACAACCGGATGGTATTTGCCGTCAGCTCAGGAGCGGATGAGATGGGAGGCTCTGCAGTTGTCGGTGTCTAAGAACACCGAGGGGATGGAATGGAGGTGCTGGAGGCGGTCGCCAAGGTTCAGCCCAAGTGCAATAGCAGTGACAATCCCGCCAGAGTAGAATGGCTTCGAGCCACGGTTGTAGTTGGCCTAAATGTGAGCCAGCAGAAACGGGGCAGCGTTGACAGGTTCATTGTTGAAGACGCAATGGAGAAAGAAGAACTCTTTCGAGTTCACTTTGTGGTTGCTGTCTCTGGCGAAAATAGTGTTGCTCAGCGCTCTGTGAAAGTACCGGATGGTTGGGTTATGAATATGAGTGGCGTGTAGGGAGTCCCAACCATCGGCATTGAGGCCGGTCAACTGATACCACAGCGCGAAAGCTTCGTGCTGGAACTGATCGGTGATGCGGCGGTGAGCGTTGTCGTCGCGAGGTAGCTGTAGGATGCTGGCAATCTGATTTTGATTCACCTGATAGTTGACGCCAAACATCCAGAAGCATGCGACACCTGTGTGCTGGTTAAGTTCGCCGCTGGATGTGGCGTAAGTGAACGAACTCAAGAACTCAAGAGTGAGTTGTTCGTACGTTGGCTGTGGGTTGGTGCAGAGGTTCCAGATGCCTGCTCTTTGAAGCATCCAGGTTACACCTTCAAGGAGTCCGAGCTCCGTAAGTGATGGAAGGTGCGGGTAGTGAGTCGGCTGGAGCGATCTCTGATGAAATGCAATGTAGTTTGCTCGCTGTCTTTCGCCTAAGTCTCCTTCACTGAAGGTGATGTTACTGATATCTGGGGTTTCTGCATTCCTTGCCATTGTTGGAAGATGGAGAGGTTTCTGAGGTTTGGGGTTTTTCTGCAGAGAGGAAAAACTGACAGAAGTGTGGTTTGGAGGTTGAATTTGGAGTTGAAATTTATAGTTCAATGTGGGGAGGACGAAAATTCGTAGTGGGGTAGGAGTTAGGATGATTGAAAGTGATAATGGGGGGAAGTGGAAGAGAACACGAACCCTGTTTTATCAGATATCAGTTTCTGACTGCGTGACGGTCGTCACGTAGGTGTGACGGTCGTCACCCGCGTGACGCTCGTCATGAGGCTGTGACGGTCGTCACAGCAGCAAAATCTGCAGAACGCAGAATTTTGCTCTGAGGGCGTACTCGTAGTGACTTTAAGGCTTAGTATTAATACGGTGATGTAATATAACAACCAACAAACAACAAATAATGCGAAAACAGAGTAATTGAATAAAAACTAGAATTGAAATAACATAGAATTGAAACAATTGTATGTAGTACATAAAGAAAACTAACAATGCGAAAAATCCAAATGATTAAATGAAACTAACTAGACTAGACTAAACTGAAACTACTGCTACGAGCTAATAACTAATCTTTTCGTGCCTTCAACTCATCGAATTTCTGTGAATAGTAGTCGAGTTAGTCGCAGACTAGATCCATGAAGCCTACCAGTTCGTCGTACATGCTTGCGATGTCAGCTTTTACATTAGTCAGAGCTGTATCGACGTTGTCCAATCTGAGTAACACGGCATCCATTTTGTCAGTGGTCTCCTCAGGGATAGGCTCAGGATAAGTATTGTAGTGTGGAGGAGTCGTAGGGTCTACTTCAGTTTCAGATGCAGCGTCCTCATAATACATATAGTCGTGTGCCTCAGAGATGTGGTCACTGTCATACATATAGTTCTGGGGTGTTGACTGTGGTGAAGGAGGTCCCATAGGCTCATCCAATTCATAGAGCCAGTTGTCCTTGTTGTGGATGCTTGTCATCAGATGATCAGGCAGTGTGAATAGTTGTACTGGTTTTTCGTTAATAAGGTACTCATACGGTCCAGGTCCCATAGTTCCTAAGATGCGCCTGTTAAAGCAGAATTGTATGTTCATGGGTCGGATGGTACCAAAACGAGTGTTGGCATTTAAATGGAATCTAAGGCCAAGCTCGTGGGCAATCATTGTTACCAGGCCTCCTATAAGAATAGGTGTCTGAGGTTCCAGCGTGAGGCGTTTGAAAGATCTCATCATGAAAGGCACTGCATTTACTGTCCGTCCCTGAGAGGCACAGAACATGATGAATAACTCCTCCTTAGACACTGCAGTAATATTTTCTTCTTTTCCAAACAAGGTGTGAGCTAGAATCTTATGGAAGTATCTGAAGGCTGGGTTGTGTATGTCATCATTGTACATTCTGTCTGGTTCAGGGTGATAGTCGCCTGTGATTCTACCCCAGAATTGATCTTGTTCAAAATCAATATCGTCATCTTCTGCACTGATGAACACATGCGGTCCGCTAGGAAATCCTAGGAGGTTAGCTAGTGACATCCGGCTATGGGTTTGGTCCATTCCAAACAATCTGAAGGTAATCAACTATGTGCTGGATCCAAAACCATAGTTGGGTGTGTATCTGAAAGAACTAAGGAATTCATAGGTAAGATCCTTGTAGGTAGCGAAACGTGTTTTCAGAGCAGTGTTCTCCCAACCTAGTTGATTGAACAGGTATTGAATGCTATATGTGATCCCTAGTTTATCCATAGTAGCCTTATCATAATACAGCGTTAAGGCGAATTCTCTTTCGATCAGTGCTGCAAATCTTGCCTTTTGAGCGAGTCCTCGGAAGTGAACCTTCGTGAAGTCGTATTCGGCCATACTCGCAGGTGATTCGGAGAAAACAGAAGGAATGTTTTAAAGACTTTAAAAATCCTGAAAAGTTTGAAACAGGAAATTGAAGTCAGGATTTTTAGAAACGAAAAGCGGTAGAAACAAAAGACAAAAGGGAAAAAAAATAAAATAGAATATGAAAACAAACGAAAGTGGAAAGTAGTAGTAATTATAAGTTTAGAATTTTTGTTGGATTTTCAAAGTGGACTTTTAAAGAAAAATGAAATGCAATAAAGAGGGAAATTTGGGTTGCCTCCCAGTAAGCGCTGTTTTTAACGTCTAAAGCCTGACGATAGCTTGGTGAGAAGCTATTCGGGTGTCTGAGCTGGAAGCTCAAGCAATGTTATATTGCTGACTTGAGGACTGTTGTCGTTCTTATTGTAATATTTTAGACGTTGCCCGTTTACGATAAATGGTGCATTCGTCTTATCGGTAATTTCAACAGCTCCACTCTGAAGTACTTTAGTCACTTCATAGGGTCCAGACCACCTAGATTTTAGTTAACCTGGGAAGAGTTTTAATCGTGAATTAAAGAGCAATACGATGTCTCCCACACTGAATTGTTTCCTGATTGAACGTTTATCATGCCACTTTTTAGTTCGTTCTTTGTAGATACGGGCATTTTCGTAAGCGTCTAATCGAAGTTCTTCTAACCCGTGTAAGTTCAAGATTCGCTTTTCTCCTGCTTCGGTGTAGTTGAAGTTGAGTGTTTTAATGGCCCAAAAGGCCTTATGCTCTAACTCTACAGGGAGATGGCAGGATTTACCGTAAACCAATTTATAGGGGGTGGTTCCTATTGGTGTCTTAAATGCAGTCCTATAAGCCCATAAAGCTTCTTGTAGCTTCGACGACCAATCTTTCCTTGAGGTAGCGACAGTCTTTTCCAAGATCTGTTTTATTTCTCTGTTCGAGACCTCTACTTGTCCGCTAGTTTGCGGATGATAGGGTGTAGCTACTCGGTGCCGGACTCCATATCTAGAGAGAAGTTTATCGAATATTCGCGATATGAAGTGAGACCCTCTGTCACTAATGACGAGTCTGGGTACACCGAATCTAGGAAAGATTGTGTTTTTGAAGAGTTTGATTACTACTCGTGCGTCGTTTGTTGGAGCAGCTATGGCTTCTATCCATTTAGACACGTAATCGACAGCGACAAGTATGTAGTTATTTCCAAAATAAGGTGGGAATGGTCCCATGAAATCTATTCCCCAGACGTCGAAGATTTCTACCTCTAAGATTCCTTTCTGAGGCATTTCATCGCGTCGTGAGATGTTGCCAGTTCTTTGGCATCGATCGCACTTTTGCACAGCGATGTGAACGTCTTTCCAGAGATTAGGCCAGAATAAGCCGGCTTGGAGAATCTTAGCGCACGTCTTAGATGTACTAGCATGACCACCATATGGTGCTGAATGGCATTGGGAAATAATATTTTCTATTTCTTCCTCTGGGACACAGCGACGATATATGTTGTCGGCCCCTCTCTTGAAGAGTAGGGGTTCGTCCCAATAATAGTGTTTCAGATCGTGGAAGAATTTCTTCTTTTGCTGATAAGTAAGATCCGGTGGAAGCACGCCCGCAGCGAGGTAATTAACGGTGTCAGCATACCAAGGTAATGTGACTTGGGCATAGACGGCTTCTACGGCTTTTTCGAATTCTGGATCTTCCGAGATTGAATTGGGCGTGTCACTTTCTAGTTTGGCTATCAGACGTTCGTACGGGAAATCGTCATTTATCGGTACTGGTTCATGTCTGATGCCCTCTATTCGGGATAAGTGATCTGCAACAACGTTCTCGGTTCCTTTCTTATCTTTGATTTCTAAGTCAAACTCTTGTAATAACAGGATCCATCTCAATAGTCTTGGTTTGGCATCCTTTTTGCTTATTAGGTACCTTATGGCAGCGTGGTCTGTGTATATGATGATTTTTGCTCCTACTAAGTAAGAACGGAATTTGTCAAGCGCAAATATAACTGCTAGAAGTTCCTTTTCTGTGGTAGCGTAGTTCATTTGGGCAGGATCTAAGGTTCTACTGGCATAGTAGATGGCATGGAGTTTCTTGTCCTTCCTTTGTCCTAGAACTGCGCCTACAGCGTAATCACTCGCATCGCACATGATTTCGAACGGTAGTCGCCAATCAGGTGGTTGCATGATTGGTGCGGTGATAAGGGCTGATTTCAATGTTTCGAATGCTTTTAGACAGTCGTCGTCGAAGACGAACTCAACATCTTTCATTAACAGGCCGGTCAGAGGTTTTGTGATTTTCGAGAAATCTTTTATAAATCTTCTGTAGAAACCGGCATGTCCTAGAAAACTCCGTATTTCTCGTACGGATTTTGGAGGTTGGGGATCTTTTATAATCTCTATTTTAGCTTTGTCTACCTCAATTCCTCTATCTGATATGACGTGTCCTAGAACTATTCCTTGTCGGACCATAAAATGACATTTCTCCCAATTTAAGACGAGGTTTACTTTTACGCAACGTTCTAGTACCATTTCTAAGTTTTGTAAGCATCCTTCGAAACTTTGTCCACATACCGAGAAATCGTCCATAAATACTTCCATAATGTCGTCTATGAAATCTGCGAAGATTGCCATCATGCATCTTTGGAAGGTTGTTGGAGCGTTACAGAGTCCGAACGACATTCGGCGGTAAGCAAAAGTACCGTAAGGATAGGTGAATGTAGTCTTTTCTTGGTCATCAGGATGGATGGGAATTTGGAAGAATCCTGAGTAACCATCTAGATAGCAGAAATATGAATGTTTGGCTAATCTTTCCAACATTTGGTCTATGAAGGGTAACGGGAAGTGATCTTTGCGCGTAGCCTTGTTAAGCTTCCTATAATCAATACACATCCTGCTTCCAGTCACGACTCTTTTTGTTATTGATTCGCCTTTTTCGTTTTTAACTACTGTGACTCCTCCTTTCTTTGGTACGACGTGAACTGGGCTAACCCATTCACTATCGGAGATCGGATAGATGATTCCTGCATCTAACAATTTCTTTACTTCATCTCTGACTACAGTGCTCAGGATGGGGTTTAGTCTTCTCTGATGCTCTCGAGAGGTTTTAGAGTCTTCCTCTATTGTAATTCGATGCATACAGATCGAAGGGCTTATACCTTTTAAATCACTTATGTTATAGCCTAACGCGGTGGGGTACTTCTTTAGGACTTCTAATAACTTTTCGGTTTCTGGTTGTCCTAAGTCGGTGTTGACTATCACTGGTCTTTTTAGTTCATCGTCTAGAAATTCATATCTGAGGTTTTTGGGTAGTGTTTTAAGTTCTAAAGATGGGTTCTTCGGACCTGGCATATGGTTTGGGGTCAGTGTTAAGCTTTCGTTTAGGCTGTCGTCTTTATACGGTTTACGCTAATTATCGTCTTCAGAAATGTCGGGTATTTGAATCTTTATTATTTCTGAATACGTGGTCTCTTCATTTTCTAGTTCTCTTATGCATTCGTCAATTTCGTCTACTAAATAGCAGGTATCGTCTATTGCTGGTGCTTGTAAGAACTTGGTGAGAATGAACTCTATATTTTCTTCTCCTACTTCGAATGTTAGCCTTCCTTTCTTCACGTCTATAATGGCTCCAGCTGTAGCTAGGAACGGTCTTCCTAGGATAATTGAGGTTACAGTGTCCTCCTTGATGTCCATGATTATGAAGTCGGTTGGAATGTAGAATTGTCCTATGCGTACTGGAACGTTTTCCAGTATTCCGACGGGGTATTTTACTGATCTGTCAGCTAATTGTACGGACATTTTGGTTGGTCTGAGGTCTCCCATATTCAGCTTTTTGCATATAGATAAGGGGATAACACTGATACTGGCTCCTAAATCGCATAGAGCTTTGTCTATTACGAACTTTCCTATGACGCAGGGTATGGAGAAACTACCTGGGTCTTTTAATTTAGGAGGCATGCAGTTTTGAATAATGGCACTACACTCTGCAGTAAGTGTAACTGTTTCGTTATCCTCGATTTTTCTCTTATTCGACAGGATCTCTTTGAGAAATTTAGCATATGACGGCATTTGAGTTATCGCTTCTGTAAAAGGAATAGTAATATTCAGCTGTTTAAGGAGCTCTACAAATTTCTTAAACTGTCCTGAAGTTTTGGAGTTTATTAGTCTTTGAGGATAAGGAATAGGTGGTTTATATGGCGCTGGAGGTGCTTGAGTTTTTTCACTTGCGGTATCCTCCTTCTCGTTGTCCTCCTTCTTCTCTAACTCAGATTCCTTTTCTGCTTGTTCAGTTGGTTTCTGTTGCATGGCTGAGTTTTCGGTCCTCGGATCGATCGGTTCGTCCAATTCTTTTCCACTTCTTAGTATCACAGCATTTGCTTGGCCTTTGGGATTCTGTTCGGGTTGTCCAGGAAATGTGCCAGCAGGTGCGGCAGCAGAGGCTTGCTGTTGAGCCACTTGTGATATCTGAGTTTCTAACATTTTGTTGTGGGTGGCTAAAGCGTCTACTTTTCCTGTCAACTGTTTAATTTGCTCGCTAGTGTGTATGTTTTGATTCAGGAATTCTTTGTTTGTTTGAGCTTGAGTTGCTATGAACTTTTCCATCATCAACTCGAGGTTTGATTTCCTAGGTGCATTCTGAGCAGCTGGTTTCTGATATCCTGGCGGAGCAGTAGGCATTTGCAATGCATTTTCGCTTTTGTAAGAAAAGTTTGGATGATTTCGCCAACCTGGGTTGTAGGTATTTGCGTAGGGATTTCCTTGAGCATAATTTACCTGGTCTGGCGGGATTCCGGCTAGCAATGGGCATTCGGGTGCATTATGAGTGGTGCTTCCGCATAACTCGCAATTTGGAGTTACTGCAGCGACAGTCGCAGTGGGGTTAACGGTCAGACTATCAATCTTCTGTGCTAGAGCATCTACTTTAGCATTGAACTTTTCAAGGCTGCTGATTTCGTACATCCCACCTTTCGCTGTGGTTTTCTCAGTTGGAGTGCATTCACCTCCCCATTGGCAATGGTTTTGTGACATGTTTTCTATTAATTGATAGGCTTCATCGTATGGCTTATCCATAAGTGCACCGCCCGCGGCAGCGTCTATTGTCAATCTAGTATTGTATAGAAGCCCATTATAGAAAGTATGGATTGTCACCCAGTCTTCTAGACCGTGGTGAGGACATGTTCTCATCATATCTTTGAATCGTTCCCATGCTTCGTAAAGAGATTCAGTATCTTTCTGTCGAAATCCGTTGATTTGAGCTCTAAGCATAGCAGTTTTGCTTGGCGGAAAATATCTCGCTAAGAAGACGTTCTTCAATTGCTCCCACGTCGTAACGGAGTTGGATGGTAACGATTGTAACCATGTCCACGCTCTGTCTCTAAGAGAGAATGGGAAAAGACGAAGTCTTATCGCGTCTGGAGTTACTCCATTTGCTTTCACTGTGTCTGCGTATTGTACAAACTTCGTTAGATGTTCGTTCGGGTCCTCAGTTGCGTTTCCTGAGAATTGGTTTTGTTGTACAGCCGACAACAATGATGGTTTCATCTCAACATCATTTCGGGTAATAGCTGGGGCAGCAATGCTACTTCTAGGCTCCATCTGAGATGGTGTAGCGTATGCCTTCAGCGGTTTGTTTGGAGGTCCTTCAGCCATCTCTGGTTCTTCTTCTTCTGATTTGGGAATGGGAGTGAGAGGTTCGGGAATGTTATGTTTGAGTTGCTTGAGTTGGTACTCAATGATTCTACTTCTTAAATGTAAGAAGCGTTCTAGTTCTGCGACCGAAGGTTTTACGATATCGCCTTGCGGGCGATTTCTTGGCATACAATCGATAGAACTAGTAAAGGAAAGATGAAAATTGTTTACCTAGTCTATACGGCGTAACAGAAGGTTACACTATTGACTAAACGGGTCCCCGACAACGGCGCCAAAAACTTGATCGCGACTTTCTATGTCTAATACAACTAACTGCAAGTGCACAGTCTATCGCGTAGTAATAATAGATATCGATCCCACAGGGACTCGTAATCAAACTAGTGTTCTCTGGAGTTACTATGTTTAGCTAGGTAGAATATGTTTAAGGGAATAAGATTGTCACTAAAAGGGAACTAAGATTACTATTTAGATTATAATTAATTGAATCGATACGTAGTAATTGTGTTCTTCAGGGATTTGATAAATTACTGGTGTATGAAATAATTTTCAAAGTTTATTTAAGCAGAAAATGGAGATTTGAAGACTCTCGTCTCACGATGGTTATTAACGCTAATCATAATCCTAAGGGCCAAACGTACACTTTCGTATCCCGTTCGGGGTTAAAATTATTTTTTGGAAATCTCTAAGTTCTAATTCATTTTAAAGTGCTTTCGCTGTTATTAAAACAAATGCCTAGTGTTTACTATCTGACCTTACCGCAGCTTTCGCTTGTTGGTTCGTATCTTAATTAATTTCCCACTTTCGTGGCAAAACTACTTTTAAATAAGTTCTCGCTTTCGCGACGAAGTTTATTCAGTGAATCACTTTTAAACACTCAGACCATAAATTACTTTTTGATAAGAAAGTTTTTCAACCAGTGGTTATCAAATCCCATTCGAATTATTACTACATATCGATTACCTAAGTTTAGCTAGACATGGATTTGGGAAAGATAAAATATAAATAAGAACAATAAATAATAATTTGCATTATAATAAAACTGAAGTCGATCAAAATGAAAACCTGTAAACATGCCAATTGGCCTTTGGGCAGATCCTCCACAGATGTTGGCAGGATTCTGGTCTTTAGTGCCAATTTGATCGTACAATAAAATAGAAATTGCAGAAGAATGAAAATGGGAATACAGGAAAGGTAGAGAGAAACAAATAAGAATAAAACTGGAAAATATGCTCTGGAAGGTAAATTTGGCAGCACTTCGTGGTATGAATGCAGCACACCTTCTGAAGTCCTCTGCTTCCCTTTTTATAGAAGTGGAATCCCAACGGTTATCACTGAAGATGATGGACCTTGAGGTAGATAATTTATGGAGTAGTGGTCCACTCTGTGGGAATTGGAACTGCTCTTTTGACGTGTAATCTGAGTGGGGCGTTTTTGCCTGCATGACGGTCGTCACAAGGTGTGACGGTCGTCACCCGTGTGACGGTCGTCATGAAGCTGTGACGGTCGTCACATCAGCAAAAACAGCTTGCTGCGCTTTTCATTGTATTTTCACTCCTTTTTCGTCCATATTTCATCTGAGATTGCTCCTTTTCTTCATGTTGCCTTGTTTAGACGTGATCGTTGAATACCTGCAAAATATCAGACAAATACACGGAAATAACCCGAAATCGGATTGAAACGGTTAGATTTTAGTTGAATTATGCATGAAAATATCTATATGATTTCGTGTTATCAATTCACTGAGCTCTTCAGGTTTATTTCCCCTGTCTGAGTCTTGCAAGGATTTGTTCTTTGACTAAACAACTCTTGGGGTGATCTGCTCGGACTGATCAATTCTTCCAGTGATTTGTTATTGACTGGACCTCTTTCATATGATCATGTTCCTCAACCGGCTACACATTATTGGAATTCCCTTTATTGCTGAACACTGATTTACAAATAAAAATGTTCATTCAAAAATGGTAATGTTAATGCAATGCAAATGCAAAGTTTGAAATTAACCATTATTGGAGTGATGGTGATATACAGTGAACCGATCAATGATCAGGACACAAAGTGGACCTAGCCATTCATAGGATGAAAGATGATGTGATCAATACAAAGGATTATTAAAGATCTTCGTGGAGTCGGGTTAACACAACCTCGCTATAGTATGCTTGCAAAGCAAACCTTGCCTCAATTAGGTCTTTTAATGGTTGTAACATGGTCTGGTTCATGATTTTTGAGACAAAAGGATATAAGACTCAAAATTTAATTTTAACTCATACCTTATTTTCGATGAACTCCAGTCATATGTTCAGTTAATTTTGACATACGCATTCCGCTTCCAAGACATTTCGAAAGTGTGATGGTAAGGATGATAATTCAAGATAAGATTTGCTTGAAATGACAATCACCTTATTTTATTTTTGTTGAGGATTTTGATGACCTATTTTGATTGATTTTTATCCCTAATTTTCCTAGTCCGCTTCTTTGAAGCTTTTAGTCCACCAGGATGCCAAATTTTTTTCCTAAGTCATTTTTTTGGTATTGGACTTAGCAGGCTTGTCCCTTTTTTCTAAAAGGTTGAAGATCGCCATGTTATAGATGGATGAGGAACAAACACTATAATTTCTCTTAGATTTTCACAACTTCTCCGACACTTTGTGATGTGTGTGAAGGATAACATATGGTTGATTCTATATGAAGGGTGTACAAATGGATGGATTTTCTTGATGGTTGAATGCATATTCAAACTATCTGAACACAACTACCCTGCCCCAAGTTAAGATTAGGGTTTTAATTTCAAAAGAAATATCAACTTCTAGGATTAAAGTGGTTGACTAGGGATTAACTCCTTATCTCTATGGCGTTTGGAGATTTGAAACAATGCCTTACATCATCGGTAAAGTTTTATTAGAAAGCATACCGCAACAATTTCAGGTATTTTTATCATCATCCCTCCAATATTTGCTAAACAACACTTTGATAAAGAAAATTATTGGGAGATTTTTTTTGTTGCAATAAATGAGAAAAGATGAGTCAATACAAATGGGTTGATTCAGAAATGCATGATCACTTCATTAATATTACCATTTAAAGAAAACGACAATGCTTAAAAGCAAACAACGTTTATCATGCAAAGAAAATACAAATGAAAAGTTGAAACATCAAAACAAAAGCTAATGTTAAGGATGATCTTCTCTACTTGACTTGCTGGCTCTCAGTGGTACCTCCTGAAGTCTTCAAGCTCATTAGGGCAATGGATTATTCACCATATTAGGGCCATCAAAAGTTAGTTGTCTTTTTTCGATTCGATCTTGTAATTCTTCTTGGAAGACCTTACACTCTTCGATTGAGTGCCCAACTACTCCATCATGAAACTCACATTGGACATCCGGTTTGTACCAAGGAGGGAATGAAGACTTCATGGATCTGGTATTTCTAAGAGTTATCGACGATCTTTGGACCAACTAAGACCATAATTGACTGTGCTTCATTGGGATTGGGTCAATTTGATAAGTCTCTCTTTCCTACAGGTTTGGAGATTTATGCTGATTCTGACGTCGATGTTGATTGTTTGGATTTCGAGCTTAGTGATTCTCACATTGACGCTGACGCGGAACTTGAGCTAGCTGATTTGACGAACCTTGGCATGCTTGCTGGTACTGAGGACCAAACAATAATAGTTGTTGGCATGGAACATTC
Source organism: Lathyrus sativus (assembly GCA_963859935.3). Lineage (NCBI taxonomy): Eukaryota > Viridiplantae > Streptophyta > Magnoliopsida > Fabales > Fabaceae > Lathyrus > Lathyrus sativus. Next base: position 331,337,494 of record OZ012741.1, read on the forward strand.
GTGGCATATGAATGTTGATAATAGGCTACTGGAGACAGAGTTTGTGAAACTTGGGAAGTTTCTGAGGTTGGATCAGTTTTATCCTCCTCCCCCTCTTGGGATTCATTAAGGGAATCATTCTCAATGCTCTGGATATTTAAGGCACCTTAGATTCTTCCGCTCTTGAGGTCGCTCTCAATATGTTATCCAACTTTCACCAGGTCAGAGAAACTTACTAATGCATTGCCAACCATTTTTCCAAAGTATGGGTTTTGTAGGTGTTAATTGCAAATTTTGACTGAATTTGAATCATCTTTCTTGGAGTTTTTCAACTAAATTCTCATGTTTTAATAGATTTGTTTCTTGTTCTTGTGTAATTCTTCAATTATATTGCAAATACCTTTGGATGCCTTGATGTGTGTGTTATTTTGCAAGATTTAGGCATAAAACATCAATGATTAAGACACTAATGATTGGACAAGGAAGCCAAAGAAATGAAGAGGAACCAACATGTTTGTTGTGCGAACACCAGCTAGGTGAAAGTGAATGCTCGTTGTGCGAGGTTCTGGCGAAGCCCCAGCAAACCATCCCATATTAGAGGCAGTAGAAAAGGACCCAAAGTTCGTTGGGTGAATCTGTAGTGAAGAGGTTCGTTGTGCAAAGAAATGCTTACACTGCAAACTCAAATATTTTCCAGGGGCAGTTTAACTATTCTTGAGGCACTTCAAGTGCCTAAAAGTGGTCTTCGTTGGGCGAAGAAGGTGCTCGCTAGGCGAACAATACATATTTTGTAATAACTATTTAAGTACTTTTCTCACTTTTCAGAATATAACTTGTAACTTCCATAACATAACTTTATTTCTTTTCATTTTAAGCATATTTTAGAGAGAGGAACACAAACCCTAAGGGGTGTTGCACCCTAAAATTTGACCAACCGGTGCCACTTTCGGTTTATGCTTCGACGCATTTTCGCATTCGCATTTGCATACTGCATACAGTGCATTTCCTCAATCATGGTGATTTTATCGGGATTACAGCCCTGCTGTCGCATTTCGGGTATCTCAGACCGGTTCGGGTAATCAGAGGTTTATTTTGGGAAGTTGCGCGCTTCCTGGGTGTTTTCAGTTCGCAGTGATTTTTGAGATTTTTGGTGTTTGGTTTACTGTTTTGCTTCGATCTGGTCTCGCGCTCTCTTTTATGTTGGTTATTTGCCTTTGTTTGCATTTTTTAGGATTTAATAGCCTCTTGTAGATTTTTAATAGGTTTTATAGATTTTTCAGAATTTAATTAGATTTTTTTAATATTTTTAATAGCTTTAAATCATTTTTAGAATTTTATAGAGTTTTTAATAGGTTTTAATAGTTTTTTTTGATAGTTTTAATAGAATATAATAGATTTTTCTTTTATTAGTTTTAAATAGAATTTTAATAGATTAGTAGAATAATAGTTTTAGATATGTTTTAATATAGGATTTAATAGTTTTTTATTAAATGGTATAGATTTTTTAAATGGATATTAATAGTTAAATAGATTTTTAGAATAAATCATGTCATTTTTTAGAGTTTTTTAATATGATTTCCTTTTAATTGAGTCTTCATTAAATAGAAATGTTTAGAGTTTTTATTTTAGTTAATAGTTTCTTTTAGAATTTAAGTAGATGTTAATTCTCTTTTTTAGGCTTAATAGAGATTAATTAGGATTTTAATCTTTTAATTAGAGTTTGTTAGATTTAATTAGGATTAGACTAGTTTAATTTTCATTTAAGATTTAATTGCAGTTTTAATTTTAGTTAGAGTTAATTAGGTTTAATCATTAGTTAATTAGTTAATTAGGTTCATTTAGTCTTTAATTAGTTTTTCTATTGAGTTTAATCCGTTTCAATTCAGTTTTTTTTGGGTTTATTGTATCACTTTTCGTGGGCCCAGAGTATTTTTCGGAGGCCCAATATCCCAGTCCAATCTCAGTCCATTTTTGTCTTTTTTTTTTCCAGAATTGAAGTGACATGTGTCACTATTTAAAGCTGCCACGCGTATAAGTCAGGAAGAAGCCACCTCATTATTTCCACTTCACCCAGAGCCAACACATCACGGTCCACTATCTCTCCCCAGTTCCACGCGGCACACATGCAGGCCCTCCCAACGCCACTTGTCATCACCTGACCCTCACCGGTTGCATGGCCGGCGGACATGCAACCACCGCCCCCAACCTCTTCCGGCCACCCTAACCTCCCACCTCCGACCACTCTAACTCCCTCCGGCCACCGCAACTACTGCCGGAAACTGCAAATACCCATAATCTTCATCTCTCACCTCTAACATTCATCTTTCTCCGATCATCATTATCATCATCAATGTTCATCCATTTCCCAGATTCTTCAACCTTGTTCAGCATTTTCCCCAGATTCTTCAACCTTGTTCATCATTTTCTCCGATCATCATTATCATCATCAATGTTCATCCATTTCCCAGATCCTTCAACCTTGTTCATCATTTTCCCCAGATTCTTCGTACTTGTTCACCAACTTTTCCAGAAATCATCAACTATCTTCAAGATCCATTCAAGATCTTCCAAGAACAATCATCTTCCACATCATCAGAAAATCGCCAGGAAACGCGAAGAACGCTTTCATCGCAAATCGACAATAATCTTCAACATTTCCAACAAATCTCCAGATTCGCACCTTCGTTCATCAATTGGTTTCCAGATCAAGAACATGCACTCATATCTCCAGGTTTTCTTTATATTTCCTTCAAGAGCTACTCACGATGTTCATCGTTATCTTCAAGATCTGCGAAGATCTTTGAAGATCCTCATCTGCGGCGCATTAATCATTTCCAGAAAGATCACCAATCTCCAATCTTCATCAGCATCATGCACCTTTCATGTATTTTCGTTCAGCTCCATGAACTTCAGAGGTCATTCAGATCTTCATATATTCTTCAATGAATCTTCAGATCCACACGCATCCTCATCAATCTTCATAAGGTTCGCCGTTGAGTTTTCCAGATTTCTATCATCGTTCTTCATCGCTTCGTCAAGAACGAACCTTCTACATTTTCAAGCTTCTTTCTGAGATTCTCCAGCCGCGGATGAGTTTGCTCCGATGATGTGTTTATCATGGTTCGCTGATGATTACAAGGTTAAAATTGCTTTGGTTTGTGATATGAACGAAGTGGATGAAGGATTGAGTGAGGTTTGTGTGAGTAGAGCAGAAGTTTGAGATGAGAGGGAGACGAGAGGGTTCGGAGAAGTGGAAACGGCGGAGTGTTGAGAATTGGTGAACAGTGAATTGGAAGGGAGAGAGTGAATTAGGGTTTCGGGGGAGAATGTTGGGGATTGGACCGGGTTTGGGTTTGGGGGCCACGAGGCCCAGAGTTTTTTTGTTTCTCACACCTGCCCCTCCGTTTTTTGTTGGTTGATTGGGCTGAGCCCAATGGCATTTTTGGCTTGCACCCCTGCATCACTTACCACACCCCCTGTTCGTTTTTTGTAGTTAATGGGTTGGGCCCTTATTTTGTGTTTTTTTCTGCAGGCTTGTATACTCCCCTGTACTCAGTTGTACCCCCCTTCCTTTATATTTTCTTTTCTATTTTCTTTTATATGTTTTTTGTTGCTTTATTATAGAATGAGAAAAAATAAATGAAAAAAAGAAATATTGGAAGAAAATATATGAAAAAAGAATATGAAAAATATTTTGGAAAAAGAAATATGAAAAGAAGTGAGAAAAAGAATATTTGAAAAAAAGAGAGAATATTTGAAAAAAGGAATATCCATAAAAAAGAAATATTGAAAAAGATTTGAAGAAGAAAAATAGTTGAAAAAGAATAAAAAGAAAATACTTGAAAGAGAGTATAAAGATATTAGTATAGATTTTTCTATTTTCTTTTAGAGTACATTTTTCTTCATGGAGTTTATTTTAGGGATAGTTTTAAATGTCCATCTGTTAGGGGACTTTTTACTTTTTTAGAGGTAGTATTAGAAGTCCACTTGTTAGGGGACTATTTTCCATTTGATTTTCCATGGTAGATAGATAGGATAGTATTTTCTAGGAGTTTATTTCCCGCATTCAATCATTGTAACCATTTTTCCAGAATATTAATAAAACGAGATTTGAGCTGTGGTCCCGAAAGTAGCCGAACTACAACTGCTATGATCTCTTGTACCAGACAAGAATATGTAGGCATAGGATGCGATATCCTAGCGAGCACACTAACAACTAACTTTCGTTCTCTTGCTGCTGTGCGATCGAGACTTTCCCGCTGACGACTGATGTTATCCTTTTCTCTTGCCCTTGCGCATATGAGACCAGACCGTAGTTTTTCCCATAGGTTCCCGTACCTTTAAAACCAGATTAATTTCTCACTCCTGTGTGAGAACACCCAGCCTAGCCGTAGTTAGCCTGAACTACGACAGCTCTGATCTTCCATGCAGTATGGAAGTACGTAGGCACAAGACGCGAGGTCTTGGCGAGCCAATTTCCCCGTAGTCCCGAACTACGTTGACTCTGACTTTCTCTCTTGAGAATACGTAGGCATAGAGTGCGACGCTCTATCGAGTCAATTCCCTTCCGTTTAGATTTAGCAGCCGTAGATAGATTTTTTTTGCATCCTTTAGACAACCCAAGCAAGCGTGGATCCCGTCGAGTACGACGGACGAGAGGGGTGCTAATACCATCCCCTTGCGTAACCGACTCCCGAATCCAGGTTTTGGTTGCGATGACCATACCTTTCCCGTTTTTTGCGAGGTTTACTTCGAGCGTTTCCTTTCCCTCCTTTGGGATAAATAACGCACGGTGGCGACTCTTCTGTCAGCCGGCGCCGATTTTCGCAGTAGCGACAGCTGAAGACTCTGCTGGGGATCCAACGTCCCCTGGCTGCTAAGGACTGTGATAGTTCCTTATGCATGTGGGATCCAATGTCCCCTAAGAGAGTCAATCCTAACGCTTGTTTGCTTGTCTTTTGGGTGTTTATTTTTTTCATCGTTGTTATCTGTTGCTGTTATGCTGGGGAGGGTGATATTTTGAGTGATAGCCGGACCTGGGCTGCTTGAGTATGCATTTGGACGTAGTTGTGGAGATTAGTGGGCGAACCTGTTTGCTGAGCAGGCAAGAGTTCCCCACAAAATTCACGCTCAGACGAGGTTCTCTCCGAGGTGCTTCTTTCCGATCCTGAGGATCTGAGGGGAGTCCAGACGTGAGGATTGTCGACTCTGGGGACCGATCAATTGGAAGTCAGCTAAGTGAGGCCTCTTCATGAGATGACGATGCCACTCCTTCTGGGAATCGTATCATTCCTCATGAAAGTCTGTGACGCTGATGACCGCATAGGATGCCGTGCCTTAGGTCCATACCCGTGAGTGGGGGTTTTTTTGCGCGAAACTTGACTTCCAGCCTACCCGCTATCTTGGCGTTCTCTTTTAGAGAGAACGTACTCCGTCAGCTGTGCAGCAGTATGCAGAGCGCGTTGTGGGGCCTGTGGTCCCGTGTTTGCTGTATTGCATTGCATTTGCATAAGCATCTTTGCATCATATTGCATAGCATTGCTCCAGTTAGCCAGAGTTCTGATCCAGCCTTTGTTTCCTGAAGGTGAGTACCTGGAGTTTGGATTGAGCAACTGTTGATCGTCAGAAGGCGACCAAGGGGTTGGAACAGACTTGAGTAGATTTGAGAATCAAGCAGTGTAGTCAGTTAAAGGTAATTGATAGCTATGTCTGAAGGCAATTTCCAGTCTCCTAACACCTTGACAGGGTTTACTATGACGGCCAGCCTTCGGTATGATTCTATGGAAGACTTCCCGCAAGCGAACAACGTTACTGCAGACCAAGTTGTACAGCCTACTGTTGAGAACCGAGATCGACATGAGCAGTTTGTTGCCCGAAATGAACGTCCTCCTCCTGTTAACAATCAAGGTGCTGTTTTCCCTGAGAGGAAGCCACACAGAGACATCCTGGTAGCCAGGACTGTAAACTCAAGAGCTCTTGAAGGTGATAGAAGGCTCCGAGTATTGGAAGAAAGAGTTAAAGCTTTGAAGGTCAAAGATGATGTTAACCTGAATGCTGCAGACATGTGTTTGGTCCCTGACCTGGTGTTGCCTTATAAGTTCAAAGTGCCGAAATTTGAAAAGTACACGGGAGATAGCTGTCTGAAGCAACATTTGATGATGTTCTGTCGAAGAATGACTTTGTTTGTGCGAGATGACAAATTGATGATCCATTGCTTTCAAGATAGTCTGACTGGGGCATCTTTGAGGTGGTATATGCAGTTAGAGAGTAATCAGATTCGATCATGGGTGGATTTAGCCAGAGCTTTCCTGAAGCAGTACGATTACAACCTGGATATGGCTCCTAGTCTCGTACATCTGCAAGAATTATCTCGGGCGAAGAATGAATCATTCAGAGGGTATGTGCAAAGATGGAAAGAATTGGCTGCTAGTGTTCAACCACCGCTTCAGGAAAGAGAAATGGTTGACCTCTTCTTGGGTACTCTGAAAGGCCATTATTATGACAAATTGTTCGGTTGTACAAGCTTTGTGGGCCTAATGAGAATGGGGGAGCTTGTTGAGAGAGGACTCAAGAGTGGAAAGCTTCGAGATGCTCCTTATATCCCAGTTGATAAGAATGAGTCAGTTGTCAGTTCTCAAGAAGAGTGGGAAGAAGGAAATGACGTCGTCTCAGAATCTCTAGCATCTCAGGATCGGTTTTCAGACACTTCAAGTCAACGGTCATCCTGTCGTCGATCGCGTCAGCACGCCCAACGGAGACCAAGGAAACCTGAAAGGCAGTTTACTCAGCTACCGGTGTCGTACAGTCAGTTGTTGCCAGATCTGGTCAGAAGTGGATTGATAGTGCCGAAAGAGACTAATCCAATGATTCCACCATATCCTCCAGGTTTTGATGCCAGCGCCCGCTGTGAGTACCATGTTGGGGCACAGGGACATTCAACAAATGATTGTAAGGTGCTTAGAAGCCAGGTTCAGGATCTGTTAGACTCTAACCGGATTTTCATCGCGCCCCAGGGTTTTGTTCAGATTAACGGTTCTCCGTCATCCATTTGTGTGGGTTCGTCAGTTAATGTCATGGAAGACTCCACAGGAAGTGTGTGTTCTGAAGAATGTCGAACGGAGAGTTCAGTTGAATATGGGAGAAGTTTCTAGAGGTTTCTGTGCCGGGTGTCGCATCTGTTTCCTCTGCCTAACCCGTTTAGCTTTTGTGCATTATTGTTGATGACCACCACCAGGATTGTGGGCTGGGGTCATTGTATTCGTACTCATTGGCGCTTACGTGCTGCTTTTGTTGGTTGTACATGTGTGGGAGATGTTCGTCTGTGTGCTTATAGCTTGAGTTCTTTTTGTCTTGTCATGAATATGTGTTTGCTTTCTGCTTTGCATTATCATTTAACAGGTACATCAGAATCGTGGGTCTTATTTCCTCATCATTCAGTTTGTTGCAGGAGTTCCTTCAGAGATATGGAACAGAATCAGGTTGAATTGATTGAAGTCCGAAGCCAGCTGGGGCAGATGATGAGAGACATGCAAGAGATGCGTCTGGAGCAGAAGATCCTCAAAGAGGAAAATAGTCAGCTGAAGACCCAAATGAGCTTGATCATGGAAGTAGTCAAGAATGTGCTTAGGAAAGAGGATGATCAGTTATTTGAAGCCGCAGTGAAAAAGCTCGTGCCGCCTGTGCCTGTGGAACCTGAGCTTAACGAACGGGTTGACAGACACCAGCAAGTACAACAAAGGATACGTCCGGCTCAACAGAGGATTCAGGAGGGGAAGCCAAAGAGGGTATTTGATACACCTCCGTCAACGTATGCAGAGCTGCTTCTGATACTGTTAAGTTTGAATCTGGTTGAGAAGAGAACGTTGGATCCACCCACAGGAGTGCTTCCTTATGGGTACGATACCAATAAGCAATGTGAATTTCATTCTGGGGCACTCGGACACGACATCGAGAGTTGTCATGCTTTTAAGCACAATGTTCAAGACCTGATTGACTCACAAGATATTGAATTCTCGCCAAGCATTGTAGCTGTACGTATTGCTCCTATCCCAATTGATGCTAAGATGATGGATGTTTCTAAAGCTGCAGTAGGGCAGAAACGTATCCTGGACTCCATGGTGTCAGAATCTCCATGCCCACAACTGTTGCCTATTCCTGGGGCAGATCTGAGAAAGAAAATGGCTAAGCATAAGGAGTGCCTTAATCAGTACGGTGGAAATCAAGAAACCGATGTTGTATTGGCTACGAAGGTTGTTCAACAGTCAACCCGGTACCAGCGACGACAACAACAACCTCAACAGCAGCAAAGGCAACAGCATCCCAATCAGCGAAGAGCTCAAAATCAGAGGCCGGTGAGGGTATTTGATGTGCCTCCGATGCCATATGCCGAACTTCTTCAGGCGTTGCTACGATTACAGTTGGTTGAGAAGAGGAAGTTAGCCCCGCTGACAGGGATGCCTCCAGCAGGGTATGATATCAATGAGCACTGTGATTTCCATTCAGGAGCACCGGGGCACAACATTGAAGATTGTCTGGCCTTCAAGCACAAGGTGCAGGACCTACTTGATAGTGCAGCAATCAACTTCGGGCAGGAAGGTCCCAAAATCATCTGAATGAGGAGGAGGGGCTCTATAATTTGGTTGGGTCGCTGAAAGCAGAACAGGACAACATCGAGTTGCCTCTAATAACTGATTGTGAAGATGGCTGGTTCAGCAGCAGGACAGATGTGAAAGCCCGATTCTCGGAAGCTAGCTTTTTTCTTTGTTTTATCTTGTCCTTTCTTTACGTTTGTAGTTTCTTTCCTGTTTAAATTGCAATCTTGTTCGTAAAACTTGTTGTTTTCATTCAATTGATGATAATGAAATAAATATGCAGGTTTTGATTAAATCCAGTCGTGTTCACTAATTGTTTTTACAAATGTCCAATGCTTGGTTAAGAAGGATCTGAGGAGGATGACGAAAATGAACGACATGCAACTTCCGATGGTGTATGCTTTTGGAATAAAACCTGCTGATGATGTACATGCATTGTTTCAAACCCCTAAACACCGGTGATATAAGGAAGATAATCCCTTGCCAACCCCTTTGAGCCTGGTAGTAGGAGTTCTTTCTGAAAACGAAAAACCCTCCATCTTTAACCTGGGGCAGGGTAGGTGTTAGCTAATTTGGCCGAGCGTTCAAGTTGCAAAAGGAGTGTCCGTTCGAGGACCAATCACACCTCTAGAGGTCGTGCCTAAAAAACCATAATGGTTAAATCAAGAGTGAGACAGTCACATCATCTCCCAATGAGTCAGACAAGCAGTGTCACACGACTTGTTCGGGAAAAGAGAGCAAAAAGAATCAGAAGCCCACTAAGTCAAAGCTTCAAAACGAATGACTTAGGCAAAAATGAGGGCATCCCGATGGACTTAAAAATCAAAAGAAACCCCAAAGAGTCAGTCCAGGCAAAAGTTAGGGATATGAAAAGAAAAAAGATGAAAGGATGACAAAAGAAAAATCCTCGGACAAATACGAGTCGTGTGACCCTAAGTGTCAAGGATGAAGAGTGAGTGACTGTCTCTCCAAAAACTCATGGTTCCTCGAACTATCACTCCTATCTTCCAGCCTCTGAGAGGTGAGCGCTAAGGTCGAATTAGCTGAACGTAGGATGGGAGAACATCAAGGAGAATGGGTGGGTTAAAATAAACTTTGAGCCTTTATCCTTTCCTTCAAAACCGTGAGCCTGACCACGCTATAACCTTCAAAAGTCCTAATTGAAGCAGGTTGTTTCGAAAGCATACTTCGGTAAAGATTGCGTCGAAACTGACTCCTAAAAGGGTTCCTCTTGCCATGTTGGTACTGATGTTGATATTCTTGATAAATGTTTTGTGCATTATATGCCATAAACTGTTTTTTCCTTTTCCCAGTGAACAGATTGGATGTCAAAACTATCATATGCGTTGCATTAATATGTCTTTTACGCAGAACAACTTGTTTTACTTGCGAGTAAGCGCTTGACAGCAGGAAAGTTTTATACAATGGAAGGTATGGTCAGGATAGAATGCAGAACGCCCGAATGCTTCGCGAGCCAGGGCAAGCTACATCCAGTGATCCCCAGTCAGGTCAGCTTTTCGAAGTCAGTTATCCTAGGGCAATCAGGTTGAGATTCGGTAAATATCTCGTAGTCAGGGGCACTACTCTGAATCAGATAATCAGGGGCAAAGTCATTGCAGTCAGGGGCAGGCCATCTTAAGAGCGCAGAAGTTATTCTTTATTCGAGATGAATTTGATGTGAAGTATCTATCCGAAGTGCAGAATGCTGAGGCATTTCATATCAGACTATCAGGGTACAGATTTTCAGATTTCCTTTTGAGGAGCATCACCACAGAGGTCCCGCAGGCTGGGGAATATCAGAAGCGAAAGGAATTGTTCTTCTTCGTATCATCAGAGTTATTCAAAGCTATTCGAGCAGATTCAGCCAATTTTCGAGTGTGAGGCGAATGTTGGGAAGTCGTATTACTGTCCCTTGACTCTTCAGCCAGAAAACGGTGTATTCAAACAGAATGTTTTCCAGCGTCAGTTGTACCTGACCCATCACAGATAGCCTAAAAGTCCAAATCCATGTTGGCGGTCACTGTGAGGCCCATCCGTGTTGGCGCATCAGTTTCCAAATCTAATCTTCATCAGTACGCAGGAAGACTCCGTCTATTTTCTCCAGCAAAGTCCAATTTTTCATTGGCGCGGGTAAGCTATCCCCAGAGAAGTCCAATCATACTTGGCACATATGTCATTCTCCAGCGGAGTTGATTTCACTCTTCCAGCATTTATTTTGCTGGAATAATTCTGTGACATCCGGTTTATCCCCAGCGGAGTTGGCTTCGTCTTCAGCATTTATTTTGCTGAAGTGGTTTTCTGTACCCGACTTTCTCCAGTAGCCCGAGCCTGCATTAGCATATTGCATATATCATCATATTTGCATAATACTTGCATTTCATTTTCAAAATGCGTAGCATTTCCATCCTGAATGGAGCATTACGCCCTAGAAAGATTCAAACATATGCATATGCATACGAAGCATAAGCCAGGTTTTCTATCAGCCTCATATGGCACGTGAATTACTCTGTGATCAGTTCAGGGGCATTCATCCAGCAGCAGTGTTCAGGCAATTCAGCAGTTTATTCGTATTCCAGATCATACAACAGTTATGCTTTGATCAATCAGTCATCTGGTATCGACAGACTTTTCTCCCCGTCAATTCATATTGACGATGTGTTCCTCCAATAAGTGGATTTCTCCGTCTATCAGTAGACGTCTTGAGTTCGAATATGGCTTTCTTCCCGTCTATCAGTAGACGATGTGAAGTTTCAGGTGATTTTTTCAGTGGGGTTTCAAGATGGGGTTTCTCTAGCAAGTGGTGTTCTTTCCGTCTATCAGTAGACGATGTGAAGTTTCAGGTGATTTTTCAGCGGGTTTCTTATCGTCAGATCATACGGATGGTGTGTTTCCCCAGCGAGCCTTCTCCGGCTATCTTTAGATGTTGAGGGATTTCAAAGCGATCTTTCGGATAGTGGTTTTCTTTCTGTTTATTGGATGAGATGACATTTCAAGACGGTTTTCCTGACCGTCAATCCTTATTGACGTCGAGGCTCTTTGAAGAATGTTCGGTTTTCCTGATTGTCGATTCTTATTGACGACATGGCTCTTTGAAGGTGGTTTTCTTCCCGTCGGTCCTTACTGATGATGTGGCCCCTTTAAGGATATTGTTCTTTCCATCAATTCCCGTAGACGAAAGGATTCTGAAATTTGAGGGATGGTGTTGAAGTGCGTATGGGCGTCTTTCCGTCTATCATTAGACGATGTGAGTATGGATTATGGGTGTCTTTCCGTCTATCCTTAGGCGATGTGAGTATCGATTTGGGGTGTGTTTCCGTCTATCCTTAGACGATGTGAGTATGGATTATGGGTGTCTTTCCGTCTATCCTTAGGCGATGTGAGTATCGATTTGGGGTGTCTTTCCGTCTATCCTTAGACGATGTGAGTATCGATGTGGGTGTCTTTCCGTCTATCCTTAGACGATGTGAGTATTGATGGTGTTCCTTCGGGATGGGTGTCTTTCCGTCTATCCTTAGACGATGTGAGTATGGATTATGGGTGTCTTTCCATCTTTCCTTAGACGATGTGAGTATTGAATTTTTCCTTGGATTCTGGGTGTCTTTCCGTCTATCTTTGGACGATGTGAGTATATTTGTCTTCCTGCCTATCAGTAGACGATGTGAGAGAATCAGGTGTTTTGTTGCAACCCTCGGGTTTGTTATCTGTGGTATCACACGGGTAACGGGCGTTGAAATCAGGAGTTTCTCTATCAGATGATTGATCAGTTTGTTGCCGTGACGGCTGGACTCGGTTTTCTGGATTTTATTCCCCAAGCAGTTTTACAGTATACTCTCACAGTTGGCAAATTTTCGGGTTTATTGGTATTCAACCGTCTCGTACCTCTGAATGTTTGAAGGTTGCGCGCTCTTCAACCCTTCAGGTCCAAGTCGCTTGAATAGGGGCAGCTGTTGCACCCTAAAATTTGACCAACCGGTGCCACTTTCGGTTTATGCTTCGACGCATTTTCGCATTTGCATACTGCATACAGTGCATTTCCTCAATCATGGTGATTTTATCGGGATTACAGCCCTGCTGTCGCATTTCGGGTATCTCAGACCGGTTCGGGTAATCGGAGGTTTATTTTGGGAAGTCGCGCGCTTCCTGGGTGTTTTCAGTTCGCAGTGATTTTTGAGATTTTTGGTGTCTGGTTTACTGTTTTGCTTCGATCTGGTCTCGCGCTCTCTTTTATGTTGGTTATTTGCCTTTGTTTGCATTTTTTAGGATTTAATAGCCTCTTGTAGATTTTTAATAGGTTTTATAGATTTTTCAAAATTTAATTAGATTTTTTTAATATTTTTAATAGCTTTAAATCATTTTTAGAATTTTATAGAGTTTTTAATAGGTTTTAATAGTTTTTTTTGATAGTTTTAATAGAATATAATAGATTTTTCTTTTATTAGTTTTAAATAGAATTTTAATAGATTAGTAGAATAATAGTTTTAGATATGTTTTAATATAGGATTTAATAGTTTTTTATTAAATAGTATAGATTTTTTAAATGGATATTAATAGTTAAATAGATTTTTAGAATAAATCATGTCATTTTTTAGAGTTTTTTAATATGATTTCCTTTTAATTGAGTCTTCATTAAATAGAAATGTTTAGAGTTTTTATTTTAGTTAATAGTTTCTTTTAGAATTTAAGTAGATGTTAATTCTCTTTTTTAGGCTTAATAGAGATTAATTAGGATTTTAATCTTTTAATTAGAGTTTGTTAGATTTAATTAGGATTAGACTAGTTTAATTTTCATTTAAGATTTAATTGCAGTTTTAATTTTAGTTAGAGTTAATTAGGTTTAATCATTAGTTAATTAGTTAATTAGGTTCATTTAGTCTTTAATTAGTTTTTCTATTGAGTTTAATCCGTTTCAATTCAGTTTTTTTGGGGTTTATTGTATCACTTTTCGTGGGTCCAGAGTATTTTTCGGAGGCCCAATATCCCAGTCCAATCTCAGTCCATTTTTGTCTTTTTTTTTCTCCAGAATTGCAGTGACATGTGTCACTATTTAAAGCTGCCACGCGTGTAAGTCAGGAAGAAGCCACCTCATTATTTCCACTTCACCCAGAGCCAACACATCACGGTCCACTATCTCTCCCCAGTTCCACGCGGCACACATGCAGGCCCTCCCAACGCCACTTGTCATCACCTGACCCTCACCGGTTGCATGGCCGGCGGCCATGCAACCACCGCCCCCAACCTCTTCCGGCCACCCTAACCTCCCACCTCCGACCACTCTAACTCCCTCCGGCCACCGCAACTACTGCCGGAAACTGCAAATACCCAGAATCTTCATCTCTCACCTCTAACATTCATCTTTCTCCGATCATCATTATCATCATCAATGTTCATCCATTTCCTAGATTCTTCAACCTTGTTCATCATTTTCCCCAGATTCTTCAACCTTGTTCATCATTTTCTCCGATCATCATTATCATCATCAATGTTCATCCATTTCCCAGATCCTTCAACCTTGTTCATCATTTTCCCCAGATTCTTCGTACTTGTTCACCAACTTTTCCAGAAATCATCAACTATCTTCAAGATCCATTCAAGATCTTCCAAGAACAATCATCTTCCACATCATCAGAAAATCGCCAGGAAACGCGAAGAACGCTTTCATCGCAAATCGACAATAATCTTCAACATTTCCAACAAATCTCCAGATTCGCACCTTCGTTCATCAATTGGTTTCCAGATCAAGAACATGCACTCATATCTCCAGGTTTTCTTTATATTTCCTTCAAGAGCTACTCACAATGTTCATCGTTATCTTCAAGATCTGCGAAGATCTTTGAAGATCCTCATCTGCGGCGCATTAATCATTTCCAGAAAGATCACCAATCTCCAATCTTCATCAGCATCATGCACCTTTCATGTATTTTCGTTCAGCTCCATGAACTTCAGAGGTCATTCAGATCTTCATATATTCTTCAATGAATCTTCAGATCCACACGCATGCTCATCAATCTTCATAAGGTTCGCCGTTGAGTTTTCCAGATTTCTATCATCGTTCTTCATCGCTTCGTCAAGAACGAACCTTCTACATTTTCAAGCTTCTTTCTGAGATTCTCCAGCCGCGGATGAGTTTGCTCCGATGATGTGTTTATCATGGTTCGCTGATGATTACAAGGTTAAAATTGCTTTGGTTTGTGATATGAACGAAGTGGATGAAGGATTGAGTGAGGTTTGTGTGAGTAGAGCAGAAGTTTGAGATGAGAGGGAGACGAGAGGGTTCGGAGAAGTGGAAACGGCGGAGTGTTGAGAATTGGTGAACAGTGAATTGGAAGGGAGAGAGTGAATTAGGGTTTCGGGGGAGAATGTTGGGGATTAGACCGGGTTTGGGTTTGGGGGCCACGAGGCCCAGAGTTTTTTTGTTTCTCACCCCTGCCCCTCCGTTTTTTGTTGGTTGATTGGGCTGAGCCCAATGGCATTTTTGGCTTGCACCCCTGCATCACTTACCACACCCCCTGTTCGTTTTTTGTAGTTAATGGGCTGGGCCCTTATTTTGTGTTTTTTTCTGCAGGCTTGTATACTCCCCTGTACTCAGTTGTACCCCCCTTCCTTTATATTTTCTTTTCTATTTTCTTTTATATGGTTTTTGTTGCTTTATTATAGAATGAGAAAAAATAAATGAAAAAAAGAAATATTGGAAGAAAATATATGAAAAAAAGAATATGAAAAATATTTTGGAAAAAGAAATATGAAAAGAAGTGAGAAAAAGAATATTTGAAAAAAAAGAGAGAATATTTGAAAAAAGGAATATCCATAAAAAAGAAATATTGAAAAAGATTTGAAGAAGAAAAATAGTTGAAAAAGAATAAAAAGAAAATACTTGAAAGAGAGTATAAAGATATTAGTATAGATTTTTCTATTTTCTTTTAGAGTACATTTTTCTTCATGGAGTTTATTTTAGGGATAGTTTTAAATGTCCATCTGTTAGGGGACTTTTTACCTTTTTAGAGGTAGTATTAGAAGTCCACTTGTTAGGGGACTATTTTCCATTTGATTTTCCATGGTAGATGGATAGGATAGTATTTTCTAGGAGTTTATTTCCCGCATTCAATCATTGTAACCATTTTTCCAGAATATTAATAAAACGAGATTTGAGCTGTGGTCCCGAAAGTAGCCGAACTACAGCTGCTCTGAGTTCTTGTACCAGACAAGAATATGTAGGCATAGGATGCGATATCCTAGCGAGCACACTAACAACTAACTTTCGTTCTCTCGCTGCTGTGCGATCGAGACTTTCCCGCTGACGACTGATGTTATCCTTTTCTCTTGCCCTTGCGCATATGAGACCAGACCGTAGTTTTTCCCATAGCTTCCCGTACCTTTAAAACCAGATTAATTTCTCACTCCTGTGTGAGAACACCCAGCCTAGCCGTAGTTAGCCTGAACTACGACAGCTCTGATCTTCCATGCAGTATGGAAGTACGTAGGCACAAGACGCGAGGTCTTGGCGAGCCAATTTCCCCGTAGTCCCGAACTACGTTGACTCTGACTTTCTCTCTTGAGAATACGTAGGCATAGAGTGCGACGCTCTATCGAGTCAATTCCCTTCCGTTTAGATTTAGCAGTCGTAGATAGATTGTTTTTGCATCCTTTAGACAACCCAAGCAAGCGTGGATCCCGTCGAGTACGACGGACGTGAGGGGTGCTAATACCTTCCCCTTGCGTAACCGACTCCCGAATCCAGGTTTTGGTTGCGATGACCATACCTTTCCCATTTTTTGCGAGGTTTACTTCGAGCGTTTCCTTTCCCTCCTTTGGGATAAATAACGCACGGTGGCGACTCTTCTGTCAGCCGGCGCCGATTTTCGCAGTAGCGACAAGGGGGAGAAGGTAAGATCTTCGATTTGTTATTGGGTTTGGATGTAATCTTTTGATACCTTATGTATTTCATCTAATATATGTATTGTGAACTAGTTTTGATGCAATACTGATGTTGTCTTTGATTTCTTATTTGTAGGTCTTGACAAAACCTTTTTCAAATCTAAGATCACTACAACAGAATTGACTTTTAGCAGCGCATATAAAGACAACGCTTTTTAAAAAAGCGTTGTTAAAGAGTCATTAAAAAAAAGAAAAAAAAATTTCCTACCAAAGACATCGCTTTTTAATAAGCGCTGCTACAGTGTAATGAAAAAAAAAAGAAAAAAAATAGCATACCTATGACAGCGCTTTTAGGAAAAGTGCTGCTAAAGGGTTGCTAAAGGCATGAGCTAAGACAGCGCTTTTCTAAAGCGCTGCTGAAGGGTGTGCCAAAGAAAGCGCTTTTCTAAAGCGCTGCGGTAGGTGTGTGCCAACGAAAGCACTTTCTATGTAAAGCGCTGCTATATCCATGGGCTAAGACAGCGCTTTTGAAGCGCTGCTGTAGGTATTAAAAAGCGCTGCCATATGTGTTATTATTATTAAAATAAATTATCACAGAATTTTAAAGAAAGTGCTTTACTTGTGAAGCGCTGCTATATGGTTTAGAAAAGAAAGCGCTTTGAGAAGCGCTGTTGTAGGCATTAAAAAGCGCTGCCATAGGTGTTATTATAATTAAATTAAAATATCACAGAATTTTTTAAAGAAACATAACACATTGCTAGCTCGCGCGTTCTTCATTATTCTTTCTCTTCTCTGTGAACCAGAACCCTATTCACCACAACCGGCCGTCGCCCTCTTCCGTCCAACTGCCGTTCCTCCGTCGCTCACCTCCATTCAGCCTGTGTTGCATATCTCCTTCATTTGACCGTCCGTTTTCGACAGCCTCTGTAGCGCATTTCCGCCATTGTTACGGTATTTGAAGTTTTTCATTTTTCATTTTTCTGGATTATTGTCTTAGTATTTCATTTTTCTGGATTATATGATGTTAGTGTTACTTCTTTTTTGAGTTATTGACTTGTTTTTGTTGATACCGTTGATGAGAACTACTCTTTTGATATTGGCTTGAGTTTTGTATACAAGGTGTTTGTTGAAATGCCACAATGAATTTACTTATGTTAAATTTCATTATATCTAGCCGTATACAAGGTGTTTGTTGAAATGCCACACCTTATATGAGTTCTTTTTATTGTTGCTTACAAATCTTATTTGAAATTGGCATTCTGATAAATTAGATATATGTATGTAAATCTTTCTGTGATGATGATGATGATGATGATGAAAAACAACTAGGATTGTATTTATGATTATAAAGAATGTGTTTACAAATTACAACATTTTTTTTCTTCCAAAACATGAAGAAAATTGTGAAAGTAAATTACATATTAGTATTAAGAATTATTTATATCTATTTATTTGATCAATTGTGTCGAATTTTAGATTTATAATATGAATTATAAACATATAGCCTTATAAGTTGATATTGACTGATTGCGGTTGACTAACATTGTTAATTTTTCTGGTTACATCAATTTTGTCTTACATTCAAGTATAAAATTTATATAGTATACGTAAATTCTTAATATGATTAATGAATGCGTCTCTTCTAATTTAAATTTGATGCTCATTTATTAAAGTGAAAATAATTACTTATTGACTCTTGTTCTTGTAGATCAAGATTTTGTTCGGCTTCTTGCTGTTGAGGGTTGTGCAGCTCTTGGAAAATTGTTGGAGCCTCAAGATTGTGTGGCACATATTCTTCCTGTTATAGTCAATTTTTCTCAGGTATATTGAGTATTAATAATATTATGCAGGAAGATTTTCATTTTGTACCGTCTTGCTAATTTAGTAACATTTAATTTACCAAAATAGTATAAATTAATATGTTAGTAAAAAATTGTATAAAATTTTAGATAAATATAAACTCAAGTTATATAAAATTTTAGATATTTTTAGATAAATATAAAATTATATAAAATTTTAAATAACTAATATGTTAGTAAAAATTGTATGAGTTCATATTAATTGCGAATTAATTAATTTTATTGCAAGAATTATTTAATGTTGATGATGTTATTAATTTTGTCTGTTATAGGGGTTACCTGTGAAGAGGAAGGTTGTGATCGTTTTCAAGCATCCTACTGTGCAGCTTTCTTAGAAGTTATTGATTTCTTTACAGGTATTCTCTATATATTTGTTTAACTTTCTTAGTTTAGTTTAGACTACTCAATGAGTATGGATAAAAACTGGATGTCTTCCAATCGATTGTTTAAAGAGTACGAGAGTGGAGTATCGAAATTCGTTAAGTTTGCTGTTGAACACGCCAAAGACCCCAGTAGGATCACATGTCCTTGCTTAGGTTGCTGTTATGGGCGTCAAATTGACGCTGTTCAGTTGGAATCTCATTTAATGAGACATGGAATTGATCGAAGTTATACATGTTGGACATTACATGGTGAGATAAGTAACGAGAATGTCGAACCCGGGGATAATATGACCTATGCTTCAAAGGACAATGGCAGAGATACATATGATTGTGATCGAGTCGAAGAGATTGCAGAAGCACTTGAAGAAGATCTTCAAGATTGTCCCAAGATGTTTGAGAGGTTGGTAAGAGATGCAGAGAAACCGTTGTATAAAGGTTGCACTACTTTCATAAGATTGTCTGCGGTATTAAAGCTGTACAAATTAAAGGCAGGTAATGGATGGTCGGATAAAAGTTTCACAGAGTTGTTAGCCCTACTTCAAGAGATGCTTCCGGAGGATAATGTTCTTCCCAGTCGAACCTATGAAGCTAAAAAAATGTTATGCTCTATTAGCATAAGCTATGATAAGATACATGCTTGTCCAAATGATTGCATTTTGTTTCGAAATGAATATGCATCATTAAACGAGTGTCCTAAATGCGGTGTATCTCGGTATAAGAAAAAGTTGTCACCAGCAAAAGTTTTATGGTATTTTCCTATAATTCCGAGATTTAGACGCATGTTTCATAGTGAAACAGATGAAAAACACCTGACTTGGCATGCAGATGATAGAATTATAGATGGGAAGTATCGACATCCGGCAGATTCACCACAGTGGATGAAAATTGATAATGATTATCCTGAGTTTGGAAAAGAAGCTAGAAACCTTCGCTTTGCATTATCGACTGATGGAATGAATCTGCATGGTCTGCAGAGTATCTCACATTCCACCTGGCCTGTAATTATTATGATTTATAACCTGCCTCCATGGCTATGTATGAAGCGTAAGTACATGATGTTATCTATGTTAATTTCTGGCCCTAGGGAACGTTATATGAAAATATTGAAAGGGTATGTGAAAAACCAAAGCCGACCAGAGGGATGTATTGTTGAACGATACATTGTTGAAGAAGCTATTGAGTTTTGTACCCTGTTGAACGTTATATGAAAATATTGAAAGGGTATGTGAAAAACCGAAGCCGACCAGAGGGATGTATTGTTGAACGATACATTGTTAAAGAAGCTATTGAGTTTTGTACTAAATATTTGTCCAACGTTCAATCCATTGGCCTTCCAAAATCTAATGTTGTTGAAAAAATAGTAGGTAAACAGTTAATTAGAAATAAAGTTGTGACAGTTTCAAGGGATGAACGGGAGCAAGTGCATTTGTATGTTCTGCACAATGACATTGAGGTTGAGCCGTATGGTGAAATGCACAAGGACGTTCTTCGAGGTTTAAATCTGAATCAAAATGAAAATTGGATAGTACGTGAGCACAATCGAAGTTTTATAACACTGTTCAAGGATCATATTTTTTCAAAGTTTTATTCTAATCCCGCTTCAATAACAGAAAGGTTGAGATGTTTAGCATATGGTCCAAGTTTGCATGTGTTTTCTTATAGCGTATACGCAATTAATGGATACACATTTTATACCAAAGAACAAGATGATAAGAGTACAATGCAAAATAATGGTGTCACCGTGCTTGCCGAAGCAATGCACATTTCAAGTGTGATGGACTTAAACCCCAAATATGTGAATTTGTCGTATTTTAGTGTTATCGAGCGCATTTGGGTGTTTGATTATGAAAATTTTCAGATTCCTATCTTTGGATGCAAGTGGGTTGAAAATAATAGTGGCATACGAATGGATAAGTCAGGATTTTTGAAAGTGGATCTTAATAAGGTGGGGTACAAAGATGAGTCTTTTATTCTAGCCACGCAAGCTAAACAAGTGTTCTATGTCACTGATTTGACAAGTACAAAATGGCCTATAGTTCTTTTTTCCAACAAAGTAATCGATGATAACATTGGAGACAAGGGGGATGTTGATGTTGAGAAGGAATCTTATATTATAGATGATCCATATGAGAATATTAGAGCGGACGAATCATATATTAGAAATGATCATAACGAGGGAATTTGGATCAATCCATCCGTCCGTGTTGTTAAGAGACAAGTAAACCACGTTCCAACTAAGAAAAGAAAGAGATCTTAGTGACAAAGGTACTTGTTAAATTACATATTGTCTCATTGAATAAAATTAAATATTTCTATCATGCAATACAGTTACATATTATGTCATTCAATAAAATTATGTATGTGTTTCTCTTATTTATACTTTTCTTATGTATATATTTCTTATTTACATATTTGCATGTCATTCATTTGATACTTTGGTTTTTCTGAATTACAGGTATTATGGCCAACAATGAGAAAACACCACATGATGGAAATGAAACAACAAAAGACATTGAAGGCGATATCAAAAGAGGAATAACGATTATGAAAAAAATCATTCGTGCGAGAGATAAGGGTTTTAAGTATGATGTGCATTGGAATGAAAGAGATCAATTAGTTGAGCCTAACGGTGCGATGTTGACAAGTTACATTGGAGCACTTGTACGTTCGCAAATTTCGATTACTTGCGATAATTGGAGAATTGAGTCGTAAAAACTGGCTAAAGACAAAATTTGGAGCGAGATACAGGTATGATACTTGATTATTTTTAATTATGTTGACGGTTACATCTTTAAATTAATTATACTAACATGTTATATGTATGTGTATTTGTTTGCAGCGATCTTTTAATATTGATGATTGCAGAAGAAAATATTGTCTTCAATTGGCCGGTAAACGACTGAGGGGATTCAGAGCATTTTTAACGAACAAGTTGCTCAAAGATTCTGATGGAAACTTTGTTGACTCGGAGCATCCAAAGAAGTACACTGATCTGATTTCGGAAGAAGAATGGGAGACATTTGTTGCGAAGTGAAGGACCAAAGAATTTTTAGTAAGTACAACTTATCATGAATAATGTATAGTATATATACTTCTTCCACAAGAGTTCTGATATGACTTAAACTTGTTTTTTCAGGTTGTGAGTGGCGTTAATTGGCAACGGGCATCAAAACCCGCGTATCCATACAAAAAAGGGCGTTTGGGATATGCACGCTTAGAACAAAAAATAGTAAGTATATATAAATGCTTTAATATGATATAGTTACCAAAATTAGTAAGTATATATAATAGCATATGAATGGTTTATTATCCGTCTTAATGCGCAAATAGAAGAGGAGAAAAGTGATGCGACATCTCTTCTGGACCATGTTGTGTGGAAGGCTGCCCGTGTGGGAAGAGATGGAGTCGTTCAGGAAGAAGTTCAACAAGTGTTTGAACGATGTGTAAGTACAACATTAGTTTTGTTAGTAACTGATAAAAAGTGTATAATATATTTATATATGCTTTTATCTATATTTCAGGAGACTCTATCCCAGAGTATAACTCCAGCTGAGGACGAGGATTGCAGGAGCATACTGAATCGGGTGTTAAATATCCCTGAGTATTCTGGGTGTGTGAGGGGTAAGGGATTTGGCGTCACTCCATCACAGCTATATAAGAAGCCAACGAAAAAAAATCCTACCAATAAAGAAGTGATGGATACGTTGGAGGAATTGAAAGCCCAGATTCGGGAATTACAGAAGGACAAAGAAAGATACATGGCGGAAAGGCGCGGTCCAGAGGGTAAAGATGCTAGTGAAAAAGATAGTATTGGTTGTCCGCAGAAGCTTCTAGAGGTAATTGTATATATTACATTGAAATTAAATAATTTAGCACAGTTTTCTTAATTGACACATTAATCGACATCATTATTTGTTTAGGGCATTTCACCTTGTCGGCTATATTCATCGTCACCGACTTATCGCTTGGTTGGCAAGGGAAAGGTGCATAACAATGTGGGAGAATTACTTCACCATAAACCGCTCACTCTTGGATATTTAAACGTATCGATTGATATTGCATTAGAGGGGGGTGCGTTGTTTCCTGTACCAGATGAAGTTTCAGACGCAACAGTGGTGGGAGACGCAATAGGAGCGTATGTTGCATGGCCGACAAATCCCATTTACATAGATGATGAGGTATGTTGAACACCATTATGAACCTAGCTAATCTCATATTCAAATGTTCCTCGATTTTCTTATTTTCTTATTTACATTTTCTTATTTTCTTATTTTCTTATTTTTTTATTTACATGATGATCTTAGACTTCTACAAAATCCAAATCAAAAGATGATAGAATTATTGTGCGGGATACCGATTCAGCTGCATCAAAGAAACAGGTACTAATACAGTTACATGGTTATCTTATTATACATTAATTACTGAACTTATATATGACTTTTAGGTTCATGATCAGCAGTTGCAACAAGTCAGCAAGGGTAAGATGCCTGAAACTTTCAAGGTGCCCAACAAAAAAAAAGACCGAGTCAAAAAAAGCATTTGTTCCTCGATTTAGGATGTGTCTTGAAACATATATAGGAACAAAAATGTGGTTGAGGGTGGCATCCGTCAAATACCTATGGAGGAAGGTATTTTCGGTTTTGAATATCCCGAAACACTTGCTAATGAGGATTTTGACCAGGTTTTCCAACATTCTGAATTGGGCGTCGGTGTTATGCATTCCTACATCAGGTACTCCGATCCATTTTAATTAAATAATTGAACATTTTAAAATTTGCTCATTTAACTGAATATTCTAATGTTGATTATGTTTTTCTTTTAGGCTCCTGTATGACAAGTTGTTGGTCCCGCATGATTTGACTTCCATATTCACATTCTTATCTGCTAGCTGTATCAACGCACGGGCAATAGAGCACACACCAGATACTGTCAAAGATTACATGGTCCAAAGATTTATGGCCGCGACTACAGAGAAGTTGTTCTTGTTGCTATATAATACTGGCCATGGGTTAGATTTTATTCTAAATTCATTTATTATAATTATTCTATTTTTGCCATTAATCTATATAACATTTCCGTCTAAATTGTTGTCTTATTTTATAGTGGACACTGGTTGTTGCTCGCGATTAATCCGATGAAAGAAATAGTGTATTATATAGATTCATTGGATGGCGATACAACAAAATATCCTGATCTGAAGAACATGGTTGATACGTAAGTGATGAGATATACTGTTCTGAATAGTTATATATCTTTATTTATTATGTGACATTGTTCTAAATATGCGTTTATATTATGTTAGAGTTATACAAGTATTCAGAGCACAAAGAGATGCAACAGTGCCAAAAAGGAAGGCTAGCAACATCAGCTGGAACATAGTGGAGGTATATTTTCCCATGTTTGACTGTTATAGTGGTTCTACTTAATAAAACTATTTAAACAATATATACTGATAAATGTTCGTTTGTTTTTTCCATTTACAGTGTCCTCGTCAGCGCAATGGGATTGACTGCGGATATTTTGTATTGCGCTTTATGAAGGAAATTATTCTTTTAGGTCAAATAGAGATTCCAATCCTGGTATGGATCAATTCATAAGTTATATGATTCATTTTGATAATTAACCGATATTTCATCTGAGTAATTAGTTTTAAAATTAAATCGTGCATGTTCTGTTATATTATGTAGTACTTTGATGAATACAAGTGCGGTACTTACTCGAAAGCAAGATTGGAAGAAATTAAGGAGGACTGGTGTCAATTTATTCTTGAGTTGATAATTGTATAACGTATCTATTTTTAAAGTTATCGGATTTGTAATTATATGTAAATTGAATGTATTTTGTGATGTTGTAATATATTTAAGCAGGTTTATGTGTATTAAAATGGTTATGGGTAAAATGATGAATACACATAAATAAGGCCAAATTAATTGTTATATATAAGGCCAAACTGTTGAATTAAAGGCCTGAATTATAAGCAGAGAATGTAATTGTTATAAGCAGGTTTATCAAAAAATATATAAAAAATGTGATTATTTAAAAAAAAAATTAAAAATCGTGAAGAATAGACAGCGCTTTTAAAAAAAGTGTTGCTAAAGGGTGCAAAGAGAGGCCAAAAAAGCCCTGCTATAGGTTGGAAAGGGGGGGGGGGGTCTATGAAAGCGCTTTAAAAAGTGCTGCTAAAGGGGGTCTAAGACAGCGCTTTTAAAAGCGCTGCTAAAGGGGGGGAGGGAAAAGCGCTGCTATAGGGTTGAAAAAGCGCTGCTAAAAGCGTTGCTGAAGGGAGGGGAAGGGGGAATAGGCAGCGCTTTTAAAATGCTGCTAAAGGGGGGAGGGAAAAGCGCTGCTATATGGTTAAAAAAGCGCTGCTAAAAGCGTTGCTGAAGGGAGGGGAAGGGGGAATTGGCAACGCTTTTAAAGCGCTGCTATAGGGTGAAAAAAGCGTTGCTGAAGGGATCCTTTAGCAGCGCTTTTTCCTTAAAAAAAGCACTGCCTTTACCTTTAGCAGCGCCTTTTCCTTAAAAAAAGTGCTGCCTTTACCTTTAGTATCGCCACTTTTGGCGGCGCTTTTAAGCGCTGCTAAAGGTATTTTTAAGCATAGTGGATCTTAGATATTCATCTATCAGTGATCAAACTTTTAACATGGTCTTGTAAGTTGATATTCACTTGTATCTTCTATTTTATTGTGTTGATTAGTAGCATGAGTAGGATCAATACGGTACTGTGAGGATGCGTGATAATAGAGATGAAGAACTATGTTCACTTACATTTGGAAAATTAGTTGAATGCATGTAAAAAAGGTTAAGCATATGTACGTATTCTGATCATAGCATTTTATATGAATCAATCATGAAGCTGATATAAATGTTATCTTTGTTAACATGTTTATCTTGATTTGAACCATTATATAAATATACTCTTCAGATTTGGATCTAGGATGATTATCTGTTAGGTTCTAGACTTTAAACATAAATTTAGGCTTAATATTTGCTTGAGTATCATTTCTTAATGCTCTGTGTTGTTGATTTGTGTGAGACATCACCAATGAGACAATACGGTTGTTCTCTCGATGTTGTGTTAGACACAACCTCTATTGTGGGTGATACGTGAGAATATTAGATGAATGATTGATTTGTGTTTAATTGATTAGAAGAATGCATGTGTTATCAATTGATGAGATCCAATTCCAACAAGGCTCCGTTTATATTTTAAGTATTTACTTTATATTTTTCGTCTTTATATTTTCTGCCTTTATTTATGGTACCCTAGATATATCAACCATATTTTCACCACAAGCTTAGAAATGTAGAGACCGTTAAACGGTGTTATTTCCCTTGCACCGATCTTTGTGGAAACGATATAAATCCTAGAGGAAATCCTTCTAAAACTAAATTTTTGCTTCTTGCCGTTTTACTGCAGTTCGAACAGTAGGGTATCCATGAACATATCCACCAATTATTTCTCTGAAAGAGGCAGATGAATGGGAGCAAAAACATCTCTCCACCTTTGGACGTATTCCTTGAATGACTCATTACTCTCCTGAGATAGGTCTTTTAATTAGAAGTGATCGGGAGCCTCATCCAAATTGTATTGGTATTGCTTCAAAAAAGAGTTAACTAGGTCCGAACATGATTGAACATGGCTTCTTTATAATTCCATGTACCAACTCAATGATGCCCTGCTCAAACTGTCTTGAAAATAATGAATCATTAGCTTATCGTTGAGACCATAGACGGTCATTTTTCGGTCAAACATCACCAAATGCTGCTTCAAGCAACTTTCCCTTTTGTACTTCTGAAAGTCGGGTACTTTAAATTTTGAGGGCATATCCAGGCCATGAACTAAACACATGTTTAAAGCATCCAGATCAAAAACATCATACCTATATATAACTTTAAGCTTTTCATTTGGCACACGACACTTATCACTTATCTCAATAACTTTTGGTCTCATGGTCTTCCTCACTAGGATTGCGCTTTGGGAATTTGGCTCTGAGAATGCAAAACTATGATACTCAATAGCATCATGAGGTGAGGAATTTCCATCTCGGACAATGGGATGCTCTTGAATAACGAGGAACTCAACTGGGATCCGTATAAGTTAAGGTTAAGCAGGGAAGCTTACTTGAGGTGGAATATCATTTTCAGTGACGGTAGTTTGTTGAAGGTTGTTCTCTCTCATTCCCAGAGCTGTCATAGCCTCCATGAGTTGGTTCAACGGGTTCTTTATCAAATGAAAATCTCCCCTTAACACAATCTGGTTTTGCTCTCCAGGGTCCATGATCTTTCAAGAGCTACTTCAAGTTTGATGTAGGTGTCAGGAAATCAGCTGCGAGTTATAGACATAGGATGAGGATGATTTTTTTTGAATGAAATGAAATGAATGCTAACAAATGCAAATGCAATGTAATTGAAAATATGATTTTTCTTGTATTTTGAAAAATGATATGCATACTGATTAATGCAAATGCATGAATTGATTTTTTTATATTTGTATGCAAAGAAAATGCAATGCATGTATGGTTACGATCTGGGATAACTTGAGTAAATTAGAACACCTTATTAGGTAGATCTCCCTATAGTTCATAAGTTTATGCTTTCTACCCATAAACTGCTCAAAGGATAGTTTCTAGGTTGATAGATAAGGTTCCCAGAGTCATGGACCTTAGTCGTATCTACGTCATGCAACAGGCTAGCCGCTTTATGACAAGAGTGACGAAAAGGTCTTTTCTAAGCGGGGTTTTCATGTTGGGTGCAACAAGTAGACGTATTTGGAGTCCAACATTACGCAACCACCAAATCAGAAACTGGTTTTAAGAGGGGGTCTTAGAGTTATAAACTCTTCATGAATCAGCGTCATATGATAGGCTAGTTGTCTTATAACGAGATCTACGAATAGGTCTACTCTAGGGGAGTCTTCATGCGAGGCACGCAAGGAGTGACCCTTGGTGACTAACACTACATAACTTCCAAATCTAGACTATGTTTTCTCTCTTCTTTTTTCAAAGCTCGAGTGTAAAGCTTTATTCATGATAACAAATCCTAAAGCCCACACATAATATATATATATAAGCATATATGAATATGATAAAGAAAACTCTATGTAAGTGTTATTATTATCAACACTTACCTTCCCCTTTGGAACCTTGATCTTTATCAAGTGTTCTTCACCTTTAGTTAGGTGAACTATGGTTGCTCTGATTCCATCCTTGTAAGGATACGCAGGTATAAGACTGCGAAGTCTTGGCGAGCACGCTAGCAATAAATCTCCTTAGGTACCCTACCTCATAATTCCCAAAGATAGATTATTTCAAGCATTAGTAAGCAAATTACCATAACACAAATTCAACAAGAGGTTCCTATAGGATACTATAGATACTTATGGTGCTAATACCTTCCCTTAGTATAACCAACCCTCAAACCTTTAGATCTCTCTGCATTGTTGTTACATTACACAATTAGGGTTTTATTCAATCTTTTCCCTTTCCTTTGGATAAATTTAAGTTTAGTGGTGAACATTCAATGTTTTGGGATTCAATTTAATATAATAGCTTGATATCTAATTCTCACCGCAACATAAATGGCGACTTCACTGGGGACATCTCTCCCTAAGAGGGTTAAGCCTATCTTGTTTACTTGTATTATTCGTATATTTGTATATCTTTGTTTGCTTGTGTTACTTTGGTTTTTTGTTTTTCAGGGTGGAGACCTTTGTATGGTGAGATAATTTTTAACCTAGACTTGAGAGAACAAATAAGATAGGAAGGGTGGTATAGTCAAGGAGGCTTTGAGAGAATAATCCCAAAGAAGTTTACTTGAGATCCCCCGCTCAGTGGAGGCCCTTTCGAGGGTAGTATTTTTTGAACGAGTAATCGTGAATGCATTACTACTTTCGACCTAGGAACCTGTGAAACTGAGGAACTTAGTTACCTCTTACTCCACTTGGCCTAATTAGGATGTAATGTGTTGACTATAAGGGTGTAAACTCGAAGTAGTTAAAATGCGATACTACACTCAAACGAGATTCTCTTGAGAATAGTATTGATCTCTAAGTAATTGGTGTGTTAATATTATCTGAAAGATGGGTCAATGACTTTGGGAACCTCTTAGAACCTTAATCCGCAGGTATAATAAACAATAATACACATTCTTGTGGGAGGGTTAAACCTTGGTGCCATGCTCGTTGTTGACCTTTGAACCTGTCTGACCCTTGTTTGTGTGCATTGCATCAACATACATTCATGCATTCATGAAAAGCTTTTTTTTGGTTTCAAGGAACTCAGTTATCCATTTCTTCCTATGAAATGAAGTTTTTTAGATTCTTCCAAAATGTGTTGCTCCTTTTAATTATTTCAATTTACTTCTTGAGTTCTTTGAAACTATTAAGTTTTCATTTGCATTGCACATGTCATCACATTTGCATTTGCATTTCTATAGCTCACTCTATTGTCTCCTCTCCAGCTTTCACTGAGTTTATCACCATAGTACTTGAGCCAATTGCAAGTGAAGATGGATAAATTGAAGCAAGAAAACCAGGAACTCCACGAGGAGGTTGCTACTTTGAGAGGACACATGGCAAGATTCTCTACCATGATGAAGACTTTGGTGTACAACCAGGAACAGGAGAATCAAGAGCTTCGAGAAGAGGTTGCCAATCTGAAGACCGCTAAAAAGCGCCTGACTACTTTGGTTAAAGACCTGGTCATTTCTCAATGTTAGTCTAGTCCTTCTTCTACTCATCTATAGCTGAATTAGAGGAATGAGTCTGAAGATATTCCAGTACTCTATGCTAAGTTGTTTCATGTCCTAGTGCATAAGGGTTTGGTGAAGACAGAAGTGTAATCCGCCATCCCAATGATTTATAGGAGCTACTTCAAGACTGGCGCCTTCTATGCATTCCATCAAGGGGCACCCAGCCATGGCATTGAAGAAGTTATGTCTTTAAGGGAAAGGTGAAGGAGCTAGTCCAAGAGGGTATCCTGTCCTTCAAGATGTGTGAACCCAAGGTTCAAGTCAGCTTGATGCTTAAACATGGAACAAGCTCCCCTCTTCACACGGTGGATTGATTTTGTGGAATATGAAGATTGTTCCTTAAGCCCATGTTTTTCAAATGATTAGCTCATTTACTGCTTTTTCATGTGTAAGTTTATGTGTTTGTTAATGCTTTTGTTTTTGGCATGTAAGAACTTGTTTATTTTGAATGATTAATGCAACGAATATGTTTGTCTTAAAGAAATCCATTCGTATTCACTTATTTAAATGCTTGTTTGCTTTACAATACCAACACTACCACATCTCTTTCTTTGGCAGAGAATTGGAGGGAGGATGGTGAAAGTGAAAATGTAAAATCTCTTGTTGTATGCTTTTGAATAAAACCCTGCTGATGATGTAAGGCATTGCTTCAAATCCCCAAACACTGGAGATATAAGGAAGATAATCTCTCTTAAATCCCTTTGAGCCTTGAAGTAGGAGTTTTATTTTACAAATCAAAAAACCCTCAATTTAACCTGGCGCAAGGTAGTCTGTAGTTAAGCTGATCGAGCGCCCAAACATTCAAAAGAAAAGGAGTAAACATCTGAGGATCCACTTCACCATACCCTCACACATCACGAGGCTAGGAGAAATCCAATTTTTTTTGGCATCCTAAAATCCAGTTTGCCACTGGTATCATTTCAGAGATCCAATTGTCATTGGTATATAAAGTCTGGTTGTTACTAGCTAAAAAGAATGAGGCAGTCACAATCCTTTCAACAAGAGTCATACGATCTGTTCATAAATCGAAAATGAAAAAGGAAAGGCCGCTAAATCAAAACCTACGAAGGAGATTTAGACAAAATTAAGGCATCCCGTGGGACTTCGAGGTCAAATCCAATTGTTATTGGTACCCTAAAACCCAGTTTGTCACCATATCATTTCAGAGATCCAATTGTCAAAGTATCCCTTAAAAAAATCCAAAAGCCTCAGTCCAGACAAAAGTTAGGGAATGAACAAAACACAAAAAATGATAATAAAATTATTACAAAGAAAAAATCCTCAACAAAGAAAATTTGTGTGATCAAACACCAAAAGCAAAAAGGTGAGTGACTGCCATGTCTAAAGCCTCAATGGTTTCTCAACCATATCAAAACTCCTCTTGAGAGATAAGTGCTCATATCAAGTTAACAGAATGTAGGATTGGAGAACGTCACGAAGAAAGGGGTGGGTACAAATAAACTTTGAGTCTTTTATTCTTTGTTTCATAAACCAAGAACAAAGCCACATTACTATCCTCAAAAGAACTAATTGAAGCAGGTTTATTTCAAAAGCATACTCAACGAGATAACATTTTTTTGAATTCTATGAGCTATGCTCGAAATTTGTGTTGGCTTTGTAAAAGAAAATTAACAACATATCCTAACTAGTGATTCAGTCACAAGTTATTGTGATACTGTTTCAATAAAAAAAACTTTGAGACTAACATGAATGTTGCACTAGCAATTTCATAATTAACATCTTGTTGCTTATTAACATTGCTTTATATCATAGAATCTTGAATGTGAACATCAATGATGAGTTTAATCTTTTAAGACTTGAAACTCTGATGAGTAAATGACCAATCATTTCAAAAAGATGGCCATACCCAGGGGCATGTTGCCTGAAGACATTGCTAAGCAAGGGCAAGTTGTTTCCCATTTATTACTGGCGTTGTTTGAAAAAATCTAATTGTTCTTGGTATGAAAAGTCCAGTCGTCACTGGATCCCTTGTTCAAGTTGTTCCTCAATTGTTACTCTTACAGTCTGACCATCCCTAAAGGACAAGTTCAAAGACTCAAGTTTGCAGAATACAGTCAATGTAGGGCAACTATGTCGAGATTCAATAAATCTCTCTAAGAGTTTGAAGACACTGGGGCCTGTTGGATCCTAATTTTTGTGTAAAATCCTCTTGAGACGACTTTTTCTCATAAACCATGTGATATGGGGCATTTTAAAACTGAAGCTTATTTTGATCACAAAAGTTGTTGTCCATCATGCAGTTTTTCAGTACATAACTAAATGTTCTCCTAAGCAAGTGTGCTCTTGTGATTTTCCTTACACGTATCCCCAATGGGTCTCTACCCCAGGTAGCTCTGGCATGTTTGGGTGATCCCCTAATAAGTATCTACTTCAAGTGGTTATTGTTGCACCCTAATTTTTGACCTTAAGATCCCACTATCAACATCACCTCCTCGTTTTATATCTTACGTGTTATCTTTTTCCTTTTATATGTATGTATATTATAACTAACCAGTTGATGCAGGTGCGACAATGACAAGTGTAGACCCATACAGACAAGTATTTCAGGGCGCAAACATTTGAGGCCTATTATGTCTCCTATGGAGGGCTATCTCACAGGCTGAATCGTTACTTCAAAAGGGAAACTGAGGACGTGCTTAATGGTGGTTTACGACCAATTTGTTTTGAGGTAATAAGATCATATAAAGGTTGGTTCACATCAAAAAGAAACTACGTCATGGTGAAGGAGTGAATATTTGTTGCTGATTAAGCTATTGAGGAGCTCGTGTTGAAGTCGTCTTTCCCAGGGGTCTGAATGAAGAAGTAATTACCGCTTCGTGTTATTCTATTGCACATGACCAAATCATATGGCTAATTATTGGAGGACTGTGGTGAGGATTAATATTATAACGATAAGGAATTCAACAACTAAGCAGTGCAACGATTGGACGTCCAATTTCCTAGTCCACTGCTTTTATTTTATCTGTGTTTCGCCAAGAAGGATAGTTAAGGACATAACTTACGAAACGCACGAAACGCCTTACATAATGACAAGAATTTAATCAAGGGACCTGCTCTGCAAACTGGAGCTGTGAAGAAATACGAGTCATAGAAGTAGAAAATATTAAATTAGAAGTTGAAATGAATACAACTTGACTACAGCTACACAACAGGAGGTCCATGTTCTCAACGAATAAACCTTACATTAAAAAAGGAAAAGAACTCCCCATTTGAATATCCATGTTACACAACCTATAATATCTGGTGGTTCATTTATGATCCCTACATCATCACAATACTATATGAGCAACTCGGTATTCGCATACAACAAATTCATTATTGGAGACTAAGTTCTATATGACTTCATAATTATAAAAACAGTGAATCAATACAATTATGAACCAATCCAACACAAGGTAACATAATCCAATGTCGGGATCTACGGGAATTTCCCCATCTCCGAGACTGAACGCTTCTTTCTTGGCTAACAAAGAGGATTAACAAATACAGTTAGCAGCTTTTTGATAGACACTAGTAGAGATTCAGGAGCATTTCAGAGCTAAGAGCAAAGTCCCCATGTACGAACAAGAGCCATTTCAACGGTTGCACCGCACTGTCCACATCTGACTGCAAAACAGAATCAATTCAAAACACCAATCTTGAAACAGGTTGTAGAACAAAACAGAAGAAGAAAAACCAAACACAACCTGTCAAAACTAGCAGCAATGATTCAGAGAAAGTAATTCAAGAAGAGGTTCATTCGGAAAGTGATAGAATTCTCAATTATTTTACCGCATTCCATGGCAAAGTCGCCACCAATAGTGGATCCCAGGCTATGAGAATCTCCCGGTCGTATCAGAAGTCATCAAGCTGAGATTTAGTTGGAGAGAATGTCACTTAAACCGCCAGTATATCACACCTGCACCAAACAAACAAACATAATTATCAAACCATCAGGTCGTAAACATATTTCTAAATATCACCAGCATCTGTCTCACCGCCAGCTAGTGTGCCACAATCGGCTGCAGATGACGCAGGATGGGCAATCCAGACAAGCTGCTCCTCTTAATTGTTGCAATAGCAGCAGTAATGACAGCACTCACCTGGCTATGCCAAGTAGTAAAGGGATTAATCAAAGCAATTCATGTCATACCAGATTTTGCACAAGTATACACCTTCATTGGCAATGTATTTGATCCAAATTCAACCAATCACCTGCAGAGATTAAAGCAAATGGATCCAACAGTTAACACAGGCACCAATGGTTTTGCTGTTAAGACATTAAAAAGAGAAAACTATCAAATGGATACCTCTGTAGCTGATCTTAAGCCTACATCACCATATCCCAGATAACAGAATAGCTTTCCTTCAAATCTGGACTTCCACAAACGCATTAAACCACACGCGGCTCCACGGTAGTAAATTCGGAGCTAGGGAGCCTCGAAGGATTATGCTCCAGAACCTTTCTAGCAGCCTACAAACCAACACACGAGAAGCATAACGCGGGCATAATATTTGCTAAATTCATAGCACAGAACTCACAGTTTCATAGACAGTAAACACCATGTGCGAATCAAGACTAGAAATTGAAAGAGAAGGCGTTATGTATCAGAGTGGCAGGGATTCACGAATACAACAGCAACATGCATACATAAGAGAGAAGAAGAAGATCACACATAAAGGGAGCGACACTTATTTGCAAAATGGTCGACGTCGCCGACGCGCCACTATGTTAAAGGAAAAAGCACCTCAATTTTGCAACATTCCCCAGCCTCAGTAAAGGGTTCACGACGAGAGTTTGTTCACTATCATCAAACAAAGCTTCTCCATAAGCAAGTAAATCACCGTCGTTCATATTAGCCTGCCATGAGAGTTTTGTCAGTAGTAACTTAATGAAGATAAGTACACAAATTGATGTTCTAAACGACGATTTGAGGAGCTTACCCGAACATCATAACAACATACGAAAGCGTCCTTTATTTTCCTCGGATCTGCTTACATTAAAAGGATGAATGAACGGTCATTTAGCTTTCAAAATCCTACCCGGTGTATCAGCCATGAATTCACCAGTTCCATGTTAGTTCCCAACTCACCAGGATCTTAGCGACGTTGGTCCGCGACATTTCTCCGAGCTCTCCAGGTGTGTCTACCACAATTGCCTTGTCAAGAACCACCTGAACTGATCACATAGAGACATGAAGTTAATTAGTTGCTTCATTGTTTAAATTCAAGAGACAAAACTATGTTTTGTTTGATTTTCCAGCAAACCTCTCTAGTACCCAATGATGATATCTGCAAGACCTTAGATACAAGGTTACAAATGTGAGGAACATATTGTAACAACAAATGAGGGCTTCATCTCGAGTCTACTTGTTAACTGATACGCTCCGCGGGAATCAGGCACCCCGCCGCCAATTTGCGCAATGCCTGCAACAAAACAAATAAATGGCACATTTAGATTGCCGAGAAACAACTTGTAGTCGCGAGATAAAACAAGTCTCATAGAAGTGTACCCACTGCAATATCCGCAGGAGTTCCGTAGACCCTCCTTGTCAAAGTATTCACCCTTCGACAAATCGTTCTTGAATGGAAAAGCCCATACGGCCTAGGTTTTGAGGTTTCTCCAAGACAATGACATTGCGTTTGATTTCATACTACATCCCAGCAGGAAGCGCAATGATTGAGAGGAACAGAGAGCACCATCTTGTTTGGTCCAAAGACTTAAATACAACACCTGTAAAACCAGTAAAAATATACAATCAGACAGGACACTTGGAGCAATCAGACAGGATACTTGGAGAAAGGTTTTTTTTCATGCGCCGACGTAATTACGGTACCTTCTTCCCCAAATAACTCGACATTGAAACCTGAAAGGGGAAACAAAGCTCAAAATCCATAAAGGTCAAGATTATTTTCTTAAAGAGGAAATAAGAAATCATATACGTATTTCAAACATACTTAGACGATTTCGAAACATGTTCAAGGCAAATCCCATTATTTCCAAAAGTGTTAAAACATGTTCAGTTTGATTTGGAAACACATTAATCAGCATATTAATTCTTCGAATCAGATTGAGGCTATAAATCAAGAGCATCTCGGTTTCAAGGGGGATCAGAAAAAAAAAAAGATTCAAAGAAACCTCATAATCCCCAATTAAAACCTAAGAACCATAGAAAGAACTTATCTCAATGTGTTCAAGCCCACCGCTGAAACAGCAACCTTCACATCAGCCCCCCAGCGAACTCAACTACCGGCGAACATCACACTCAGAAAACGGCACTCATATAAAAAACCTCAAATCAAAGAAGAGGGAGAAAAGAGGGCTCATCTTCAATTGTGAAATCCACCTCGCCGGAGATCGAATCGTCGCCCCGAGATTCACTGTCCTCCGTACATCTTCGAATCGGTAAACTCGTTCTCTATCTAGCCCATTCTCGATGTTGATTTGGTTTGCCTTTGATTGTTTCTTTCTTGTTTTGCTTGGAATTTCATGAAACCGCTTTGAGAATCTCCTTTGAATCGAACGCGAATAAGAAATAGGAAACAGGAAGCGGAGAAAACGAGGCGGAGTAAGCAATCGAGCGGAGGAAGAGATGGTTAAAAGGGATCGATTGAAGAACGGCGGTCGATCGAGAACTGGGATTGGGCGATCGAAAAGAAGGATTTGAATTGGGAATTAGGGTTCAGATTTCCTTTTTTTCAATTTTGTGCTTTCTGATTGTAACGTGATTATCTCTGCACACACACATCACAACACTAATCACCATAAATTGCAAATCACCGCTAATCATTCTCTAACATTTACTAACCTTTTAAAAAACTTATTTAACCCTTTTAATCAATGTTAATCAACCTAGGTAATCCCAAATTAACGTTTTACTAATATTTCATTTTAATTAAACAAGTTTATAAAAAACCATTTTTATAATTAATAATAAAAATATTTTTAACTACCTAATCTAATGACCTTTTAATTAATTAACCAATCAGTTAAAAAAAATGACTAATACCCTTTTGATCAATCTTTTCATTATTTGTTATTTATTTAACTTAATAACCTTTTATAATATAGTAAGAAATTTGACTCATTTTATTTTAATTTAATTCTTATAATAAAACCTTTATGAACTTTTATCATTTAATTAAATTAAATCATTTATTAATAAATTAATTACTATTTTTTTCTTAAAATCAAAACCAAACCTTTTATAAAATAATCATTAAAACCAACTTTTATTTAAATAACCAAAAAATCAAATAAGCCAACAATTCTTCCAAATCAAAATAATATAATATCCCATCTAAAATCAACTCATCTTAATCAACCTCATAAAATCAATCCAACATCCTATCTAAAATCAACTCACAGCATAAAAACACAACTCAATCGCGCACGCTTATATCTTACACATTCACTTACATTTACACCTAGCGCTTTCATGCGTATGCTTTATTATTTTCACTTTTATTTATCCACAACTCACACACTCACCTAGCGCTTTCATGCGTACTTGTATGGTTTACTTTTCCGCAATTTATCTTACAGTCATTTACAATTATCGCAATTTATATTTATGCATCGCATTTCGTCCAAAGGAAAAATCTACACATAATTCAACGTTGTGTGTAGTGCACATCATTTGCATCATACTCCCCCATGATCCTTGATCCCATTCAAGTCGATCTTAAGATAGATCCTACCCTATAGGAAGGACCTCTGTCTCTATCTTCTACAACTTAGACAAACAAACAACACTATACAACTTTTTCAAACACAATAGAGAATAGATGTTAATCATCTTAAGTGAGATATAATATCCACCCCCATAATAATACAATCAAACATGTAGGAACTTTGCCTTAAGAGTGATAAAGGCATACTCGTCAAACAATCCGAGTACTTAAGCCCTTTTCTTAAGACGATGCAAAGACTATTTTCCTACAACCCCCTTTACACTTGTGGTGGTTAC
This sequence comes from Lathyrus sativus, assembly GCA_963859935.3. NCBI lineage: Eukaryota > Viridiplantae > Streptophyta > Magnoliopsida > Fabales > Fabaceae > Lathyrus > Lathyrus sativus. The sequence goes on from OZ012741.1 coordinate 331,374,899, forward strand.
ATCTCCCTTAACATGAAGACTCATCTCTTCTCCTAAACCCAATCAAAACAACTACCCTAAACCCGTAGGAACTTTGACCACAGTCAAAGAACTCCTCAAACCCTTTAGGGGAACTACAGATACTCTGATTCCACTCCCGTAAGGATATGTAGGCATAAGATCCAATATCTTATCGAGTATACTTAGAAATAAACCCCTAGGTCTTTTAAACCATTAAGCAGATGAACACTTAGCAATAAACAAACATAAAACAAGAGGTTCCTGTAGAGTACTACAGAAACTTAGGATGCTAGTACCTTCCCTAAGTTTAACCAACCCCCGAACCTATAACAATCTAACCTTGCATTTGCATTGCATAGTGGGAATTTCGATCTTTATCCCTTCCTTTGGAAAAATCAAAGTTTGGTTGCAAAAATGAATTAAAGATTCAAACTAATATATAGTTTGGTATTCGATTTTCACCGCGACAGAAATGGCGACTTCACTGGGGATCCGCTTGTGGGTTTCCCTACCTTGTTTATTTATTTGTTTATTGCTTTATATCTGCTTATTTGTATATTTGTTTGTTTATTTTCTTTTGGGTTGATATCTATGAGTGGTGAGACAAAGTCCTACACCCGGACTTGAGAGAAATTAAGATAGGATAGTGATATATTCGATGAGGCTTATAGGGAGTGAGTCCCGACTAAGTTGATTCGAGAATCCCGCTTAGTTGAGGCCCTTTTGAAAATGGTTCGGTTGAACGAGTTTAGTCGTGAAAACTTTTACTATTCTCAATTGGGGTCCATGATACTAAGGACCGTAGTTACCTTTAACCCCACTTTGGCCTTTATTAGGATGTAGTGCGAGGCTATGAGGGAGTACTCCCAAAATAGTGCTACGCGATGCTACACTCAAAAGAAGTTCTCTTGAGAATATTATTAACCCCCGAGTAAGTTGGGAAGTTGGCAATATCCGAAAGATTGGCTAATGACTTTGGGAACCTTTTAGAACCTTGTTCTGCAGGTACAATCAACCTTTAGTCCACAACCTCTGGGAATGGGTATACCTTTGCTCCATGCTCGTTGCAAACCTAGGGTCCCCTTGCTTGTTTATCCTTGTTTATCTATGTGCCTACTTGTGTTTGCTGCATTCATATAGCATCATATTACATTGGTTTCATGGAATTCCTAGTTTATTTATAAACATTATAGAACCAATAGGGATTACATAAGAAAATATTTTGAAATGTTCTTTCAAGAGTCCTAACTTGGGTGACCTAAGGAAATTAAAGGCGCTGAATCAAGAAACTCAGAAGGACAAATACCAAAGACTTCCCTTTATTATCAAAGAACAGATTAAGTTCAAAAGACTCTCACTAATATTAAAGGTCCGAGAACACAAGGGATTCATTCCTCACTTTCCAACAAGAACAAAAGAAGAGATGGAGGATTTATTTTCCTCTACCAATTTAATCTTTAGACGATCCAAGTGGAGGAACAAATCAACAGGCACAATGAAGGATTTCCTTAGGGCTTTATTTAGATTTTATTTAGCTATTATGTTAGGACTCTTATAAGAATATTCACTTGTAATCCAAATAATTTTACTTGGTAATTCTGTAACGTTTATAAGAACTTGAGTTCCATGAAACCTTTCATTTCTGCATTAGCATCTGGCATCTTGCACATGCATGTGTCTCTTCTCTGTTGCGTCCTCATCCGTATTTCTGTCTTTGTCAGTTGACATCTCGACCGTCTGACCAAGCTCGAAGTATTACCGAAGGATAGCAAAGAGAACAAAGATATGGATTCTATGACTGGCTTTAGAACAAGGACTAATCCGTTATTCGATCTACCCTCTGATAATGTTCAACAAGTGGATATTTCTACACAACCTCATCCCGTGCAAGATAACCTGGTTGGTCAAGGTGATAGAGGAGATTCCCAGTTTCCACAGCGTATACCGAATCCTCCGAACGTTCATGCTAAGACGAAGATAGACAATCCTAGATTCGTAGCAATGGAGAAAGAACTTCGGGATTTCAAAGAGCAATTAAAGATGACAAAAGGAGCTGATACATATGATTTTAATGCTCGTGACTCATGTCTGGTTCCAGGTGTAATTATTCCTCTGAAGTTTAAGATGCCCGTCTTTGAAGTGTACAAAGGTACTAGTTGTCCAAAAGATCACTTGACGATGTTTTGTCGGAAGATGGCTGCTTATGTTGACAACGACGAGTTGATGATTCATTGCTTTCAAGAAAGTTTATCTAGGGCATCCTTGATATGGTATACGAAGCTACAAAGGAATCGTATTCAGTCTTTTAAAGATTTAGCCGATGCTTTTATAAAGCAGTACAATTATAATTTGGATATGGCTCCAGACAGTGATCAACTAGAAGGAATGAGTAAGAATGATGATGAATCTTTCAGGGAATATGCTCAGGGATGGAAAGAGTTGGCAGCCCAAGTTCATCCACCGCTTCCCGAGAAAGATTTAAGCAAGATGTTTCTAAGAACACTGCCAGACTCTTATTATGTTAGAATGGTAGCCGCTGTGCCATTGGATTTCTCCAAAATTATAGAAGTTGGAGTAAACATCGAAGATGCACTCAAGAGCGGAAGAATTCAAGATAATTTGAATAACCAAGCTAATAAAGAGATTTCAATTGATGATTCCCAAGAGGAAGGAAGTGTCGATGTTAATGCAATTCAGGACTCCCCTCAAATCCAGTCAGATCCGGTTCCAGTACCTCAACACCAGTATACAGTTCCTGCTCAGCGCAAGCAGCGACTACCTCATAAGCGAAGATTGACTCCTCCAGATCAACATCAGAATCGACAAGTTCGAAGACGGTTTCAGAATCAGAAGGTACCTCTAAGCATTCTGAAGGAAGAAGTCTGCTGGTTTGATCTTATCCCAATGACTTACCGTCAGCTATGGTCCTATTTTGCTAGAAACTCGTTAATGACTCCCATAAAGACTAGAATTATGAAGTCTCGTCCACCGTGGTTCGACTCAAATGCCAGCTGTGAATTTCATGATGGAGCATTGGGGCATTCGATTGAAGAATGTAAAGTTTTCCAAGGGAAAGTTCAAGAAATGATTGATAATGAAGAGCTGACTTTCAAAGGAGGAAGCCCAGTCGTGAATGGAACACTGTTATGTTGATCAGCTGTTCATTTTGTCTGCTTATTTGCTCTTGTTATTTTCTTTGGTTAAAAGCATAATTAGCATGTGAGAACTTGTTTATTTTGAATAAGTAATGCAATAAATGGTTGTCTTGAAGAAACCCATTCGTTTCACTCAAAATTATTTTTCATAAATTATAATGCCAATGCTACCCGATCTCTTGCTTAGGCATGAAATTGGGAGGAGGATGACGAAGTAAAACGTAAGATCTCTGGATATATGCTTTTGAATAAAACCCTGCTGATGATATAAAAGCATTGTTTCAAACCTCCTGAACACCAAAGACATAAGGAAGTTAATCCATCTTTAACTCCTTCAAACCTTGATTGAGGATCTGTTTTCTTTCTCCCAAACCCCTTCCAACCTTATTTTTTAAACCTGGGGCAGGAAATTTTCAGTCAGCTTGATTGAGCACCTAAGTTTTCAAAAGTGAGCATTTTTCAAAATGGATGGGTACACATAAGCTTTGACCTTTATCCCTTTTTTTTACAAATCATAAACTGAGCCCAGATATAACCTTCAAAGTCCTAATTGAAGTAAGGATTATTTCGAAAGCATACTCAATGAGATAACGTTTCCTGACTCCTATAGCTATGTTCGAAATTTTATTGGCTTTATAAAATTGTTGTCATGATATCTCTTTTTCAAAACTTCAAGACAAGCATGTATGTTGCATTACTAGTTTCAGGATAACATTTCACGCATGTTAACTTTGCCTGATATCATAGAAAACTACACACAAGCGTCATCACCAAGTTTGTCCTATTGGAATTCGAAGACTCTGTTGATCAAGGGCAAGTTGGTTTCCAGATGATTTGCTCATTTATACAAGTTGGACTTCACCTTTAGATCAAGATTGAAGACTCGTCATATTACCGTCAATCAGGGTCCGTTACGTCGAGATTCAGCGAATCTCTCTAAGAGTTTGAAAACAGTGGGACGCCTTGTTTTCTGTAAAATCCTCTTGGAATGACTTCATCTCATAACCATGTGACTTGGGGCATCTAAGAAGTGAAGATTATCTTGTCCATGAGCAACACACTATTGTTCAAAAATGGCGACTACCATTACAATTCCTCAATACACAACATTCTTCCTCATGTCCCCGATAAATTTTATTTTCGGTGGTCATGACAATTCTTCGATGAAGCTTTCGATGCAGAATTCCCAGTGATTTGCTCAAACTTCATTTCCCCAATGAAGTGGATGATATTTTATCCTCAGTAAATTTTCTCCAACTTCACCTTCCCAGTGAAACGGACGTGTTTTACTCCTCAATGGACCTTCCTCAACATCGATCTTCTCCAGCATGAGCCTCTCCAGTGAAGCGGATATTTATTTTTATCCAGGAAGTTTCTACAGTTATGAGTTTGATCCACCCCTAGTGGATCTTTATCCCCGTCTTCAACAGGGTAATCTTTCAGACCTATCGAGATGTTACATCCCCAAAGGGATTGATCTATTTTCCCCAAGAGAAATTATGAAGCCTTGAAGCAGGAGTGTGACCCCATATTTGGTTCTCCATCTATCCCCAGTAATACTTCTATCTTTGAAGATTGGTCGGATGTTTGTTTCGAGATGTTTATCCCATCTCCGGTTGTTGCTTTCGTCTGTTTTGTTAGCATAAGCATATACATATCGTATAAATAGATAGCATAACATTTGCATTTGTGCATCTTTGTGCGTGTGTTCTTCTGTCGCTTTGTTCGTGTTTATCCCCAAGTGGTTGGGCGTGTCTTCTCTTTCCAATTAGAGTTGACAACCCTAGGCAGGAAAAGCGCCATATTTCTATCTCCCCACAGAGTTCGATCCTCGTGGAAGACGGTTGCTTCAGTATAATCCCATTTGAGCTCATATCTCAATGGTCGAGTCTCGCTTGACAGTTTCTCTTCAGTTATTTCCTGAATTGAACTTCGGTCTTTGGCAATCACATTGTGGACATCTCCAATACTTGAATGCAGATTAAGTGTGCATTTATTTTGCACTTCGCTCCCCAGGAAGGGTTTCCATGAAGATAACCACTGAAGATGAACGTTTCTCCAACAGTATTATCGGAATTCCTCAACAATTTACATCTAAATTGCAAGCATCCTCTTTATTTGAGCAACTCGTTTTGACCAAGATCTTATTCAAAACGACACATGACAATCTCCACAAGACAGTTTGTCCATCTCTAGTGATTATCGACTTGGAATAACTTCCCCAGTGAGTTCATCACACAAGTTTACTTCCGTCAAGTTACATCTCCCCGAAGAAGTCGAAGAAGTTTATCACAATAGTCTCTCTCTATTTGAGAAGACGTACATTACAATTCAACCGGCTCATATCTCCCCGAAGATCCCCGGTGAAGTTTCACAATGACATCTACAATTTACAACTACACCTACAGGGTTCTACAACGAACTACATCTACAGGGTTCTACAACGAACTGCACTTACAGTCTACCACGACATCTACAAAATTTACAACCCCTATGCAGATGCTCTCACGAGTTTTCATCATTTCGGGAAGAGACTGAGACCAGCTCATAGCATCCAGACTATGACGCTCGGGGAAGTTCTACAATAGAGACTGAGACCTGCTCATGGTTCCCATACCATGATTCTCGGGGAAGTTCTACAACTCCACCAACATTTACATCAACAACAACTACAGTCTACAACGACAATCATTCAAACACCATTTCAGTTCCTGGTTAATCTCGGCAGTAGATTCCCAGAAGACCTCGGCAGTAGGTAGTCACATTCCAGTTCCTGGTTAATCTCGGCAGTAGATTCCCAGAAGACCTCGGCAGTAGGTAGTCACATTCCAGTTCCTGGTTAATCTCGGCAGTAGATTTCCAGAAGACTTCGTCAGAAATATTTCTCCAACAGACTCCAACACAGAATCTCGGCAGTAGATTCCTTAAAATTTTCTTTTACAGCAGATACTTTGGCAAAAGTATCCTCACTATCAAGTTTGCAAGTCTCAGCAGTAGATTTCTCCAGCTGACATCTTGAAATCACTACATTTGACCTATGCAGCAGGTCCTCCAAATAGATTTTTCTCGCAGGCTCTTCACAGCATATTTACAAACATATTGTGATTGTCAATCTTTCCCCGTGGAATCTCGCTTTGTCAAGCCTGTTCTTCCCGTGTGTGGTGTCTAATTTCTCCCCTGTGGCGCCATTTCTCCACAGGACCTTTCGTCTTGCATTCTCATATCATACGCACTCGGTGGTTTCTTACGGCCAAAAATTTGTGCAATGTTTGTATTTAAGTCCCTCCTATCTCGTCGAGACGGAGATTTCAATCTCCATATCTCCAAATAGGAGTAACTTAAATAGGGGCATCTGTTGCACCCTAATTTTTGACCTTAAGATCCCACTCTCAACACCACCTCCTCGTTTTATGTCTTACGTGTTATCTTTTGCCTTTTATATGTATGTCTATTATAACTAACCAGTTGATGCAGGTGCGACAATGACAAGTGTAGACCCATACAGACAAGTATTTCAGGGCGCAAACATTTGAGGCCTATTATGTCTCCTATGGAGGGCTATCTCACAGGCTGAATCGTTACTTCAAAAGGGAAACTGAGGACGTGCTTAATGGTGGTTTACGACCAATTTGTTTTGAGGTAATAAGATCACATAAAGGTTGGTTCACATCAAAAAGAAACTACGTCATGGTGAAGGAGTGAATATTTGTTGCTGATTAAGCTATTGAGGAGCTCGTGTTGAAGTCGCCTTTCCCAGGGGTCTGAATGAAGAAGTAATTACCGCTTCGTGTTATTCTATTGCACGTGACCAAATCATATGGCTAATTATTGGAGGACTGTGGTGAGCATTAATATTATAACGATAAGGAATTCAACAACTAAGCAGTGCAACGATTGGACGTCCAATTTCCTAGTCCACTGCTTTTATTTTATCTGTGTTTCGCCAAGAAGGATAGTTAAGGATATAACTTACGAAACGCCTTACATAATGACAAGAATTTAATCAAGGGACCTGCTCTGCAAACTGGAGCTGTGAAGAAATACGAGTCATAGAAGTAGAAAATATTAAATTAGAAGTTGAAATGAATACAACTTGACTACAGCTACACAACAGGAGGTCCATGTTCTCAACGAATAAACCTTACATTAAAAAAGGAAAAGAACTCCCCATTTGAATATCCATGTTACACAACCTATAATATCTGGTGGTTCATTTATGATCCCTACATCATCATAATACTATATGAGCAACTCGGTATTCGCATACAACAAATTCATTATTGGAGACTAAGTCCTATATGACTTCATAATTATAAAAACAGTGAATCAATACAATTATGAACCAATCCAACACAAGGTAACATAATCCAAAGTCAGGATCTACGGGAATTTCCTCATCTCTGAGACTGCACGCTTCTTTCTTGGCTAACAAGGAGGATTAACAAATACAGTTAACAGCTTTTTGATAGACACTAGTAGAGATTCAGGAGCATTTCAGAGCTAAGAGCAAAGTCCCCATGTTCGAACAAGAGCCATTTCAACGGTTGCACCGCACTGTCCACATCTGACTGCAAAACAGAATCAATTCAAAACACCAATCTTGAAACAGGTTGTAGAACAAAACAGAAGAAGAAAAACCAAACACAACCTGTCAAAACTAGCAGCAATGATTCAGAGAAAGTAATTTAAGAAGAGGTTCATTCGGAAAGTGATAGAATTCTCAATTATTTTACCGCATTCCATGGCAAAGTCGCCACCAATAGTGGATCCCAGGCTATGAGAATCTCCCGGTCGTATCAGAAGTCATCAAGCTGAGATTTAGTTGGAGAGAATGTCACTTAAACCGCCAGTATATCACACCTGCACCAAACAAACAAACATAATTATCAAACCATCAGGTCGTAAACATATTTCTAAATATCACCAGCATCTGTCTCACCGCCAGCTAGTGTGCCACAATCGGCTGCAGATGACGCAGGATGGGCAATCCAGGCAAGCTGCTCCTCTTAATTGTTGCAATAGCAGCAGTAATGACAGCACTCACCTGGCTATGCCAAGTAGTAAAGGGATTAATCAAAGCAATTCATGTCATACCAGATTTTGCACAAGTATACACCTTCATTGGCAATGTATTTGATCCAAATTCAACCAATCACCTGCAGAGATTAAAGCAAATGGACCCAACAGTTAACACAGGCACCAATGGTTTTGCTGTTAAGACATTAAAAAGAGAAAACTATCAAATGGATACCTCTGTAGCTGATCTTAAGCCTACATCACCAAATCCTAGATAACAGAATAGCTTTCCTTCAAATCTGGACTTCTACAAACGCATTCAACCACACGCGGCTCCACGGTAGTAAATTCGGAGCTAAGGAACCTCGAAGGATTATGCTCCAGAACCTTTCTAGCAGCCTACAAACCAACACACGAGAAGCATAACGCGGGCATAATATTTGCTAAATTCATAGCACAGAACTCACAGTTTCATAGACAGTAAACACCATGTGCGAATCAAGACTAGAAATTGAAAGAGAAGGCGTTATGTATCAGAGTGGCAGGGATTCACGAATACAACAGCAACATGCATACATAAGAGAGAAGAAGAAGATCACACATAAAGGGAGCGACACTTATCTGCAAAATGGTCGACGTCGCCGACGCGCCACTATGTTGAAGGAAAAAGCACCTCAATTTTGCAACATTCCCCAGCCTCGGTAAAGGGTTCACGATGAGAGTTTGTTCACTATCATCAAACAAAGCTTCTCCATAAGCAAGTAAATCACTGTCGTTCATATTAGCCTGCCATGAGAGTTTTGTCAGTAGTAACTTAATGAAGATAAGTACACAAGTTGATGTTCTAAACGACGATTTGAGGAGCTTACCCGAACATCATAACAACATATGAAAGCGTCCTTTATTTTCCTCGGATCTGCTTACATTAAAAGGATGAATGAACGGTCATTTAGCTTTCAAAATCCTACCCGGTGTATCAGCCATGAATTCACCAGTTCCATGTTAGTTCCCAACTTACCAGGATCTTAGCGACGTTGGTCCGTGACATTTCTCCGAGCTCTCCAGGTGTGTCACCACAATTTCCTTGTCAAGAACTACCTGTACTGATCACATAGAGACATGAAGTTAATTAGTTGCTTCATTGTTTAAATTCAAGAGACAAAACCATGTTCTGTTTGATTTTTCAGCAAACCTCTCTAGTACCCAATGATGATATCTGCAAGACCTTAGATACAGGGTTACAAATGTGAGGAACATATTGTAACAACAAATGAGGGCTTCATCTCGAGTCTACTTGTTAACTGATACGCTCTGCGGGAATCAGGCACCCCGCCGCCAATTTGCGCAACGCCTGCAACAAAACAAATAAATGGCACATTTAGACTGCCGAGAAACAACTTGTAGTCGCGAGATAAAACAAGTCTCATAGAAGTGTACCCACTGCAATATTCGCAGGAGTTCCGTAGACCCTCCTTGTCAAAGTATTCACCCTTCGACAAATCGTTCTTGAATGGAAAAGCCCATACGGCCTAGGTTTTGAGGTTTCTCCAAGACAATGACATTGCATTTGATTTCATACTACATCCCAGTAGGAAGCGCAATGATTGAGAGGAACAGAGAGCACCATCTTGTTTGGTCCAAAGACTTAAATACAGCACCTGTAAAACTAGTAAAAATATACAATCAGACAGGACACTTGGAGCAATCAGACAGGATACTTGGAGAAAGGTTTTTTTTCATGCGCCGACGTAATTACGGTACCTTCTTCCCCAAATAACTCGACATTGAAACCTGAAAGGGGAAACAAAGCTCAAAATCCATAAAGGTCAAGATTATTTTCTTAAAGAGGAAATAAGAAATCAGATACGTATTTCAAACATACTTAGATGATTTCGAAACATGTTCAAGGCAAATCCCATTATTTCCAAAAGTGTTAAAACATGTTCAGTTTGATTTGGAAACACATTAATCAGCATATTAATTCTTCGAATCAGATTGAGGCTATAAATCAATAGCATCTCGGTTTCAAGGGGGATCAGGAAAAAAAGATTTAAAGAAACCTCATAATCCCCAATTAAAACCTAAAAACCATAGAAAGAACTTATCTCAATGTGTTCAAGCCCACCGCTGAAACAGCAACCTTCACATCAGCCCCCCAGCGAACTCAACTACCGGCGAACATCACACTCAGAAAACGACACTCATATAAAAAACCTCAAATCAAAGAAGAGGGAGAAAAGAGGGCTCATCTTCAATTGCGAAATCCACCTCGCCGGAGATCGAATCGTCGCCCCGAGATTCACTGTCCTCCGTACATCTTCGAATCGGTAAACTCGTTCTCTATCTAGCCCATTCTCGATGTTGATTTGGTTTGCCTTTGATTGTTTCTTTCTTGTTTTGCTTGGAATTTCATGAAACCGCTTTGAGAATCTCCTTTGAATCGAACGCGAAGAAGAAATAGGAAACAGGAAGCGGAGAAAACGAGGCGGAGTAAGCAATCGAGCGGAGGAAGAGATGGTTAAAAGGGATCGATTGAAGAACGGCGGCCGATCGAGAACTGGGATTGGGAGATCGAAAAGAAGGATTTGAATTGGGAATTAGGGTTCAGATTTCCTTTTTTCAATTTTGTGCTTTCTGATTGTAACGTGATTATCTCTGCACACACAGCACAACACTAATCACCATAAATTGCAAATCACCGCTAATCATTCTCTAACATTTACTAACCTTTTAAAAAACTTATTTAACCCTTTTAATCAATGTTAATCAACCTAGGTAATCCCAAATTAACGTTTTACTAATATTTCATTTTAATTAAACAAGTTTATAAAAAACCATTTTTATAATTAATAATAAAAATATTTTTAACTACCTAATCTAATGACCTTTTAATTAATTAATTAATCAATCAGTTAAAAAAAAAAACTAATACCCCTTTGATCAATCTTTTCATTATTTGTTATTTATTTAACTTAATAACCTTTTATAATATAGTAAGAAATTTGACTCATTTTATTTTAATTTAATTCTTATAATAAAACCTTTATGAACTTTTATCATTTAATTAAATTAAATCATTTATTAATAAATTAATTACTATTTTTTTCTTAAAATCAAAACCAAACCTTTCATAAAATAATCATTAAAACCAACTTTTATTTAAATAACCAAAAAATCAAATAAGCCAACAATTCTTCCAAATCAAAATAATATAATATCCCATCTAAAATCAACTCATCTTAATCAACCTCATAAAATCAATCCAACATCCTATCTAAAATCAACTCACAGCATAAAAACACAACTCAATCGCGCACGCTTATATCTTACACATTCACTTACACTTACACCTAGCGCTTTCATGCGTATGCTTTATTATTTTCACTTTTATTTATCCACAACTCACACACTCACCTAGCGCTTTCATGCGTACTTGTATGGTTTACTTTTCCGCAATTTATCTTACAGTCATTTACAATTATCGCAATTTATATTTATGCATCGCATTTCGTCCAAAGGAAAAATCCACACATAATTCAACGTTGTGTGTAGTGCACATCATTTGCATCATACTCCCCCATGATCCTTGATCCCATTCAAGTCGATCTTAAGATAGATCCTACCCTATAGGAAGGACCTCTGTCTCTATCTTCTACAACTTAGACAAACAAACAACACTATACAACTTTTTCAAACACAATAGAGAATAGATGTTAATCATCTTAAGTAAGATATAATATCCACCCCCATAATAATACAATCAAACATGTAGGAACTTTGCCTTAAGAGTGATAAAGGCATACTCGTCAAACAATCCGAGTACTTAAGCCTTTTTCTTAAGACGATGCAAAGACTATTTTCCTACAACCCCCTTTACACTTGTGGTGGTTACATCTCCCTTAACATGAAGACTCATCTCTTCTCCTAAACCCAATCAAAACAACTACCCTAAACCCGTAGGAACTTTGACCACAGTCAAAGAACTCCTCAAACCCTTTAGGGGAACTACAGATACTCTGCTTCCACTCCCGTAAGGATATGTAGGCATAAGATGCAATATCTTATCGAGTATACTTAGAAATAAACCCCTAGGTCTTTTAAACCATTAAGCAGATGAACACTTAGCAATAAACAAACATAAAACAAGAGGTTCCTGTAGAGTACTACAGAAACTTAGGATGCTAGTACCTTCCCTAAGTTTAACCAACCCCCGAACCTATAACAATCTAACCTTGCATTTGCATTGCACAGTGGGAATTTCGATCTTTATCCCTTCCTTTGGACAAATCAAAGTTCGGTTGCAAAAATGAATTAAAGATTCAAACTAATCAATAGTTTGGTATCCGATTTTCACCGCGACAGTTATGACAACTCTCCGATGAGTATCCACTTCAAGCAGTCATGGCAGGTTTGATGCAAAACGTCTCCGGTTGGTGACCTAAGAATTCTCGATGAGTTTTCTTGGCTTCATATTTCCTCAGATAAGTGGATTTTTATTTCATCCATCAGTGAATTTCTTGTAACTTCACTCTTCTACAGCGAAGTGAATGTTTATTCCTTTCCACATGGAGTTTCAACTTTGACAATTATAGCTACGACTTTGGTCCATGCTTCCCCAACAAAGTGGATATTTATTTTATCCCTTATGAAGTCTCTCTAATCATGGGTGACCCTTTCCTAGTGGATATTCCTATCCCCAGAAGGCAAACCGAATTCATTGTAGCAATTCCCTAGGTGAAGTCATGATGTTGACTGGAGTACTCTATTTCCAGAGAAGCTTGAAACCTTGAAGTAGGAATGTGGTTTCGTATGCAGCTTCCTATTCATCCCTTAATATGTTTCCATCTAGTGAAGATTGGTTGGGTATCCTTGTCGAGATGTTTATTTCATCTCCAGTTTACTTCTCCTTGTTTAATTTGGTAGCATAAATATAACATGACATACATACATTCATACAAACATACATAGCATATGAGCATTTTGCTACCTGATGATGTCTTTTGTTCATTCACTTTGGCTGTTTTTATCCCCAAGTGACTTGGTTTGTCTTCTCTCCCCAGTAGAGTCGTTATCCTTAAGCAGAAAGTGCACATCCTTTCTAATTCCCCACTAAGTTTGATCCTCGTGGAAGATTTGTTGCTCTAGTCATCTTTTCCATTTTTGGATAAGATGAATCCCTAGTTGATCTCATTCCTTAATGGGAGGAGTCTCGCTTGAACGTTTCTCTTCAGTTATTTTCTAAATTGAACTTTGGTCCCTGGCAATTATGCTTTTGAATCTCTCTAGGCTATTGAACCCAGATTGAACGTGCATTTATTTTGCACTTTGTCTTCCGGGAAATACAGTTGTCATTGATATCTATTTATAGATCCCCATTTAAGACAAAATCATGTTCTCCAATAGTATTATAACATCTTCTTGAAACTTATACCCAGACAACAAGGGATAGCCTCTTCATTTGAGCAGCTTATTTTTCAAATTTTCTATTTTGATGGAAAATGGCAATCTCTTTCCAAGCAGTTTGTTTATCCCCAACAAGTTATCAATATTATCAACTCTTCTTCCATCAAATGGCATCCCCTTGGAAGCCTATCAGAGGAGTTTTGTTGAAGACCTTACAAGTGGTTTTTCTTTATTTGAGATATCCATTGACAAGGATTTTATTACAATTGGTGATGATTCCTCTCAGCGAGTCCACTGTTCCATTTGCTTCTATCAAATGGCATCTCTCCGAGAATTTTGGTGAAGATTAAAATGATCTTTCTCTTTATTTGAGAAGACACGTTTACAATTCAACCGGCTTGCATCACTTTTTTGAAATCCCAGGATGAAGTTTCCTAATCTTCAGTAAGGTTGTGAATCCCTACTGAAGTGATGAATCTCAGTGAAAATCCAATTGTTATTGGTATTCAAAGTTCAGTTTGCCATTGGAATGCCCTTTTGTAATCCAATTGTCATTGGTATCTAGAAGTCTAGTTGATACTGGAATTGTTTGCAAAACCCAATTATTATTGGTATTCAAAGCCCAATTGTTATTGGTGTCTTTAAAATCCATTTGTCACTAACATTATTTTGCGAGTCCAATTGTCATTGGCATTCTTTGCAAAATATTGGTAATCCAGTTGTCATTGGCATTCTTTGCAAAATATTGGTAATCCAGTTGTCACCAGCCTCTCTTAAAATCTGGTAGTCACCATTCCTTTGCTAGCATTCTTGTTTGAAAATCTAATTGTTATTGGTATTAGTAATCTGGTGGTCACCATTCCCTTCTTGAAGTCCAGTTGCCACTAGCGCCTTATTAATAAAATCTTTTGTTCCTTAAGAAGTCTCAAGGTTACAGAAGCACTTATAGACCATTACAACAAAAATCCCCATTGAAGCATAAATTGACATCACTTTTGGATTGATCCTTTGATCATATGTGATTATTAAGATTGAAGATAATCTCCCTAGTGCCCATGTTATGATACATGTTTATTGGTGTTGAGGATTTGTTCCCTAGTGGAGTCATCCTTTTTTCCCTATTGAAGTCACCCTATATTCCCAGTGAGTTTCCTTGGCTTCATACTTCCCTAATGGAGTGGACGTATTTTCCCCAATTAATGTTCGGACTCCTCTATTCCCCAGTGATTTCTTATAACTCTTTTCTTCCCCAGCAAAGTGAATGTTTTCCTTCCCCTTGAGAGTCTCCTCAAACTCCTTGTCTCTCCTCAGAGTCAACATTTGCATATCATGATCATCCGCATCATGCCTAATCATGTACATTTGTGCATTAACCCAAGTATTTGTTGTTGGCTTTATCCCATTTTGACCCTGAGTCTAGTTATTACTGGCATCTTATTAAAATCTTTGGTTATCACCAATCCTCTATTCAAGTCCAGTTGTCTCAGGAATTTTTGTTTTGATATCTATAATTTGGTAGCCACCAGTCTCCCCGTGAAGTATAGTTGTCACTGACATCCTTTTTTGAAAATCCCATGGTTATTTGTAATCTGATCGTCACCAATCCCTTCTTGAAGTTCAGTTATCACTGACTCTATTTTCCAAGTCAAGTTGTTATCGACATTATTTTAAAAGTCTAATTGTTATTGTCACTCGTTGCAAAATCCAATTGTTGTTGGTATCTGATGTCTATGACCTTTGAGGTTCTTATCGTTTCCTAATTATTATTGGTATTCAAAGTCCAATTGTTATTGGAACCCTTATCCAATTGTTTTTTCTATTTGAAGTTTGGTTTTTGTAACGCCCCATATTGCTTTTAGGATTACCGACTGACCCCACAAACCAACACGAGTCTTTTCAGCATGCTTTGTCCTCAATCACACGCTTTCCAGGAAACTTCCCAGAAGGTCACCCATCCCTAAATTTCTCCAAGACAAGCACGCTTAACTGTGGAGTTCTTATGAACGGGCTACCGAAAAGAAGATGCATCTTGTTGGTATAGGTAGTACCAATTAATCCTTATAAGCCTTCATTCAACCATGGAGTCCCATACCTGCATAGCCTCAGGATCCCTCTCATTCGGATGTGAATTCAGTTTTCCCCTAGAAGCTGCTAGGAGTGTCTCATTGTCATGCCTCATGACACCGACAACCACTCCCTCACCCACGGGTGTTACATGTAACCACCGTCCTCTTTCACCTCAGGTGTTACATGCCCACCAGCTTCCGCTTGGTTCGTCCCCGAACCACATCGTACTGGGAGAGGTATGGCTCTGATACCATTTGTAACGCCCCATATTGCTTTCAGGATTACCGACTGACCCCACAAACCAACACGGGTCTTTTCAGCATGCTTTGTCCTCAATCACACGCTTTCTAGGAAACTTCCCAGAAGGTCACCCATCCCTAAATTTCTCCAAGACAAGCACGCTTAACTGTGGAGTTCTTATGAACGGGCTACCGAAAAGAAGATGCATCTTGTTGGTATAGGTAGTACCAATTAATCCTTATAAGCCTTCATTCAACCATGCAGTCCCATACCTGCATAGCCTCAGGATCCCTCTCATTCGGATGTGAATTCGGTTTTCCCCTAGAAGCTGCTAGGAGTGTCTCATTGTCATGCCTCATGACACCGACAACCACTCCCTCGCCCACGGGTGTTACATGTAACAACTGTCCTCTTTCACCTCAGGTGTTACAGTTATCACCAACATCCCCTCTGAAGTCCAGTAATTACCGGCACTGATCTGTAGAAGTTGGTTGTCACCTTTGCTCGCGGTCTAAGTCCAATTATTTTGGCATATACAGGAGAGTTTAGTTACCATGTTTCTTCTTGATGTTTCCTGAAGAACATGTTTGTCTTCTTCATGTTAAGGAATTCCCAACAGTTTAGATGTATTCTGGTCAGAAAACTCCAATGTGTGGTTTGATCTCTGGTTAGAAGATCATTTTCTTGTTGGTTTGATCTCTAGTTAGAAGATCATTTTCTTGTTTGTTTAATCTCTTGTTAGAAGATCATTTCCATGTTTGGCTTGGTCCTTAGTGAAGATCTTTCTGGTTTTGGTTCAACCCCCAGTGAAGATCATTCTTCTTGTCATTTGTTTTCTAGAGCATCACCCAGTCATGTCTGAACTTGTTGATCAACCACTCTGGATCTTCCCCAGTTTGTTTATGTTTCCTCAGTGAGTTGTTACCCATTGTCATTGACCTTATCCCTTTCTTTCATCATTTTTCATTTATCGTTCATCATAAATTATCATGCTAGAGTTTATTACATTTCATAAAATTGTCCCCAGCATGTCCAGACAGTTCTTTTTGTCCATAGCATAACATGTCATTGCATCTAAGGGCAAAATTTCTAATTTTTTCTATATTTAAATACCTTTCACCCTGATTTCATGAGGATTGTCATCACTCATGCCATATGGTAAAGTTATTTAAATAGAGGCAATTGTCATATCCCAAATTTTATCCTAGATTCCATTATCATTTGCAACACATCCTAGGTGTATCATTCATGTATAGCTAACCCTTATATTATCAAGTTTTGTTTTGCTTTGTTTTCATCTGTGAATTAGGGTTTGTATCAAGGAGATTTGGTTAATCAGTCAAAGTCTTGGATTGATCATCAAAGTATCAAATTCTCATGATCAAGAGTTTCCCTACATCAACAATCAAGTGTAATATGGCCTCATTACAAGTTCATCAAGATTCAATTTCATTCGGTCCACAAACTAGGGTTTTTGATGAATAGTCAATTGCATCTTTGAATTTTGACCAAGACATAATAGCAATCCTTGAGACATGATTCAAGACCTTCAAATACATTCTTGGAACCCATCCGTGATGTTCAAATAGCTCAAGGGATTGAATTCATTGAAGATCAAGAAGTGCACTTCATCAGATACATAAGCCAATCACTGCAAAGTTAAACCTTTGACTTTAGGGTTCTTTGATCAAATATGAACTTCTCAAGATAAATTTCATGAAAATATATTTCATTTATGAATTTTATCAAGAAAATTGAGGTTACTTGCAAAAAGGGCAACAACGAATAAATAAGATTTTTTTTAAGTCATGAAATACAATGATTTTTGCTCAACTTTCCAAGGCTATAACTTCCAATCCTAATAACCATTTTCTTTTATTCAAAGACCATTTTGAAGATCTTATTCCATAATACAACTTTGTCCTTGAGGATGAATTCCCAAAAAGTAAATGGATTGAGAGATATGAAGCCATGAAGTTGGAGGTTCATCACTTTTTGAGTTTGGACACTTAGAAAAAATTTCATGCAAATTTGCCTTAAAAAAGTGAGTGACTTTATGGTCATTTTTCACCATGATCCATTTTGATTCAAGTAAAACTCAAAACATGAAAGTTATAGATAATGTTTCAAGCTTTCCGAAAAGTCCAAGAACATGATTTTATCACGCTTGAGCTAGAAGATTCGAAGAGATGAAGTTGGCACTTCAAACTTGAGTTTTAGGTCATTTTCATGACATGAACTTGAGCAAATCCATTCCAATTCTGCAAATCCCTTGATTACAGGTCATGTAACTTGTAAATCTCTCTTTAATCATAAGATTGCACAAGTATTTTGTGCATTACACATTAATTTGAAGCAATATCCAGGAGTTTATGCCATTTATGGAGCATTTTGCAAGAAAGGTTACAATGTCAATCTCATAAAGCCATTTTAATCAAAAAGTCAACTTCCCTTGAGACTCCAACTTGTTTCTTCTATTGAATCAAGATCAAAAGGTTTTTACCAGTCTAGATAGCACTGTACTTTGCCTTGGAACTTCAAAAATCCATGGAACCACAAACTTTGATCTCAACCAAACCAAAATCATAACTTCACAATCTGATCAGCTCTTAATCCCTCAACCTTTCCTATAAACAGGGGACACCTCTAAGCTTCATAACACATAAGAAAACACCCTCAAAGAATTACAAAACCCTCTCAAACTCAGAATCACCATTTCCAAACTTCACTTGAAGTAGAAGTTGTGATTTCTCAAATTAGAAACTTTCCACTTCATTCAACCATCCAAACATCCTCAAAACACTATTTAGAAGTGGTCTAAACACTTAGATAACTTCTGTACCATCCATATCATCATCTACCACTCTCACTTTCATATTTTTCAAAAAGGATCGTGTGAGGAGTTCGCAGTCATTTCAATCCAAACCAAAGGCATCACTAGCTTGGTGGAAGATCAAGAAGGCTTATAGGATCTTTCTTTTGCTTATGTGACCATTGTGAAAGGGCATTGGACCTTGCTTTAATAGGTAAATGTTCTTTCACTTTGAAACTCATGTTCATGCATCATTTGTGATTGTTTATTAAAGCAAAAATGTAGATATGATTTTGTTTGATGTATTCCTCCCACTGTTGGAATTGTATTACGTTCATATGTGAAGTTTGTAATGTTTGAAACTTAGGGTTTTGATTTTTTCTTTTCCCTTTTGTGTGTGTTATATATTGAGTTTCAGTGTGTACAAATTGGATCATTGTGTTCCTTGTAAAAAAGAGAGCAATTTTGGTTTTTACAACTTTGAAAATCATAGAGAAATAAGTGAGATATAAGTGTTGGAAGTTTGGAAGAAAAATTGAAAAGAAGAAGAACACGAGGGAAGAAGAGAGAGAGCGCGTGAAAGGTTGAAGATGATGGTGAAGCGGCAGTTTGCATTATGGCATGTGAGTTTAATACTTATTCAATTGTTTTTATTTTAAACACTGGATGTATCACCACCCTAGTGGTTAATGCGTGCGTGTTTGGAGTGTGAGCGAGCAAGGGGTCTGGGGTTCCAATCCCCCTATCACCAGACCCTTTTGGTTCTTTTATTTTTTCCATTTTCATGTTCAAACTTAATATATTACCTTATGAATGCATCTAGTAATCATAATGCGCGCATTGGCTCATTGGCTAGGTTTCGGTCCTGCAACCATCAGGTCCTGAGAACAAATCCCTTTGCCAACATCTCTATATTTTTACCACTTTTTTTTCATGTTTTTTTCTCATTTTGATTCATTTATTTCACCATTCAAATTAATTCCTTTTGAGCTAATTTTTTGCACACATGTTATTTTTTATGCTTATTTTGTCAAAAAGTTCCAAAAGATATATTATTTTCACCCGTTTTTATTTAGTTAAAGTGAGGTGCCTTTTAAGGTGATTTTAGGCCTTTAAGTGAATCTTTTGACTTGTTTCTTGATCATATTTGTTTATAATTATTTGTGTGAATGTAATATACCATATGAGAATCTTGTCTGATGTTGATAGCATGTGGGTCTTATTTTTGCTTAGGGTTTGACATATTTTAATGCATGATTCTTATGTTTATATGTATTGTGTTAGTTCCATGGTTCTATGGTATAGAATTGTTCATGGTTATATGATTGGCTAAATTTTGGTAAAACATGATCCTGCACTAATGATAAGCAGGATGTTATAACATCTCCATCTGCTGTGGTGACAGAACTGTTGTGGAGTGTTTTAATGTGAATGTCATGTTGAATGCCGTGACATCCAACAAGACATCCATCTGCTATCATGACAGAACTACTGTCATGTGTGAGAAACAGCAGGAGTATTGGTGTAGCAGGGGTTGATGACTCATGACATTGCTACTGATGCAGTATGAGCAAGCAGGGGCTGGTGACAGAACTGCTGTTAAGGATGTCATGGATGCAGAAGGAGCTAGCAGGAGTTGAAGAAAGAACTGTTGTCATGGAGGTCATTACCAAAGTAATGACATAACTGTCTGGCGCAACAGGCACTGCTATGTGTTAGCAGTAGTCAAGTTCCTCACAGGTAGAGAGTGAGGTGTGCAGCCACAACAGGGGAAGTTGTGATGAAGTTCCTCACAGGTAGTGAGTGAGGTGTGTTGTCATGTGTCTCAAGCAGAACATCGTTGTATGACAATAAAAGGAGTTGCTAGTGTATATCTCTTGACAGAATTGGTTTGGATTGATGAGACCATGTTGAAAATACCTCATCAGTAAATATGTCAAGGAGATGGATTAGGAACAAGAACAGATTGTATTGGTATTCATAAAAGGACCTTGGAGACCTTTTAGGAAACTTGAATATACTTGTTTCTAATGTTATTCTGCAGAAGATTGGGAGAAGCCATGACTGTCATGAAGAAGAGTCTGCAGAAGTGTTCAGCAGGGCAAGCTGGAAAGCAAGTTTAAGTGAAGCTGAATGTCATGACCAATGTTATGACATTGATTGTATGACATCAGGTAGCTGACATGCACAACAGGCATGTTGGTTTTCTAGTATAATGCGTGAAATAGCCCAAGCTAGATTTCAGGAGGCTTATTAGGGTTCCTAGATATCTCAGGAAAGATTCTAGGCAGTGCTGACCAGATCATGAAAAGACATGACCTAAATTGAAAGCTCCTTGAATTGTGGAAATTAGTTTTACTTAGTTAAAACTAATGTTTGTTACTTGTGACCAGCCCAAGCCCAATCTGCATTGCTATAAAAGGAGGAACAAAAGCAAGGGAAAAAGCAAGCACTCACATAAAGAAAAACCAGAGTGTAAAATAGAGGTCTAGGGTTGAGAGTCCCTTGTGTGTAAGTCACCATTTGTATCTTTTGATACATTGAGGTAGACATATTGGTAAGTGAAGAAGGCTAGTCTTCACGTATAAAGTATGTTTATGAATACTTGTAATCCAAGCAATTGTCTGGTTAATGATTGCATTGGTTAGGTAGATTCTAGGTTGTGTCTCACTCAAATCTGTGAAGCAAGAGTGTGTGAGTTCCTTGATCAAAGCTGTGAAGCAAGATCAAGGTGTGTATGAAGTGTCTCTTCATACTGTTTTTGTAATTGTTTGATATCACTGTTGTGTGATTGAGGGGGAGTGAGTGGGTATACTCAGGTACTAGAGTGTCTCTAGGCTAAAGTGTCATTGGGTAGAGATTAAGTGAGAAATGCAAACTGGAGGTTTGACTTTGAATTAATTCTACTAATAGTGAATTTCCTCCCTGGCTTGGTAGCCCCCAGATGTAGGTGTTGTTGATACCGAACTGGGTGAACAATTACTGTGTTATTTATCTTTCTGCATTTACAATTCTGTACTTTAAATGGTTAGATAAATAGTATGACTGACTGCAGATGTCATAACAGAGGTCGTGACATTGGTCATGACATCGGGACAATTTAAAGAAATTTAAATTGGCCATGGTCTGTCCTCATCCTTGTTAAGCAGAGATCAATGTTCTTGGAACACGTGTGATCTGCATACCAGAATTTCATATTGAAATTCAATGCCTAAAATTAAATCATTTATTTGGCTGTTGCCATGATACTTATGGTTCTTTCATACATTATTGAACCCTTGTGTGCATGTATTCCCTTGTGTTTGTTTACCTTTGATTATGTGTTCATAAATACCTTGGATTTTGACAACATGTCTTTGTATGATTCCAAACTTGTATGCTTACCATGTTCAAACCTTTGTGATGTTTTAACCCTTGAATGTGATCACCATGAACCTTAACATTTACCCTTAGTTTGTCTTGAACCATGCTCTCAATTTTATTCATGATTAAGTGTTATTATAACTTATCCATGATTGTTTGAACTCTTGTTTTGTATTCATGATTAAGTGTTATTATAGTTTATCCATGATTGTTTGAACTCTTGTTTTGTATTCATGATTAAGTGTTGTCATAACTTATCCATGTTTGAATTCTTAAATTGTATTCATGATTAAGTGTTGTTACAACTTGCCCATAATTGTTTTGTATTCATGATTAAGTCTTATTATAACTTATCTATGATTGTTTAAACTCTTGTTTTGTATTCATAATTAAGTGTTATTATGACTTATCCATGTTTGAACTCTTAATAACAACAATAAATATCTCAATATACCATGACACATCACTCTTGTTTGAAGCACATCATATGCATGCTTTGATCTTTATCATTCATGCTTGTATTTCATCCTTGGTTGTTACCGTGTTTTGTTTATAACTTTGTTAAGTCATTCATGTTTTGTTTACCTTGGTTGATATGGTGTTTGAATATCATATTTATCACTCTTTATCCATCTTGGTTGATACCATGTTTGAATGTCATCCTTATCATGTTTACTTAGATATCATGTTTGAATACCATTCTTGTTCATCTCATCCCTTTACCCATGAACTCATGTTTATTTTTAACTTTGTCAAGTCATCCCATAACTTGATAGCTCTCTTTTCCTCATCCTTTCTTTTGTTGCCTAAATTCAAAGGAAACATATTTTTTGTTGACTTTGTATCATAGGTAGCTTAGCCCTTACCTTAACTTTTCCTTTTGACTTTGTTAAGCCATTAACTTTTCAACTTAGCCTTAGGTTAGAGTTTGTAAACTCTATGTAAGTGTTATTGTTATTAACACTTACCTTACCCTTTGGAACCTTGACCTTTATCAAGTGTTCTTCACTCTTAGTTAGGTGAACTATGATTGCTCTTATTCCATCCTTGTAAAGATACGTAGGCATAAGATTTTGAAGTCTTGGTGAGCATACTAGTAATAAACTTCCTTAGGTCCCTTACCTCATAAAACCCAAAGATAGAACATTCCAAGCATTAGCAAGCAAATTACTATAACACAAATTCAACAAGAGGTTATTATATGATACTATAGATACTTAGGGTGCTAATATCTTCCCTTAGTATAACCAACCCATGAACCTTTAGATCTCTTTACATTATTGTTACATTGCACAATTAGGGTTTTATTCGATCTTTTCCCTTTCCTTTAGATAAATTAAAGTTCAGTGGTGAAAATTCAATGTTTTTTTATTCAATTTAATATAATAGCTTGATATCTGATTCTAACTGCAACAGAATCAAAAAGAGGTTTTATACAAGATAACCACCAACCAACTTCAGATTTTATACTGCGCTAGTCTCGAACCTTTGAAAGCTTTTAAACAGGCTGAACTTTCAAACCTAAACAAAAACTTGATCATACAATCTCCAAACCAAATATTTTCACGGGTTTAACTTCGAACCCAAATAAATGATCCCTAAATGGATGAACTATTCAACCAATATTAAAACAAAATCCCTTGGTGAATTTATAATACTACTTCCAGAATTACAAATTCCTCACTTGCAAAATGACTCTCTCGAAAGCGCTACGAATAATTTCAGTGAGATAAAATAAAGAAAAACATTTTACAGAGAGAGATGGAGAGAGAGGTGTGAAAGCTCTCATTTTTAGATGTGAAAAATATGTAGGAATGGGCCTCTATTTACAGGGTAGAGGTTAGCACAAAAAAGGAAAACTTTGGGGGCAAGAATTGATGTGCCAATCGAATGGCATCATTCACCAATTGATTGGTTGGCCTAAAATAATCGATTAACAAAGTGAAAAGGGAAAGGAAAGATATTTATTTAGTACATTTCATTAAGATGTTGTCCTAATCAATTAGGGCACATTTTTTAACTGAACCAAACGATTGGGTGAAGTGTTAGTCGATTGGCAATAACAAAACTTTCCCATAACTTTTTTGACAGTTCCCAAATCATCTAGCGTGACTTCAAGACATTTTTAGAAATATTTTCTTGAGAAAATAAGTTTAAAAATTGTTTTAGTGTGTGTGTGTGTGTGTGTGTGTGTGTGTGTGTGTGTGTGATTAGCCGTATAACTTTGGATAAATCCTTTATGCTTTTACAATGTTATTAACTTAGACACATTAGTGCGAGCTTTCACATACTTAAAGTCTTGTCAGATAATTCATTCTTGTAGAAACTTGTGTGAGCTTTAATTTGAGATGAGGTTTGAGTTAGTTTCATTTAGGTGCCATCTTCAATGAGTCAAGTTCATCAAACCCTAATAATATGATTGCATCTTTAACCATTTTATACTTAACGTTAGTTATTATCATCAAGAACTAGTTTTCATCATAAAAAATATATTCATTTTGAATGGATATTCCTAGATCAATAACGCGCAAAATAAGGTTCCATATTCTCCCCCTTTTTGATGATGACAACACATCTATCAGGGAGGTGGTAAAAGAAACAGACAGATGTATTTTATTGTAATCAAACTCCCCCTCAATTAAGTAGAGAGTGTACTTTACTCCCCTTGAGAGTATACTTCTCTTCCTTTTTTGAAATCAAAAAGGCGGGTACAAATGTGATGCGATAATTTAAATATGTAAACATATTTGCAAATAATTATTTAGGAAAGGAAAAGAATTATACTTTTATTAATTGAAAATTACAAAGAGTTCAAAGTCTAAAAGGAAAATTGAAAATTGAAATGATATGGAAAACAAAAAATAATATGAATCTAAGCACACTTAGACACCAAGGTGAGACTATTATATATCAAAATCACCATCGAAAAATAGATCACATGGTAGTTGTGTTTGTTATGGGATGAAATGTCTAGTTATGAAGTTGAGCTTGTCACTGAACGTTTATTTTTCCAATTATGAATTTGAGTAGGTATTTAGTTGAGGGAAGTTGAGGAGGAAGAGGAATAGAGCAGACAAGATCGTCTATCTCTATGGGTACTTATTGATCTCTTTTTTCTTTTCTTCTCATTTGAAGAGGTATTTTCAGTCACTTTTCCATTGATTATGTCAAATCTCATTGTTGCTAAAACTGACTTTCCAGTTTTAGTTGTACCTTCTTTATGCTCTTTTCTTTGAAATTGAATATGATCTGTTCCAAAATCTTTATGATCAAATTACCATAAGGCCAACATATTCATTATTTATTGCTTCCCATTATGTAATTGATTACTTGTTTTTCCTAGTTCACCTTGATATTGTGTTCTATTGACCATACAGTTTCAACATCAAATTGGGTTATGAGACCAAAGTGGATTTTTATTGGAAAAATTATGTGATTGGTCACATGGTAAATCATATGACTATCAGGGCGAATATATCCAACAATGAGTGGGTTTAGTATGGACTGTGATATATTCTTCAATAGATAGGTTGCAATAACTTTGAGATTGAAGTTTCGTCCTTTGTCTCCAACTCGAGGATGATAGCTTCATGAGGGTGATACATAATCTCCCTAAACTCTTTGACTGACAAAGGTATCCTATGTATTTTTACTTTAGATCAAATTATTCCATCAGTGGGGTAAATATTTGAGTAGAACATCTTGACTAATGATGGACACACCTTTCTTGAGAGGGCTGCGAAAGAAGGTGGATAGGTTAGGTTCTTCAAATGTTTTAAAGATTTCACATTCTTTAAATGCTTACAAATCTAGCGCGTGAATTCTCAAAAGGGTTCAGTCGAAAAACTCTTAGAAGAATCTCAATTCTTCTTGTTTAATGGTGAAGAAATTAGAGAAAGGGTTGGAAAAGAAGGTTAGCCTTCTATGAGCCATGATGATTTTGAAAGAATAATCTCACACTCATAATATTTGAAGAAAAATATGCAATGCAAGAGAATGAATGAGGAATACCTATTTATAGTATGCTTCTCGATGATTTGATCATGTATTTATGGAAATCAATTAATGTAGATTGTGCCAATTGAAAATCAAAACAAAATTATTCTAAATTGGATGTGCCAATCGATTGGCTAAGGGATCCAATTGATTGGACAATAAGACCTTTCAGGATTTTGATTGTTTGTCATTAGGGGTTTGATTACCTTAAGGACTACGTTTGGCTTGGATTTCATCTAAAAATTTATGCACCAAGCACTCCAATCGATTGACATAAGGTTCAGTCGATTGGGCTTTCAATAGTCATCTTCCTTGGTGAATTTTGGGTCTTGTGCTGAATTTTATTGCTTTTCTGCACCCCTATTTAACCTTATTGCACCTTCTTTCTATAAAACACTTAGAAACTAATCTTTTTGGTTACTAAACATGATTTATAGAGATGAGCAAACTTAAATCCATTATTTTAAAGGATTAATCATAATTTTTCAATCATATCAACCTTAAAATAGTTTCTACATCTTTTATTAAGATGCCTTGATAAACACGCCCCATAAAGGGATATATCAATCACCTTATGGTATGTCCTTCTCTATGTATCGTTGAATGAGAGAGTTGTTATAAGCAACAAGATGGATAAGTCAATTACAAACATATCAACTCAATTGATCACTAAGTATTATAAACACTTTCTTTGATCATTGTCGTTGGTATTCATCATCATCGTACATCCTTGGATCAGAGACTTCATAAATAGTGTATACTTGGAAGTATAATCCTTTCTTTGTGCAACTCCTTTAATAATCATTAAAGACTCAAACTGCAAAGCATACCTACAAAACACTAAGGTTTCACATTTGGTATCAAAATTTTCTTTGGTTCAAGTGCATTAGTTTTTCCATAAGGTCTAAGGTTGTTACCTTTAGACCTTTTCAATTTGTCAAAATACAAGGGCTCTAAATGGTCAAATCATTTGCAGTATGTGCATTTATAAATTGGACAATTCTTTTTCTTATAATTTGAATCTTTACTAGGTGTTCAATCCTTGATAAATCTTAATATATTCTTATTCAAGGAGTGTCTTTGACTTGATTGGATCAATTCAAAATTTTCTTTCCGTTGGGTAAACTTACATATGGTTTCATGCAAATTAATTACTTCCTTTTTTAGGGAGACACAAGTTTCTCTTGAGTTTCTAATTTTAGTTATTTCTAACTTAAATGATTTATTACTTTCTTCAAGAGATCCTAAATATTCCTTATGATCTAAGTTGCATTTTCTAGTTTATCATTCTCTTCAACTAACTTAGCACTAATTATAAATAATTCTTTTTAGGATGGTTTAGTTACCTCAACATCATCTTCTTCGTAGGATGCCTTTAAGAAAACTTCATCTAAGATTCTTGTATAATTATTCTCGAGGTTGATGTCTCTCCCCCCTTTTCTTCTTTCAAAGATACTTCTTCATCACAACTTCTTACACACGAGGTTCCTTCATTTGATGTTGAATTTTCTGAAGATCGTTCAACTATTGAGTTATTGGAGTTATTTGATAGGATTTTGATGAAGTTGACGATTCTTTAGTTTTTTAGCTTGCTCCTTCATCTTTAATTAATTGAACAAGTTCGTTTAATTTTTTCTACAATTTTCTCATTTTATTTTTTCTAAAATTCATGAAGGCTCTCATCTTTTGATTTAAGGATTGGATTAAACTTTCAATTCTTAACTCCAAGATATCAGCTTGTAATAAAAGTTCTAATATATTTATAATACTTCTAAACTTTGAAAACAATTTAAGAGTAACATATTCATCTTCTTCACTTCGTGAGTTCATCACCTTGTGGGTCCCTCACTCCCTCCCTTATTGAATATATGAGTGTTTTTGTTTTTTTTAATGATTTTTATAATGTAGCATATTTTTGTTTAAAAAAATAATTGCAAAAAATTTATAACAAAAATTCAATTGATAAATCAATTTAAATAGTTTTTTAATATCATTGTAGGTATTTCATCATTTTGCTATAATTTTTTAAATCAAATTTTTAAAAAAATCATTTTAATTTAAAGTTATTTCAAATATATTTTAATAAGAATTATTTTTTAAATACATCTTTTTGAAAAAAAATTAATTTTGACAATATTTTAATCTTTAAACATGTATATTTATGTTACTAATTGATATTTAAAAAATAAGTTAAATTTTTGTTTTTTATTTTAAAAAATGGCTTTGAGAAAAATCAATTTTGAATATATAAAAAATCTATTTTTTTAAAAATAAAACAAACATATTCATAATCCTAGTATTTTTTACTACAAGTTACAAACTCAAAAGACCAAGCAAAATGGTTAACACAATAGAGAGCACATAATTAATGCAAAAACATATAACAACAATGATCAAACTTTATATAAGTAAGTGAAATTGATCACATAAATCACATTACATTATTAATGAGAGGCATTTTTGACACCATATCATTTGTCGAGGCAGATTTAGAAGAACGAGAGAATTGCAAAACCATGAAGAAGAAAAAAAGTGAAAACATTTTAGTTTGGTAAAATGCAACGTGCCTTCAGAAAAAAAAGAAAGGCGAAATATGTGAAACTAATAAAAATTCAAATAAATAAATAAATACATATGATAGGAAAAACAAATCATATATTAAAGACTCACATTTTATATAAAGAATGATGAATTTAGAATAATATATTTAAGTTAAGATAAATATGTTATTAAAGAGTGATTCAAGCATATGAGAATGATAATGATAAACTCTCACTAACCTTAAATATCAAAAGACTCTAGTTAGTGATTCTACTAATGATTTTTTAAATTAAAGGCCATAGAATGTCCATATAAGACTAAGAATAGTAATTACATATATGCATAAATAATCTCAAAAGTAATTACATTAAATCATAAGTATCTTCATAACATAATATCATACTCCATAGAAGTATTAATATTACACTCGTACTTTTGTATTTATGTTCATCATCACTCATAACTTAGTTTTGATGAAGATAAAAGTCTATCGTAGAAGAAAGATCAAAGAAGAAAAAGATTGTAAAAGATTGAAATCAAAGTATCAAGTTTGCATAAATGTTTGAATTTCAATGGAATTAGATCATAGACCAGGGTACTTTGTGTATTTGAGTTGTTATAAGCTTTAGGTGCTCAATAATTAATCATAAACTTTTAAGCATGCATAAGGTTTAAGTTGCATCTTTAACTTAGCAAAAATTGCACTTTTTCATTGAAGTAATCGATTATCATATAGACGTAATTGATTGATCAAAAATCTCTATCAAACCAAATTTGGAATTTGAACTTATGACAATCAAATGTCAGCAATCGATTGTCACCGTGTAAATTTTGCCTTTTTTAAATGTTGGGGTATAGGTAATCAATTGTCATGGCAAAGCAATCGATTGTCATTTGAAAAACTTTGAAAAAATTATGAACTATCTCAACACCTTTTCATGGAACATATTTATAACACCTTTTCCAAACCATTGCAAATTTTATTCTAAATTTTCTAAACGTTATCATTGCTTGCAAGAGATTTCTTATGTCATATAAATAACCGAATTTTTCATTATTCAAATTACCTTATTCATAAATAATTTTATGTTTTTCAAGTGTTTATAATATTTAACAGAAAAAAACTTTCCTGCATAATTTTCATTCATAGGTGAAAAAGTTTAGAGAAAACACTTGAATACTTAAATGTTTATATCATCTTGATTTGTTCATTGAAGGAGAAATTTGAATTTTCATATATAAAAAAAGTAGCAAAGTCTCAATTTGATCAAGCTTGCCACAAAGTGTCTATATAATATTTCATTTATTTGTTGTATTTTTTACAAAGTGTGTGGTGATTTTGGTCTATTAGAAGTGAACAACATTATATTAACAAGCATAAACATGCAAAGGTAAAAACTGAAATACATATATGAAAATTTTGTTTACCAGTCGATGCACAAAGGCCCAGTCAAATATTACAAGAGAAAATAAAAGGGAAAAAGAACAAAATGGTGCTCAAATGCCTGCACCCGGATCCTCAGATCCTAGACCACCTCTGGTATCCTTCTTAGATGAGTCAGCTAAAGGGACCAGGTGGTCAGCAATGAAAGCAAGGCCAAGAGAGAATGTTCGAGCATGCTCCAACATTTTGTCTCGGACTTTTCCGAATGCCTCTAATGACCACTTGAGAGATTGTCGAGATTTCTGCCGAGCATCAACCACCTTTTCATCAAGACTCTTCAAAGCATTGGCCAAGTCCTCATTCCTCTACTGAAGAGATTTCCAATATGCTTCGAATGTCGAACATGGTTTATCCACAACTGCAGAAACCTTCTCATTGTGTTTTTTTTCTATCACCAAGAAAATCTTTCAGCTTCTTTATCTGAGCAGCTAAAAGGGACGTTCATTCGTACCAATCCACCTCTTTCCTAAGGGAGCTAAGAGCATCATCATTTACCCAGATCTCAACCAATTCCTCTTCAACGTGGAATCTTTTTGTTCGAGGACTTCACACCTCTCCCTCAGCTCATAGTGCTCCCTTGAAAGCTCGTCGGAGCCCATAACGTCATCCTGGCCAGTACCCACAATAGAGACAAGGGACCCAACCCTAAACAAAGTACGATAAGCATCTGTTAAAAGGCCCTGTCTGTCACTCATGGATAAACCTTGGTAAAGACAACATATTTTAGGCTAGGCGCACTCTTTGATAGCAGACGTACGAAGTGGGGTTCAGTATTACAACCAGGTCAGTAGTATAGTGATACTTTAATGAAATTCATGAAAGACGAAGCTGCCAAAGCCAACACACATGTGGTCACAATCTTTGACCGTAATAAAGGTTGGTTCAGTGTTGCCGAGTCGATTGATCACAACGAAGGAAGGCCTAGGGGATGTTACCGTGCTGAACTGGATAGGAGCTAGTGTGATTGTGGGAAGTTTCAGGCATTTCGTATGCCTTGCTCTCATGTTATAGCAGCATGTTCGAAGGCGCGACAGGACCCAGCCAACCTTCTTTCTGTAGTTCACCAAGTGATAAATCTATGCAATGTCTACACATGTAGCTTTCAGGTGGTGGCAAAGAAGGACTATTGACCTCAATACGAAGGCGAAATTGTCTGGCATAATGACTTGATGCGCAGAAAGAAAAAGGGTCGCCCTAACAGGACGCGCATTCGAACGAAGATGGATACCGCAAACAAGATGGTAAGATTATGTAGTTCGTGTCGACAATCAGGACACAATCGTACAAAATGTCCTAACGTAGGATCAAGCAGCAGATCATAGTTTCATATGTAACTGTGTCCCTCTAAATCAATAGCAAATTTCATTCCATTTAAAGTATACTTAACCGATTACAATTAGCAAGCAACAGAAATTAAACAAACATAACTTAATATCACAACAACATTCCGAAAATAACAACATAAAGACATAAAACAGAATAATGCACCAATGCGTCTACGATATCACGACCATCAATGTTATCTTCTTTGGTGTTAACATCATCACAAGGACACCAGCATCATTTTCCATTTTTCTCCATTCACGAGTAACTCCGTTTCTCCCAGCCTCCTCGACCAACCTCTCAATTTTCCTAATCTTTTCTCCTGGAGCAATATCTCCTTCTAGCCAGCGGTTCAGTTCCTTATGCAAATGCTCCAACGTCTGCGTATTCCACGGGAGCACCTTCATCGGAGGCTTTGTTTCTGAAAAAACAACTAGGGCATTTCTTTTCATTAGAGGAAATGTTGGAAAGGGTGCATCTGATACTGATGACGACGACGAAGAACGTTGAGTTAGAAATGCAGACATTCTAGACTCCACTCCACTCAAAATTGTTAAGACTTCAGTCTTTTGGTATACAATATTGTGGAAACATATATGTGTTTGCAGTCCTATTTATAGAAAAATAAAATAGTACGTGCCTCATATAATATGTCTTAAATACTCTTACAAATTTTATATACTTTTTTTCAACAAATACCAACATTTTTCAAAGAAATATATAAAAATATCAAAATTCAAATGTGACATACTATTATATATTTTAAATTTATATATTTAATTATATACAAATTATATTTTAAAAATATATGTTAATCATATATTTATTATGTTTTAAAATTTATACCTATTTATATTCATTATGTTTAAAAATTATATACAATTAAATTTATTATTTTATAAAACTATATCATAAAAACTATATTTATTGTTTGATTATTTAATCCAATTTTTTGTGATATAGTTTACAAAAATACTAATTATTAAACAAAAAATATAAATATATAGTTTAATAAAAGCAATGTAAAAAATACTATATTCATTGTTTCATAAAAACTATATTTAATTGTATTAATAATTTAATTGTTTCATAAAAACAATGTAAATATATTTAGTTTATGTATATTTTATAAAACTATATTCATTGTTTCATAAAAATTATATCACAAAAAATATTTAAAAAAAAAAAAAAAATAGTTCATAAATTCCCAAACCCTAAACAGAAAAAAAAAATTAAATGGGTCAAGTCGCCAAATGGATTGGCGACAGGACCCCAATCCCATTACTATGTTGCCATTTCATTAGGCGAGTCCATATGAAAAAGTCTGAGTCGCCACATCAATTGGCGACACGAGATTGAAATATAGTCATTTTCAACAATTATTTAAAATTTCGATTTGTTTGGCATTTTTTTTTAATAACATGGTTATATTAAAAAAAAAATCGAAAAAGTCTATTTCATGGGGTAAAGAAATTTAATTGTGTATAGAGAGAGAAAGTGGTGTAGGGGCAGATTGGGTGTGATCCAACCTCACCCTATTTCAGCCAATCACAAACTCTTATTATATTACTTTTGATGAGCCCTTCACAGTCCCTCCCCACATATTCCTTATCTCCTTACTCCTACTAACCACACCAGCAACGTTGCCCAATATCAAAACCTTGAAACTCTTCAACTCACATTCATTCATCTTCATTTTCCATTCTTGTATCCTTAACTGATTATAGAATATTGCATTATGGCAACTAATTCTCTCCATTCAATTCAACACCATTCTCTCATGAAACGCCAACACTACTACAACCCTTCTGAAACAGCTCCTCCATCCACACTTTCATCCTCACTGTTCCTCAAACCAACCAGCACAAACATAACCCTCTCTCACTCTTCAACTTCCAACACTTTTACCACATTCTCACTCTCTCAAACAACATCCTCCACGCCATCATCAACCTCTCAATCCTCCTCCTTTGAACTCCTCCAGCAGCTTCTCTCAGCCAAAAACTTCCGCGAAGCTGACGACGAGACAAGGCGGCTTCTCATCGTGTTAGCAGGCGAAGCAGCTCAGAGGCGGGGATATGTTTTCTTCTCAGAGGTCCAGTTCATCTCAGAAACAGACCTCCAGACAATTGACAAGCTGTGGAGGGAGCATAGTGA
Source organism: Lathyrus sativus (assembly GCA_963859935.3). Lineage (NCBI taxonomy): Eukaryota > Viridiplantae > Streptophyta > Magnoliopsida > Fabales > Fabaceae > Lathyrus > Lathyrus sativus. The sequence goes on from OZ012741.1 coordinate 331,408,416, forward strand.
CAACAAGTTTGGATACAGTGTTCAGAAGAAACTATTCGGTAAGGCTAAAAAAGACTTCACCAACTTCTTCATTAAGGTTGGTTGGATGAAGAAGCTTGACACTGAGATGGAGCAGTATAACTATAGGTCCTTTCCTACAGAGTTTATATGGGAGCTCAATGATGATACACCAGTGGGTCATTTACCTTTGACAAATGCACTCAGAGGAACACAGTTGCTGAGTAATATATTTAGCCATCCAGCTTTTGATGCAGTTCAAGATGAAGTTGAAGTTTCATTTGGTAAAACTGGGGGAAATGGAGGATTCAAAGGGTTGAAAGATTCATCAAAGACATCAGCTCAGAATATCTTCAAATCAGACTATAGTTTCTGATAGAGTTCAGGACAAAGTTTACAATAATAAGCTTGCTGAATGCATAGAGAAGAATGTAACTTAATTTGTGTTTTCATTTTTAAGTATATACATAGTAATTATTGATTCATCATCAAGAGATGAAGGTAGTTGCTTGAATTGTATTTTTTTACTTTAATATGGATAACTGCATTCTACAAACTCTTTAAACTAAAGGTTCATATGTTAGCTATCATAATTTTGTGTGAATACTTGTGCACATAATGGACAAATTACATAGCCTGCCATATTGTTTTATCCAAATCCTCTTTCTATAGTGACAACTGCTGATTTTTCAATTGCAACTTGCAATGGAGCTTTACTAAAAGTACAAAAATTCACTTCAGCAACTTCTGCATTTTCTATAGATTGTTTACTTAAAAGTCTCTCACTTTAGTTTTCCCTCCATAATTCCATTTCTCTATTTCATTCCCTCCCATCCACCAACACAAAATCTAATAAACACCTTCATTCCAATTTTTAAACAATTGCAACACTCTTATGTACTTTAGTACAAATCAAATGTTGCTAGTGGCAAAATACATGCACACTTATGTGAAAAAATGCAGGCTAGAACCTGCATCACTTAATCTCAAATGTCTTTGCAGCTTTTATCCTCTAAATTGTACTTACAGGGCGATGTATGTGCATGTCTATAAGTTACATTATTGTTTTATAATTAATTGGTTATTTCGTTACTATTACTAATCTAAATCCAATAAAATGCTTAATAGAAACAGTTATGGGGCCAAATTTGCTTGGATACTGCAACATTTCCTTTTCAACTTTCATGCCTCACCAAACTAAAGCAATCACTAAATGAGAATATAGTTGTTTCTATTTCAATTTTTACAATTATATTTATTTGTTCCATAAATTTAGTTTCTTATGAAAAACAATAAAAATTCATAAACAGCCTGTGTTAAAATTTACTTACAACATTTTACCTCTACATTTCTTCACTCTTTAATCCATTAAAACATGAAAGTAACCCTTTTCAATCTAGCCTATTCTCTTTTCCTGGTATATCTATCTCATTCTCTCTAAATTTTCCAAACGCAGCCCGGAGTAGTCTTCTTTCCAGATTGTGAAAGAAATAGCTAATAAGCTAATTTTTTACAACATAAAGGAGACTGGGTGTTACATATTAAATTTCTCAAGGTTGATGCTTTTCACGTGTTTCCTCCTTCCATACCATCAAAACAAGAGATGCCACTTCGATACCGGCCCTTCCAGTGCTACAAATCTAGTACATCAGAAATTTTGCTGAAATTTTGAGATTTAAACAAAAAGGAAGCAAAATTTGTAAGGAAACACATTAAATAGATAATTTCCACCTTAAGAAAATTAGTCGGCCAACTTAACATTACAAGAGAAAACGCCATACTTGACTTCAGTTTTATAGAATTCTTTTTCTTTTCTATTGCAAACTGATAAAGAAAGATATTTAAATTTCGGACATCACAGACAATTTAAAAATGTTCAAAAGGACCACAACTTACCCGGCAAAAAACACTAAGCACATGGACACAGTCTCTTTGTGTGCTGATGTGAACCGTCACAAGAGAGTATAGATTGTGTTTCAGTGTATAAGCATGATCCTGGATTCTGAAAACAATCCAAAGCAAATATCAATTTAAATGTTCTTAAAGAAACAAATAATCTGTATTTCTTTAATATTTCAATAAGTAATACATGAAAGTTATTTATAGAATACAAGGGACAGATTAATAATCTTAAATCTGGCCTGAGAATCAGAGCAATTATCCTCCCTTTAAATGCTAATTCTAAATATGGTAGAAGACAACTAATTACTAATTATTATTTACAATGAATATTATGCTGAACTATATAACACAGAATCTATTGATTTTGTACTTATCTCTAATAACTTCCAACACTCCCCCTCAAGTTGGCATGAATATGTCATTCATTGCAAACTTGCTCACCATATCATCAAATTGTCTCTTTGAAAGACTCTTTGTGAGAACATCTGCTACTTGACTTGTGGTAGGTACATAGGACATACAGATTTCACCACTGTCAATTTTTTCTTTAATGAAGTGCTTGTCCACTTCAACATGTTTCGTTCTGTCGTGTAGGACAAGATTATGGGCAATGGAAATAGCTGCCTTATTATCACAGTAGACTTTAATTAGTGTTGGGCTAGAGACCTTCAATTCCTCCATGAATTTTTTAATCCATAATACACTTCACAAAAACCATGGGCCACTGAGCGGAATTCAGCCTCTGCACTGCTCCTAGCTACAACATTTTGCTTTTTACTTCTCCATGTAACTAAGTTTCCACCTACAAAAGTACAATAGCCAGAAGTAGACCTCCTGTCATTTATATTACCTGCCCAATCAGCACTTGTGTAAGCTTCCACTTGTATATGCCCTCTGCTTTTGAACATCAACCCCTTCCCTGGAGTTCCTTCTAAATATCTCAATATTCTGAAAATAGCTTCAAAATGAGTAGGTTCTGGTGCATGCATAAACTGACTTATCACACTTACTGCAAAGACCTTGTATGAGACAAATAAATTAGTCTACCGGCCAGTCGTTGGTAGCGTTCCTTATTTACCACTTCATCTTTAGATGCTGCCTTCAGTTTTACATTGGGATCCATTGGTGTTTCTGCTGCTTTACACCTTGTCATCCCTGTTTCTGTGTGTAAATCAAGTATATATTTGCGTTGATTGAGAAAGATTCCCTCCTTAGACCTTGCGAACTCCATCCCGAGAAAATACTTTAATTTTCCAAGGTCCTTGATATCAAATTCAGCTTCAAGTCTTCGCTTTAGATCACCTATCTCGTTAACATCATCTCCTGTCATGATAATGTCATCGACATACACAATTAAAATAACAATCTTACCTTCATCTGAATGTTTAAAGAATAATGTGTGATCTGCTTGACTTTGGGTGAAACCATGTTTCTTAACAACACTTCCAAATCTTTCAAACCAGGCCCTTGGTGATTGTTTTAATCCATATAAGGACTTTTTCAATTTGCAGACTTTGTCCCGTCCAAGATTTTCTTCAAATCCAGGAGGTAAACTCATAAATACTTCTTCATGTAATTCTCCATTCAAAAAAGCATTTTAAACATCAAATTGATGTAGTGCCCAATTGAAATTTACTGTAAGAGAGAGAAGAATTCTGATGGAATTAATCTTAGCAATCAGGGCAAAGGTCTCTTGGTAGTCTATACCATGAGTTTGAGTAAAACCTTTTGCTACTAGCCTTGCTTTGTACCTTTCTACATTTCCATCAGCCTTGCATTTCACCGTAAAGACCCATTTACATCCAACTGCCCTTTTGTTATGAGGTAGATCAGTGATACTCCAAGTATTATTTTTCCTTAGAGCATCCATCTCTTCACTGCTAATTTCCAATTCGGATCACCTAATGCTTCTTGAATAGTCCTGGGCACAAACAAATTCGAAATCCGCGACACATATGCCTTGTGAGTGTGTGATAACTTGTCATATGACAAGTAATTAGACATGGGGTGTTTAGTGCATGTTCGAGTACGTTTCCTATCAGCAATTGGGATATTAAGGTCATGAATTTTTTTTCTCAAAGCAATAGGAAGATTAATATCAGAAAAAGACAAATCCAATAAATTATTGGAAGAGTAAGATTGATTACCAGATGAAGAACTGGAAGGTGAAATTTCAGTAGGACCTTCACTTGGTAAATCAGATTGGATTTTTTCCAGAGAGACAATTGGATTTGTAATACCTTTGTGAAACCTTTTTCGGACATACACTTGAAGTTGAGGATTATGATCCTCAATCAGTTTTTCTCCCCCTGTTTCAGACATTATATTATTCGACATTTCAAGATTAAGCATTTTGGATTCTATTATCTTTGTATCTGGATGATTTGTAGTCACAATATCATCCAACGCAGGTAAAGTTTCCCAAAAATTATCTTCTTTATCAACACAATGATTCTCCCCCTGAAGAGAACTTTTATTAAAAAAAGGTTGATTTTCAACAAAATTGACATCCATACTTTCAAAAGATTTCTTTGTTATTGGGTTAAAACATTTGTAACCCTTTTTGTTTGAAGCGTAGCCAAGAAAAACACATTTAGGATCCAATTTGGAACGGAAAATATTTGGGATGTAGACATAACAAAGACAACCAAAAACTTTAAGGGGAAGATCCGCAATGATGCGAGATGTGGAAAAGTAATTTTGTAAAACTTGCACAAGAGTCTCATATTTTAAAACACGAGATGGCATTCTATTGATGAGGTAACAAGCAGTTAATAAGGCATTTCTCCAAAGATATTTAGGTACATTCATAGAAAACATAATAGCTCTAGTGACTTCGAGGAGATGTCTATTTTTTCTTTCAGCAATACCATTTTGTTGTGGAGTATCACGACAAGTGGATTGATGAATTATCCCCTTAGCTACTAGGAATGTACTTAGATATTTGTTTAAGTATTCAGTGTCATTGTCAGACCTTAGAATGTCAATCTTAGTTTGAAATTGGTTTTCAATCATTTGAAAAAAATCTTTAAACCTTTGTTCCACTTCAGATTTTTTTTTCTAAGAGATAAATCCAACACACACGTGTGTGGTCATCAATAAATGTCACAAACCATTTTTTTTCAGACATAGTTTTAATTTTTGAAGGACCCCAAACATCACTATGGATTAAATAAAAAGGTTGCGAAGCAGAATAAACTTTTGAAGTAAAAGACACACGATGATCTTTGACTAACTGACAAGCTTCACAATGAAATTGTGAGGAATTTATTTCTTTGGCAAATTTTGGAAATAAATACTTAAGATAAGGGAAACTAGGATGGCCTAATCTTTTATGCCATAACATAACTTGATCTGAAACGGGAGGTAAACTTGCACTGTTTAAACCAAAAATCATTGCATTTCCAAGAGGAGTTTCATCAAAGTAGTACAATCCATTCATCTCTCTAGCAATTCCAATCATCTTCCCCGAGTTCTGGTCCTGAAAAACACAAGTGGAAGAACGAAAAATGATAGAACAATTAGTGTCCTTAGACAATTTATGAACAGATAGAAGATTGCAAGCAAATTTAGGAACGTGTAAAACAGATTGCAACGTAATTTGTTCTGAAATTTTTATGTTGCCTTTGCCTGCAATACTAGAATAACTACCATCAGCAATCCTTACTTTTTCAGACCCGAAACAAGGGAAATAGGAACTGAATAAATGAGAGCAATTGGTCATATGTTCAGATGCCCCTGAATCTATTACCCAAGGGTTGGAGTGGTTTTGGACAGATAATGCCCAAGAATTCTTACCTGTTTGTGTCACAGTTCCAACAGGAACATTAGGTGATGAGTTGAACTTTAGAAGTTTACAAAGGTGATCCATTTGCTCCTTAGTAAATGGAGACGAGTCAGCCTCATTGGTTGTAGACGTAGGGCGATCACCAAACCTTCCAACCTTTCTATTATTTGGCCTACCATGTAGTTTGAAACAGTTTTGTCGAGTGTGACGACTTTGACCACATTAGTCGCAAACTAAATGGTTCCTGTCACCACCTCGTGGATTAGGGAAAGGTTTGCGATTGACTTGAGGAAAAGCCAATGCAGATCCTTCGACTGGTGGAGGGACAATGACAGCCTTTTTTCCAAGCATCACCTGCCTGCGACTCTCTTCACGATGCACTTCAGCAAATACTTCACTAATTGGAGGGATAGGATTCCTGCCAAGAATTCGGCCACGAACCTCATCAAACTCAATATTTAGACCTGCAAGAAACTTGAAGACTCGACGAACATCCACCATCTTCTTGTAGTGCTTGCAGTCCTCGGGTGACTTCCACTCATATACATTGTGAACAGATCCAGATCTTGCCAAATACGCTTGAGACAATTGAAGTATTTGGTAACAAAATCTTCTGCTTGACGAATTTCTCCAAGCTGGAGAGTTAATTCATAAATTTGGGATTGGTTGTCCAAATCAGAATACATTTGAGAGACATTTTCCCAAAGATCTTTTGCAGTAGCATAACAAAGATAGTTTGCACATATCTCTTTAGTCATGCAATTGACTAACCATGTCATGACCATGGAATTTTCAGCATCCCAACTATCATAGTCTGCACCTTCCTTGTCTGGTTGTTTCTTGTCTCCAGTGATGTAGCCAATTTTTCCTCTTCCCCTGAGATACAAACGGACAGACTGTGACCACCGAAAATAATTAGGACTGTTCAATCGAATTGTTGTGATCTGAACATGGTGGTTTTCATGGTATGTCCGGACAAATTGAGGTATTTCAGGTTTAAGTGAAGAATGTTTGGGCGAATGCTGGGACTCGGTATCCGACGGGTGATCAGACATTATGTGGAATGGAAAAAAAAAACGGAAGCAAAAGAAAAAAACCTAAGGAATTCTTCCAGCAACTGATACCATAAAGAAACAAATAATCTGTATTTCTTTGATATTTCAGTAAGTAATACATGAAAGGTATTTATAGAATACAAGGGACAGATTAATAATCCTAAATCTGGCCTGAGAATCAGAGCAATTATCCTCCCTTTAAATGCTAATTCTAAATATGGTAGAAGACAACTAATTACTAATTATTAATAGCTAATTACTAATTATTATTTACAATGAATATTATGCTGAACTGTATAACACAGAATCTGTTAATTCTGTACTTATCTCTAATAACTTCCAACATCGGACAATATATGACATGAACATGTGTTTATAAGTGGGGACAATCCTCACTCAGCCAACCGATTTTGTAGGGTTGAGTTAGGCCCAACCACAATTTTTAACATGGTATCAGAGCCTCGTTTAATATCCAGTGGGCCACCTTCTATGGTTTCCGCTATCGGGCCACCCATCATTTATTTCCACGCTTCAGTTGTCCAGTCCTGAGCGTGAGGGGGTGTGTTAAGAGTCCCACATCGGACAATATATGGCATGAACATGTGTTTATAAGTGGGGGCAATCCTCACTCTACCAACCGGTTTTGTAGGGTTGAGTTAGGCTCAACCACAATTTCTTAACAGTTCTAAAATTGTTTTTCTTGGCATAGGTTTCAATAGTATTGCAGAAGTAAGTTCAAACTGAATATTTCAGCCATACACATCGAATAATCATTAAATGTATGAACTTGATGACACTTTATCATCTTATTCCAATTTATATTGGGAAAAAGTTCTGCCTTAAACGTCTATTCATAAACTTCTGGAATCTAACATTGTTTTTTTTCTTAAATCATAAAATAAATTATTACCATAAACTTGGGGGCATCATAAACTACTTCAGCAGGTTGATCTGTCCCAACACTTGCCAAGCAAGATCCTTTGCAGTTCATGTATTTCTGTATACTGCTCAGATAACGAAATTCAATTGATACGATCAGTACATAAAGAGAAAACAAACAAAGCATTCACACACTAGAATAATATTTCTTCCTAAATTCATATTGTTTTCCTTGCCGATACATTATCCATGAGAAGCATACTAGCGCCAAACATTAATAAAATGGATTCTAGGTTATTTGTCTAGAGGATAAACAAAAAAACAAAAACAAAAACAGAAAGACTTTATATATGCCTTGTATGTAAGATAAAAACCATAAGAGTTAACAAAATTATAGATTTGAGGGACAGTGCGGATCAGTGCTATCAAATAGCAGCGTATGGCCGCTATGGCGGATATAAATGGCCCTTTTTGGACTCGCCGCAATGATAAATATCGGCCAATATTGCAGGACTTTCCACCATAATCCGCTCTACCAGCGTCACAAAGCGGCCGGTATTGCGGGATTTTGACTCTCCATCATGGACCGCCATATGCCATCAACAAAACTGGTGCGGATGCATTACTCAATTGTACCATTGAAATATATAAGCACGGAATTTAGAACACAGATTCAAAGCATCGCTTACATGTCACAATGATTAAGCACCACAAGTTTATTTGGGACACATGATTGCCCTCTTGATTTGCAAACTGAATTACATGATTCACCTTGCCTGTCAAACAAGTGATAAGAAGTTCAACTGCTAAGCCACAGCATGAAACTGCAAACATTAACCTCGACTAAAAAGAACCAATATCAATAATAATATACCTCCCAACAACAACGTTGATGCCATTCAGCCTTGCTTCTGTGAGAGTACTATTTGCCCCTGTGCTTTCCATACATGAAAAATACCAGATTCCATCAAAATAGCTATAAATAGGCCAAAAGCAATAATATACTCAGCAAAGTCCTAAATCTACAACCCACCAATAACAAGAACATGGCTGCAATATATGTATCCAGATGAATACGAATTACAATGTCATTTGAATGAAACGTAGCTGGCTACTTAACAACTCAATATTATTTCACACCGTTCTCCTTTAGTATGGGCAAAAATGTTGGACTTTCAACTAGGGAGTATTGAACATAGTGGGACTTTTTTCTAGAGCAACCTTTGTGAGAGACACACCACATACTCACCCAAAACCTTAAGGTGATAGGTGTATGGGTTCTCTCACTTATAAATGCTCAAGTCACCACATTTCTATCCCTACTCACACTTGTTAATACTTAACACTCTCCCTCAAGTGTGAGTCTATCCCAATGTTCTCCCTTAAGCGGAAACTTTAACTGTGCAACTGCACCCTTGTACCGCCGTTGACATTCTTCAACGAGACACTCAACCCACGACCTATGGGGATACTTTCGATACAAGTAAGTCGTTCCCTTTATTCGAACCAAAGGCTCATGATACCACTGTTAGACTTTCAACTAAGGAGCATTGAACATAGTGGGACTTTTTTCTAGAGCAACCTTTGTGAGAGACACACCACATACTCACCCAAAACCTTAAGGTGATAGGTGTATGGGTTCTCTCACTTATAAATGCTCAAGTCACCACATTTCTATCCCTACTCACACTTGTTAATACTTAACAAAAAATACTATGCTAATTTATTGCTATGCTATATGTATTGCTAACTGCTGAAATTTTAGAATTGGCGCCTGGCTAGGTCAAAACAGGATTAGGAGCTTAACGCAATTACAAGGCAGTAATTCTGCAGACTTACCGGAAGAATTTGATGGCAGAGAAAAGCAGTGGTGGAGGTCACTGAGATAAGCATTTTCATGAACCTGAAACATTAAATACCAAGATAGAAACATTAGCAACTTTACTTATCATAAACATGGTTTTCAAACTAACTCGCAAGCTAACTCTTAGACTCTAATAAATGTACAATCCTAGGATGCAAAAATAAGTTATTTTGCATGAAAACGCTTTTTGTCAAACTAGTATGTGTTTAATTAAACTCTTGACAAAATCAATAAATTCTCGACTCTACTAATAAGTCTGAATTTAGACATAGTTTTGGCTTCAATATGCACGGTTTGGTTGATTTGCTAGGATACTTGAGTTGAGGTGTCTCTATTGTGCAGGATGTATAGGTTTGTAACCTAATAATATTTTGATCTTGTGTCAAACACTGCAAAATAATGTATCGATAAAGCCAAATATGGCACTATAGTTGGGTCAAGAATTTTATTGAGTTATGTTATCAGTTCATCTTTTTTATTTGCTTTGTTTGAAGCTGGAACTTTCAATACTAGTTATGAATTTACTATTTAATATATTTAGTTACTTATATTTTTATAAAACAAATTTTAAAAATATGAGATATATCTTAAACTTAGTGTACAAAGGCTCCATCACCTAAACTCTCGAACTTGACAACCTTGATTGTAAATTTAAACAGTATTAAAATATAGATATTGGACACCAAGATAACTAGAGCTCTACTTATTAGACCTAAAAGATAAGCAAAAGAGCCTGTTCAAGGTGGTATGTTGTTTTTCATTCACCTGAAATGTAAAATTGCGCGGTATAAAATGACTCTTGCATATAGCTACTATCTGACTCGAATTTAGCATGTCTAATATAAAAAGTTATGAAGGTTAAACTCATGTCTAATATAAGAAGGGAACAGAAAACATGTTCCAAATAAATTGTTGTGCTGGTTGTGGGATAAAAGTGCATAAGATACAGTCAACACCTCCCCCAAAAATGTTTAAAACTAGACAACTAGGCAAAGCTTCCTCTCAAGAAGATAAGTTGCCACGAAAATAGTTTTTTAAACATAAAAAGCAACCTTACGTTATTCAAGGTATTAATAAAATTCTAGAACAAGGATACAGTTTCAAGAACAAAAGAATAACAGGAATACGGGAGTTTACTCACCACACTTTCAGAACTATGACGACATCTCCCAGTGCAGTAGTCAAAAATACTTTCATAACTCCCTGCAAAAAAAAAAAGTCATGTTAAGAGTCCCACATCGGACAATATATGGCATGAACATGTGTTTATAAGTGGGGACAATTCTCACTCTACCAACCGGTTTTGTAGGGTTGAGTTAGGCCCAACCGCATTTCTTAACATGGTATCAAGAGCCTCGTTTAAGATCCGGTGGACCACCTTCTATGGTTTCCGCTATCGGGCCACCCGCCATTTATTTCAATGCTTCAGTTGTCTAGTCCTGAGCGTGAGGGGTGTGTTAAAGAGTCCCACATCGGACAATATATGGCAGGAACATGTGTTTATAAGTGGGGGCAATTCTCACTCTACCAACCAGTTTTGTAGGGTTGAGTTAGGCCCAACCACATTTCTTAACAAGTCAAATTGTGTTTTTTAGAAAAAAATAAATGTTGACTTATATATATTACTCAAACATGTTTATCAAGGCTGTGTTTTGCTTATGAATAGCTTATCTAAACTTATCTATTGACATAAACACATGACAGAGTGTTTGAGAAAGCTTATAGAAACAACTTATAAGTTATAAAATGCTTATTAGCTGCTTTTAGCTAATTTTTATAACCTCTCCAAGATAGCTTCCGAAAACAACTCGTGACTTAAATGAAATCATTTTGAGCATATTTTCTCTGACTATATAAATAGCTTATACATAAGTGCATATATGAAGAGTGCTTATCCTATAAAATCATAATTAAGTCATTCTTCCAAACAGACCCAAGTCCTTACTTTTACGTAGCAAGTTGCAACAGTATTGATTTGAAATATACATCTACCTACAATCTAGACTAGTTAATTCAAGGCACTAAATACAATACTCAAAACTAAACAAATTTTCATACTACTAAAAATAGAAACATTACTTGCAGTAGCTGGTTTAGCAATCTTCATCTTCAACACTTGTTCCTTACGTGTCTGTTCAATTAAACGCGAATTAAACACTTATCCCCCTTCGCAGAACTTGAATTATCCGAAAATCAAGAAAAAAAATTTACCAGTGCAGGATTGAGACAGCAAGAAACACAATATTCATAAGAATTGCAACACTGTGAAAGAAGATTGCATCCACTGCAAATTGTTAAACACAATAACCAATTTTCGTTATTAATTCTCACTGTCGAAATTCAAATTAAAGAAAAGAGTTAGGAAATAAACTCACTGACAAGAGAATTTCTTCCCAGTTTGAGGACAACAGCGAGATTTTGAATCAATCGAAAGAGCATTGCATACATAACCTACAAATTAAAAATAATATAAATATAAACAAATAAATAAATTAATTAATTAATATCGAATTTTAATATCAAATTGAGAAAAAAAAATGTATACCAATGTTGTCGGAGAGAAGGTATCTGCCTTGAACGGTGGTTTTGCAGAAAGGAGTGAATTTGAAGCCGATATCCTTTCTGATAGCGATGGTGGTTGAAAAGTGAGAGAGGAAGAAGAAGAGTAATATTACGGTGGTTCTATATGCAGAGAGTCCCATCGTACAACCATGTGCCGTGAGTTCCATCGATCATTGATTGAGCTTCACCACCGTTCCCGGATAGATTTCAAACGAATACAGTGGTTGCCTGATTCATTCGTTGTTGTTTTTAGTGGGCCATGTGTATAATATAATGCGCCGTGAGTGACTATCCACACCTCCATTTTAAAGAAAATTTAACTTGTCATCCTCAACTTATAAATGGAACTCCACATAATATTTCGTTAATTCGAAAATTATCTTTGAACAAAATGATGGAATAAAAGTTCTCGTAGTTCATTCAAAAAATTTGGTATCATTTAAAATTTTTGTAGTTAATTCAAAATTGATGGCATAAATTTATATCGATTTTTTAAAATTTCTTATATATTTAAAATATCATTCATATGTATTTTTAAGAAATACCATTTGATACCAGAAATTTTAACCATACGAAATTTCATGTTGTGCAAATATCCAACAGTTACAATTTTGCCAAGATTTTTATACGATTGTGATTGCACCGATCTTTTAATGTTGTCTAAAATCAATCCAAAGTTGTATAAATAGAAGTCATGTGTTGGTAAGAAAAACATCTTAAAATGTCTCTTCCTCATTTTTTGTTTAAGGCAAAAGTGTACTTTAACGGGGCGAAACTCCACATAGAGTTTCGGATTCCGACGGGCACCACGTGACCTGTTGCCTTGAAATCCAAGTTGAATGATTTGTTGCCCGACACCGAAAATAGAAAGGTGGGTAAGATCGGATTTCATACAGACTGGATTGATATTGAGGTAAAGGTGAAATACGACCTTATTGAGTTGAAGACCGATGAAAATTTGATGGTTATGTGGAGAACATTTCACCATAGGCTAACTAAGGGACCGATTGAGTTTGATGCGACAATTTCAAGATTTGTCAATGACATAATCGAGATGTTGAAGTGTCCTGAATCATCGGGTAATGTTTAGGTTTTCATGTTTCCCATTGTTAATTTATATTAGTTGTAATATGCTAATTTATGTTCATCTTTCAAACATGTAATCGACAAAATATTATATAATAAAAAGTACGACGTTAAATAATGTGAGTCACAAAATATATAAATAATACAAATGTAAAACCAAACATCTAAATAGGTCTCATGTGGGCTATGTGTGTTGTTTGTGATAATTAGGTAAAAACCTCACTATCTGGGTTTACTAAATCCACGAGGTTGTAAATAATAACAGTAATCATATGTAGGCATTGCTGGTCATTAACAATAGGTGGAGGCGGAGACACGTCACCAGCAGGTCCCCCAACATCGAAAGGCACAACATCATCATTTGTATACTCAATAAGGAGATGGTGTGAGAGTGTGATACAATAAGGTACCACTATAGCTAACCACCTTACAATGTACATGTTAAACCCTCACTAGGTTATCTCTAATGGAACAGCTTGAGCTGTTGATGTTACTCTGAAACCACCCGTCGATGCCTGAAGTTGGAATAATAGAAACTGGTCGTGAGATGCCCTAGATATACCAATAATGTCATAGACACCTCTCAGATAAGTGTCTAGTTACTAAATTACAAATAATAATGTTTAATATACATGGAATAGATTCAAAGGCAGACACAACTCCAAGTGCTGCATATAGGACAGACACAACTCCAAGTGCTACATATAGAACAGTCAATGCAGCGCACCCCCTATAACACCTCATTTTTCTAATTTACTTATTTATTTGATATTGTGTGTATTCAATTGTTTAAATTGGACTTTATGTGTATTAGATGGTGTTTTGGTGGTTGGTAGTAGTAGTATTTGATACTTTTGGTTAGTAGTGCATAGTTTGAGTTATTTAATTGAAAAGTAGGAATTTATTATTAATTAGTTAGAATAAAGTTATTTTATTTTATTTATTGAAATAAAATAGAAAAGTAAAAAATAGTAGAGAATAAGGGAGAATATAGTGGTACTTCTATTAAAATAAAATTAGAGATGAGAATGACATTTTAGTGAATAAAGGAATAAGTGAAAGCAGGGTTGGAAGTCAGTTATTGAGGGAGATTAGGTTACTAATAAAAAGGTTAGTAAATGGGTTTTGGGATTTTGTTACGTAAAACATAATTTTGGTGAAAAAAGGAAGAGGCAAAGGCTAGGGCATAGGGAGAACATCCATTGAAGGAGCTTTAAGGAGTTTTGCTAAAAAAATCTAAGGTAAGATGGGATAGCTCCTAATATTGGTGTAGATTGCATGATTAGGTAGGGGAAATCCTTAATCACATTAAATTTTTCTCAACTTTTTCCCTTTTTGATGAATGAATGGTGAACATGACATGAATTTTATAATTGTATGATTATGTATTGTGTGAATTTCTTACACCGTTTTGCTAGGAGAGTGATTTGTTATTGTTGATGAAATTGATATGAAGGTAAGTTAATACGTGTGTTGTGGTTTTGATGGAAAAAATGTGTTAAATCCATGATTAGTTGATGAAATTGGATGATGATTGATTGATAAATAATGTATTGATGTTACAGGTTATTATCCTTGATGTTGTTGGGCAATTTGGGGTTAGGGAAGGTGAAATCAGAGTTCTGAATTGGACTTCAATGGCAAAACACACAATTTTTGTCTTCTAGTTCAGGGTGACGGGCATCACCCTAATGACACATTGGTCGTCATTGCTTTGGAGACCCTGACGAGCGTCAGCTTCCTGACGGGTAGACCGTCATGGTCCCCAGGTGTGGTTGGGTTGTACGGTCATCATGTAGATGACGTATGAGATTATGTGAATGGTGATGGGTGTTACCTTTGTGACAGGTAACCCTTCATGCTGCCAAAATAAGTGTCATTTGCTCAGTGACATGGAATTGACTTGTTGTTCTGATTTTTGATGTATTGTTGTGATTGGGCTACTGTTATGCCACTGTTTTGAGGGATTTGATGTCGTTTAGTATGTTGTTGTTGAATTAACTCACTTGTTTGTATGGTGAACTAAGTGGATGTTTATTAAGGTGATTATATGGTATTTATATGGTAATTGTCTAGTGATCACTTGGTGATATTGCATGTTATGGTGAATCATGCATCATGGTGTACAGACTATGCTCTAGTTTTGGTGTGCTCTAGTCCTATGGTGAGGATTCGGGAGTAAGTAGTTGGTTCTGTATGGGAATCGGTGAAGCGTTACCTATTTACCTATGGTGATGGTAGCGATTTTGGTGTGCTTTAGTCCTATGGTGGGGATTCAGGAGCGATATGGGCATGTGTTATCCATAATGGTACTGCATGCATTGTTGAGTGATGGTGTTAAGTACATTTTCATTCATCATTTACGTATGTGTAGAATGATTATGTTGTTATATGTGATTGAGAATGCCTTGGTGGTGTATGTGATTGATATGTGTTGAATAATTATTAATGTTTGTTTAGGTTACCTTGCATACTTTTGTACTATTTTTATATTATGAGTGTATTATCACCCTTTTTGTTATTTGTATGGTTTTGTGCTCCTTCTTGGGGGTACAAACAAGCAGTTAAATGAGTAACTACTTAGAGGCTGAAGGATGTCGCTACGCGAAAAATGACACAGAGTCGCCACCGGATTTTATTTATCCCAAGGAGGGAAAGGGAAATAGCGATAAAACCTTTAGGAAAAAAGCATGGTCATCGCAACCAAGTTTTAGGGTTCGGGGGTCGGTTATGCGAGGGGAAGGTATTAGCACCCCCTCACATCCATCGTACTCGATGGGAACCTTCTAAGTTGTCTAGCTTGAATGGGTGCTTTAATCTAAGAGTTTGCTTGCTAAAAGGAAAGGGGGCTGGTTTTTTATTAGAGTGCTCGCCAAGGATTAGGGCCCTAGGGCCTACGTATATTCACTTGTAAGAAGTGAAGAATCAGAGCATTCGTAGTTCACGGGACTACAGTGAAAAATGGGGAGTTTAGGGGACAATGCTAACGTGCGCATTCTAGCAGTTAGGTGTATTGCAGCTCGCTCGTGGAGTCTTATGTGTTACCTGTTTGCGGTAGAACGGACGTGACATGTCCTTTTTGGGTGATGAGGAAAGGATGACTAAATGGAAGAAAAGAAAGAAGAGTGTTTGCTAGGATTATCATAATCCTATGCCTACGTATTCTCAACAGGTGTGAGAAATCAGAGCAGCCATAGTTCGGCCTCTTGAGAAATGATTGTGTGTTGGTTGATTTTATACCTTGAAAAAGGATTTTCGGATGATGTCCTAAGGCGAAAAAGAAGTTTGATTAGTTGATGTTATTTTTTATGGTTTTGAAAGGAAGTTCTTGATTAGGATCACACTAAAGACTTTGGGTTGAGATGATTATCTCGAATATCCAAGTCGAGCGCCTTGTATTCAAAATATTCGGAACGAGTGTAGGAGGGGTTCCATTCTCATTCCTTCTCCACCACTTTAAAGCTCATGGCATGTAAACCTAATTGTATCTTTATTGTTATTTTGGATTTTTTATTGGAAAAATACCACTTGATGTTGGATCAAGGGTTTTATTGCTTGTAAAAATGTTTGAAGTGATGCAAACAAGGTCGATGGCGATGCACAAGGCAATCGACTTACAAGGTTGAAAATGGCTCGATAAATCGAGAGTTTATTTTTGAAAATAGTTTTTGGATCCAAGAGTCAAAATGACCAAAATAACATCCACATACAATGGTCGTACAACCACATCGGGTTAGTCTGCTTGAAAAAAACAAGTCATAAAAAAAACAGCATGAAATGCATCAAGAAGTTCGTCGTGCGAACTTCTTGAAAAAAATTTTTTTTTGGAAAAGTATGAAAAGTTCGTTGTGCTAACCTTGCAGTGAAGCTGCCCAGAAACAACAAGAAGTTCGTTGTGCGAACTTCCTAGCGAACATGCATTATTCACAACACAGAGGCGAAAGGCACTGAAGTTCGTTGTGCGAAGCTGCCCTGAAAAAACAACAAGAAGTTCGCTGTGCAAACTTCCTAGCGAACGCAAACAGAGGCAAAAGGTGCCAAAGTTCGCAGTGTGAAGGTGCCAGCGAACAACTCGCTAGCTAAAAATAAGGGAAAACTGACTGTCCAGTGGCCCTTTTAGTACCACAAAAGTGTGTTCGCTAGGCGAAGAAAGCTTCACAGTGCGAACCTGACAGTAAAGATGAGTATTTTTCAACTCATCTCACTATGAAAACTACATTATGTTCTTCTTTTTTTCTTTGTTTTGTTACAACATTTCTTAGTCACTCTTGGAACCTTATTACAGTATGAACAACACAAATATCATTTAAGATAGAAAAATAAAGACATGCAAAATATGTAAAGAGATAAGGGTTTGAAAGAAAGGATACCCAAGAGCTACTCTTCTCCTTCTAATCACCAATGGCTTTTGTTGAATGTGCTATGTGATTCACTTCCTTCTTCTGGTTTTCTATCCCTCTCTTGTTCTCTCAATGCTTTTTTCTTTCCTCTTTCTCAATCTCTTTTTTCTGTTTTTTTTTCTCCTTCTCTTGCTCTCAATTTTAGTGAAAATGTTCTCAATGCTTCTCAATGTGTTTTTTCTTCCTTGTTTTCTCTGCTGCCCCCTTCCTTATAGTCAAACAATAGGGTTTGTTTGCTGCATAATCTTTCCATTGGGATATGCTTCTCATCCCTTTCTTGATGTCAAACCCAATTCTTTCCATTTCCATGAATCCTACTTTGCTATATTTTTACTGCTACACTTGCCTAGCCTGTCTTTTTTTCTGCTGCATTTGTCTTATTCCAAAATCTGAACCCATTTGTTTGCTTGTGCTTGGACTGCCCTTGTGGTTCAAATTTCTACCCTTGACAGCATTTTTTTTAAAATTCTGATATTTAGATGCATCATTATGAGTTTATTCCTTTGGTTTTGTGACATGATTTTTTTTGGTTATGAGGCAATTTGTCACTTCTTGCATGTGACTGTTTTGGATCACATTAAAATTGCCCATGACTAAGTATGCATAGTCTTGATCTTGAAATATTCCAATGTTAAGTTGAATCTTAATTATTTTCCTTGGATGCTTGTAGGCGTAATGAGGAACATGTGGACTTGATGGGGCATGAAGGGTACCATAGCATGAAGTTGATTAGAAACTTGAATTAAGATTAGAAATATCTTAGTTTTCTAAGCATTACTTAGAGTTAGAAACTTTGTAACAAATGTGACATTCTTGAAATGTCATATTCTTGAATCTAATCTTGAATTCATGAATCTTGAATTTGGAATGATGTATCTCCCTTATGCCATTGAATTTGAAAGGGATGAAGTCTTGAATTATGAACTTGTGATCTTTTGAATTCCACTTGAACATAGAATTTGAAACAAAGTTGGATGAAGAAATCTTGAATTAAGCATTGCACTTCATGTTCATTAGAAATATTAATCTTGAATATCCTAATATTTTCAAGTAACTTCTCCTTGAAGGAATCTACATGAGTAGACTTTCCAACTTGAATCAAACTTTAGATGATGAACCCTTTCTTCCTTGTAGCCCATGATATGCAATTTATCTTATTTGGAATGGAAAACAATGAACCGACCCAATCCTCACCTTGTGAACCCACATGCTCGATATGCACTAGAACAATGCATGATATGATTAATGTAGGACATGAAAGGCTAATGGTGAAAATGAGGGTGTGACAAAGGACAACATTGAGGTTGTTCTTCTCTCTTTTCCATTTTTATGCGATGTTTTAGATTTTGTTGCTTTAATTTGTAACACTGGGCGGGGGAATGTTTTATTTTACTATTCGTTATTATTTCGATGTTGTTAAGTTGAAGACAATTACCATAACTATGTTGATGAAATAATATGTATTTGGTTGTTGAATTATTTTAAATTGATTATTCAACTGTGGTGAGCCTATGTAAGAGAAAGCATGTGATGAAAAATGTTTAATTAAATGTATACTTTAAATAATATGTGTTATAGAGCAGATTTCTGTTGGGTTTGAGTGACACCCTATGCGTGTAGTTATCTTATTTTCGTAATTTTCCATATTTTGGGGTTTAGGGTGTTAAATCCCCAAGCCCAACTGGTATACTTAATGCTACTGAACACCCACAAGTATTGAGCATTAATATAAACATGATACTTATCTGCAAAGATAGTACATGCTACTAGATGTAACATTTATACCCTTGTGGCTGCCTCATGCATCTGTCGCTCTATAAGCTCGATATACTTGTCCCAAAGCCAATACATATAAAAGTGAGCTCCTCTATTCTTATGTGTGAATATGGAAGTAGAAAAACAGTCTAGAGGGGGGTGAGTAGACCCAAATTAAAATTCAACGGCCGTTTTCCAAAATCATAGTGCTTTCAAAACTAAGTTATGAGCGGAAGGTTTTATACAAAAATAAAAATTATACAGTTTGAATATTGATCAAGTCAACATGGATCATTTCACAAATATCAAAGATTATAATGATGAAATGCTTGATATGAATTGATTCAGTTGTGTAATGCACGGGAAGTGTTTACATAATGATTCAATTAATAGAGTTATAAATTCAATTCGCTTCAGATTATTAATCACAAGACTAGCTTAACCAGTTATCAAATTCCAGTTACGTAATAAATCACTATCAAGAATAAATGATACAATATAACTTAATTGAAAAACCTAAGTATGAAATTACTACAAAATTAAATGCAAGAGTATGAGATAGAGAGAGATAGATAGATAGATAGAGAGAGAGATATAAAGATAGATAGATAGATAGATAGATAGAGTGATATATATATATATATATATATATATATATATATATATATATATATATATATATATATATATATATATATATATATATATATATATATATATATATATATATATATATATATATATATATATATATATATATATATATATATATATATATATATATATATATATATATATATATATATATAGAGAGAGAGAGAGAGAGAGAGAGAGAGAGAGAGAGAGAGAGAGATGACACCAAGATTTATAGTGTTTCGGCGTTCGCCCTCGCTTTGCCAACGTGCACTCTTCAATGGTTTCTCATTGAACCTACATAATTTCTTGTTATTTTACAAATATCAGCAATCCACAATACAATTAATAAAATAAATCTCCCATTTAGATCTTGACTTGTTACCAAACTTTTCCACGTAATATTTACTCTAATATGTTTCTTGAATCTTTCAATAACAACAAGTTTGCTTTAATCCTTCGTGTGTAGCTATCAACCCCTTGATCCTATCGATTTCTTGAGCGGTGAAATTATCTGAAGATTTGAGAAGAACTCTGCCTTATTTGTAGCTTTTCACACAGTCACTACTAATACAGTTCTGGAGAGAGAAGAATCTACTTATTTTAAATGGAATTTGTCACCGCCAATGACAATCACCACAATCTTGCTAACGACCTGAAAAACTCAACAAGATCTCCAAGAATGATTAGTTTCAAGTACGTGCCTTCTTCAATCAATTACAAAACTCTCGTTATCAAGATCTGAACTCAATTGAAGTTAAAGATGCAAGAATTTCGTAGCAAGACTTTGAACACTCAAAACAGAGAAAATTGATTTTTGACTAAATCACACTGAAAATTATGATAAGAATGATAGATTATGATGATAAATGTTGACAAAAATCTATTATACGTACTTGAGATTAAGCACAAAAAAATGGTTGAAAATTCAGTTAGATTCGAGTCAATAGCAATCTATAATTTGAATCCAATGACGGAATGTAGTGGAATAAAAGAATAACAAATTTTTGAAAAAAATTGACAGTTGATTTGAATTAGGCAAAGGGTGATTCGAATCAAATGCCACGTGATTCAAATCATGTGTAAATATTTATTCAAATCAAATGCCACAACCCTGACAATGAAGTTTTTGAAAAAGTGAAGGATTTGAATTATGTACAAAGTTTGATTCTAATCAAATCAAACAGAAATGGTCACCATGAAAATGATTCGGATAAAGTGCAAAATTTGATTCGAATCAAATGAATAGGTTTCACTTATGTCCAATTTGATCAGGATAAAAAAATACGATGTAAATTGAATTATTATAATCAATCTTGTAAAATCTTGATTTTTTAAAATTTTAAAGGCACTTTGAGATTTTACTTTGAATCAAACTTAAAAAAAAACGCAAAACATTTTCATTCCACTAACATATGATATTGATCAAAGAACATCGTGATCAATATCAAATATAACCAAAGTTTTAACATGCTAAAAATAAATCTTTTAAAACTTGATTATGAGAAGTGCAACCATGAAGGAGACTCAACAAATTGAAATAAAATCAAAGATGAAAGCGATAAGACAAGCAACAAAATAACTAGATATAAATGTTCCCTCTGAGTGAAGTATAGACATGCAAATACACCTATTAAAATCTAACTCCTCTAGCACGACCTTTTCAGTAACTTCCAAATCTCGTGTAGCCGCGATACATGCAAGTTTATGGTTAATAACAAGAGCAATGAAGAATCTATCGATGATGGGGATATAGAACAAGGAAGAGACATCATCCAAAGTGATATTTATCTCCCCAAATGGAAGATGAAAGGAAGCATTGTCCTTGTGTCATCGCTCAACAAAGGCAATGAGAAGTGAAAGATTAAGCATGTGAGTGAATCATCAGTCAATGATAGAAAATTGAAATCATCAACAATTTACCTGAACGGCTCAAGCATCAGAACCTTACAAAATCTCTTCATCTTTGACCCATGGGATGTCACCTTTAACATGAGACGGTCTTGTAACAAACAAAGTTTAAAAAAATCAGTTATTTTCAATACATCAAGTATCAAGAATAAATAAATTAAATTTAAACACACACACACACACACACACACACACACACACACACACACACACACACACACACACACATATATATATATATATATATATATATATATATATATATATATATATATATATATATATATATATATATATATATATATATATATATATACATTTCTCTGCTATAATTAGGCCCTCCAGGGAACTCTCCGTCAGTGTGAACATATGGCTACATCGAAGTAGGAGTTATAACCTCTATATCACTAGTAACAGTAGCTTCGATGTCACATATCTCGACCTCAAAAGCAATAGGGACCGCATTTGTCTTGGTCACCTCAGTAATAATATGGGTCGCATTCGTCTCAGCCACCTCAGTTGGGTCAATAACATCCTAACTCTACACCTTCTCATCACGAATAGCCTGGGCAACCTGATTATCTACATCATATTTAGGCTTCTTGTCACATCTAACCGCTCAGTGTATGATGCTACAGGGTGCATGGAAGAACTGTGTAGTTGGCTGTTTATAGTTCCATTGAAGTTACTCTCCCCATCCGTAGCTGCAAAGACTCAGCCTCAGTTGCCTTAACACAAGCCATCACTACCTCTCTACTTATGATCTTGGAAGCAATAGTTCTGTCTTTCCCCCTGGTATTCACTAAAAATGGAAAGAATTCAAAAAAGCAATTACTTATCAACATTTTCAAAATTTTGGTACTATTATAAAAATTTGAACTACCACCAATTTAAAAATTTCTAGTAGAAGTGTATGAGTAAATACTACCAATGTTGAAATCCCTGGTAAAAGCTCATACATTTATACCAACATTTTTAACATTCACAGTACAAATATAATAGGTTTTATTGAGAATATTGAAATTTTCTGTAGAAACTCATGAAATTTGTGATTTTTTATCATGTATTTTAACATTTTTGGTATTTGAGAAAGTTGTCGCACTTCCTAGCATGGAATTTCAAAAGTTGAAGCAAGGTATGGTGCTACATCAAAGAAAGTATGTCAAAGATATACTCAAGAGATTCATAATGGATGATTTGATTCCTGCATCTTTGCCTATCGAACCAAATTTGAAGTTGGAGAAGCATGGAAAGGAAGACAAAGTCGATGTGACTTTGTTCAAACAAATTGTCGAATCTTTGAGATATGTTTGTAACAATCGACCTGATATATGTTTCTGATAAATACGACATTGACGTGTCCGTCGGATAATAACTTCAAGTATATAGTTGTTCGTTAAGTTCTAAAAAGGTTATCGAACCCATAGGGAATTGATAATCAAACTAATGTTATTGTTGCAGTGCAAAGCTAAGACTAGTGATTAACATATTACGAACGGGAAGGAAAATACAAATTTCTAAAGGTTTGAAAATAATGATAAAATGAGTCTGGAATATGGATTCCACGTGCCTAAGGGACTTGTAGAAATCAGGTGCTAATTACGACTGAACTCAGTTCCATAGAAAATACTGACTTAAAGACTTTGTCTCACACTCTCGCGCTATTGACAAGAACCACACTTTCTAACCACATGATTTTGCTCTCGCTCGCCCGTTTCAATTAAAAATCTTGTTTTAAAAGTCAATGAGATTCTAAACGACGCCTAAAGCGCTCTCGATGTGTTTAGGATAGATGCCTAGTTTCCATTATCCAGTTCATTCCTCACACTTTCGCGCTATCATCCTGAACTTTAGTTTATTCCTCACTCTCGTGTCGAAATAATAAGTCATACAATTTGGAAACTAAAACCAAAACTATCATACAATCATAAGTTTGCACCTATAATTTTCTACCGAGTACCGTCAGTAACAACGGTTCTCATACGTCGGTCTCAATTAGATTTAGCCAGACATTATATTAACCATAAGTCCACAACTAACATGCTCATACTTAACAAATTTAAAACTATTATGTTGAACAATAATTAAAAGCAATAACAAGTAAAAACAAGAAATAGTAAAAACCTATAATTAAAGTAAACGTGATTGAAATGAAAAATGTCGGCAAGCTTGAAATTACGATCCAAAAGTACAACACAGAGGAAAATAAGAATAGAAAAACAATTGTGACAATTCCTCGATGTGAGTTATTGTCGCTTTTACAAGTAATTTGTGCCTAAGAACTAATCATAATTTCTACAGTGCTTCTGAACGTCTTGGATGCCTCAGAATGTATCCCATAGGTCCTATATATAGAGAAAACTGACCCTACAACTGCTCTGGGACGTGCATGAGAGTGAAGGGAAAAGAAAATTGCTTTAAACTGCTGCTGCACATAAATGGTGAATGCCATTGCCTTCTTCACTTAAACTACGTGGCAGGCAAGGTGATGGAAATGCCATCTACCTATGGAGAACGCCATATCAGTGACAGAAGCAAAATTGCTTCATTTGCTGCACTTTTTGCTATTCTTTCACTCTTTATCTGATTTGCTTCCGAATCCGCAACAGATGAACCTGATAACTGCAAAACACAATAAAACAAAGTGAAATACAATAAGACTCGATAAAATATGGACAAATAATACGCGCAATAAGCCTAAAAAGGTTATACGATTTCTCGTTATCAAACTCCCCAAACTTAGACCTTTGCTTATCCTCAAGAAAACTCCCAACGCAATGAAAAACAGTAAGCATAATGTTTGAAACATAGGCACGACATCACTCTAAAACATACGCGGCTTCTAGGCTAATGTTAAATAGATAGGTACTGAATATTGATAACAAGGTCACCATAATGACACATATCCGCATTTGCGGACAAAGACTCTCTCCTATGCAATACCAATCCAAATCATGCCATTATGACTCGGCCTACATTCTTTGTTTCTTTTTACCTATTTTTTATTATCGTGTGATCACATTAAGCCTATTATCCCCGTCCATCTGCTCAATAAGGTCACCCATGTCATGCCAAGTCCTATCAGCAAAATCAACTTACTGTTGGCTGGCCTGGTCAATGGCAACTCGCAGCTCCTCTTGTTGCCTCTACATGCTTTGAAGCAGTAGATCACATTTTGCCTCCCTATCGTTTCGATGCCTAAGCTCGAACAAAATATCATCAAGTGTACTCTGGATGGCAATGTAATCATACTCTTCGTGGGGCTGGTAGATACCTGAAATTTGGTCAGAAAAAATAGGTGTGGTGTGTGTGCGGGTGTTAGGCCCTTGAGCATCAGCAGCTTGGGCATGAGTGTCAGTCTGTGGGGCATTTCGCCCCATAAGGCCAGCATAAGTCTGGTTAAACGTCTCTTCCTCGTGATTGGGGGCCTCAGGGTCAAAAAGCCAATTAGTAATAATACACACATTAATGAGTGTGACGTACGGTAAAGTGACACTCATAACCTCCCGGTTACTAATCATCAAATGGTATTTACTGCTAGGCAAAGTCTTAATAAGGCGCATGGAGCGAAAATACTCCAAACCAACAAAGGGTATGGCTAACTGCTCAAGAGTAGCCAACTCAGTGTTTAAGCCTAAAGAAAAGGTTATAGAGGTTAGCACTCCTCCAACACAAATATGACCACCGGTTCTACCAACGACGGATGCAAGATGCGATAAAAGGAAAGGCGTCGGGTTAACCTTAGTTTCAGAGAGTGCACAATGGATGAAGAAAAGATCTTTGGAATTCACATTCCTAGTGTTTTCCCGGCCAAATATGGAGTTAGCTAAGATACAATGTAGATACCTAATGGTTGGGTTATGAATGATGGTGGATTTAAAACCTTCCCAAGTGGTGGAGGTTTTATCAGTAATTTGACACCAAAAGCCTGGAGCATTAGACTGCCACTCACTCTCGAGAGGTGATAGGTAAGAATATACCTCTTCTATAGGGAACTGAAAGATTGTGCCTATTCGTTCTTGGGTGGGTGTGTAATCCCTATTAAACATTCTGAAATTTATGGAACCAGTAGTGCAGGACAGGTCGGTGGAATAATGAAAAGAACTCAAAAACTCATAAGTCAACCTAGTATATGTGGGGTAGGGAAGATAACAAAAGTGTGACATGCCTAGGTTGTTTAGCATCTAGTTGACTTTGTCGAACAACCCTAAGTTGCGGATAGTATTAATATCGGGATAACATATTGCGACAACAGGTCTTTTGCACAGCTTGTGGAAGTTGGTTCTTTGATTTTCACCAACGATACCTTCCGTGAATTCAATACCCATGTAATCGATATCTCTAGCGATTCTTGGAGGCATGATGGAGAATGAATGATAATGAGAGGGTTTGAAAGATTGGGAATGGAGATTATAAGAGATGTAGAGAATTGGTAGTGATGATGGAGTAAGAGTATTTTTTTGGTATTTTATAGAGAATGAGAATAATTTGGATGGGTGGTGATTAAGGTAGGAGTTAATATAGGTTAATGTGGGTGGTTATGGAGAGGTTAATGAGTTTGAATGGGTTTGTATTAGGAAAGCGCATAAAAAGAAATTGAAAATGCGCAGGAATTGTTCACTGCACTATGATGGCAAACGCCATTAAGCACATGGCGAACGCCATGCATGTTGAACATTAGTTTTTCAAATTAAAGGCCAATGGCGAACACCATGAAGCTAAAATGTGCACTTTTCATTGTTTAAGTCCAAAAACAGCTAATGGGGTATTTCTAAAAGCCAAAATACTGTTATTACGAGTTATAGGTGCAAAAGGTCTATTTAGAAGTTCGAAAATGCATAAAAATAGAAATAGATAATAATTAGGAATAAAAATGAACAACAGAAAGGGAAAACACATTAAAGTAAATAACAGTAACAACATGTCTTCGTCGATAATGCAACGGTACAGTAAATGCAAAACAACGATGAAGGGAAATACAATGATAAACTAAAACAATTCAAAACAAATAAAAAACGGTAAAAGTCATCAACATCAACCAGTATGGCGCCTAAATGAGTAAACTTGATGGTATAAGTGATCAAACTGCTCATTGGCGACATCCATAAAACTGATAAGATCCTCTCCTATAGAAGTCATCTTGCTCCTAAGAAAATATACCTCAGACTGCAAAGCACCAATAGCGGTGGCAAAGTTCATAGAAGGATAAAAATGATTAGCTCCAGAGATGCAAGAAACAACATCAGGGGGAATGGCATCCCGATTTGGTAAGGTTGAGGGCTATCTGGTGGAGTTGGCGACTCACTTTGTTCCTCTAAGTCATAAAGACAATTATCCTTATTGTGAACATTAGTTTTCTCATGGTTAGGCAAGGTGAAATTATGGACTACTCGGTTACCAATCAGAAACTCAAACTCAATAGGTCCTAAATTAGCAATAATTCCACGGTTAAAGCAAAAGTTCAGGTGCATGGGACAGATACCTCCAAAGGCACGAATACGGTTAAGCTGGTACCTCAGGCCAATGACATTAGAAATCATGGTTACTAATCCTCCTATGAGAATAGTACCTTGGGTCTCATGGGCAATTCTGTTCAGGTTTGCTAGCATATAGGTGACGACATTCACAGGCCTTCCCTGAGAAGCACAGTACATGATAAATAATTCATCCTTTGACACATAAGTAATGTTATCATCCTTACCAAATAATGTATCTACTAAAATCTTATGGAAATAGTGGATGATGGGGTTATGGATATTTTCAGAGAACATGGTCTGAGGCTCAGGGTGATAGTTATCGGTTATAATCCCCAAAAAGTAGTCAAGGTTGGTAAAGGAATTACCAAGAGTTATGGTATAAGCATCAGGTCCATTCGGAAATCCTAAAAGATCAGCCATCTCGTGGTGGGTGAAGCGGTATCTGGTTCTAAACAGTATGAAGGTAGCTAAGCATCGGCGAAATCCAAAACCACAATTAGGATCATAGTAAAGGGAACTCAGGAACTGAAGGGTGAGCCTATAGTACGGGGTAAATCTCTTTCTCACAAAAAGGTTAACCCAACCTATTTAGTTGAGAAGGCACATCACATTATCTCAGAGTCCTAAAGTAGTTAAGGTAAGTCCATCAGGGTAAATTGGTAATGCCATTTCCCTCTGATCCAGAACATCAAATCAGAGTCTATGAGCTTCATTCCTAAAAATAACCTCCATGTCATCAACAAGCTCCATACTCCTAAGTCAGTGATTAGCTATCCTAAGCTATGCTAGCCTGAAATTAGACAAGGATTATGCTATTAATGGATTGTACCATAAGGAAATGTTAGAATAGATAATAACAGTAGTAATAATAATAATAATAACTAAAACAAAATGCAAAAGTAAATAGTTAAAATAGGAAAATTAAAAATAAAAGAGAGAATAAAGACTAAAGATCGTGGGTTGCCTTCCATGCAACACTTGTTTAATATTGGTAGATCAACATTAGATCGGAGTCGGGCTATTTCTTTGAAAGAGCGGTTAGCTCTTCTAACTTGTAACTTATGTAGAAGTTCTTGTTTTCTATGTTGTGGTAATGCTTAAGTCGTTGCCCATTTACAATGAATGTCTCATTGTATTTTCCTCTTATTTCTACGACTCCGCTTTAGAGAACTCTTATAACCTCGAAGGGGCCAGACCATCTGGAACGGAGTTTGCTTGGAAATAATTTAAGTTGAGAATTAAAGAGAATGACTATGTCACCCTCATTAAGTTCTCGCCTCGTTATTCGTTTACCATGCCAATATTTGGTTATTTCTTTTTAAATCCTGGCATTTTTGTAAGCATATAGTCTAAGTTCTTCTAGTTCATGGATATCCAAAATTCTATTCTCTCTTGTAGCTGTGTAATTCATATTCAGGGTCTTAATGGCCTTATAAGCCTTGTGCTCAAGTTCGACAGGCAGGTGACATGATTTACCATAAACTAGTTTGAATGGAGTGGTTCCTATCAAAGTTTTGTAAGTTGTCCTATAAACCCACAAAGCTTCATGAAGTTTCATAGACCAATCCTTCCTAGAGGTCACAATAGTTTTCTCTAATATCTGCTTAATTTCTCTATTAGAAACCTCAACTTGTCCACTTGTTTGGGGGTGATAAGGCGTTGCTACTCGGTGTCGCACCCCATAGAGCAGCAGTTTTCCAAAGATATTTGAGATGAAATGGGATCCACCATCTCTAATGATAGCTTTCGGCACACCGAATCTAGGAAAAATAACATTCTTGAAAATTTTGATGACCACCCGTGCATTGTTAGTAGGAGAAGCTACTCCTTCGATCCATTTCGACATGTAATCAACTGCGACAAGTATGTATTTGTTGCCAAAAGAAGACGGGAAAGGACCTAGAAATTTATACCCCAAACATCAAATACTTCTACTCCCAAGATACCCTTTAGTGGCATCTCATCGCGTCTAGAGATATATCCAGTGTGTTGGTACCGTTCGTAATTTGTTACTACGATGTGGACATCCTTCCAAAGGTTAGGCCAAAATAGGCTAGATTGTAAGATTTTTGCACAAGTCTTCAAAGTGTTTTCATGTCATCCATAGGGTGCATAGTGGCAGTTAGATATGATATCATTTACTTCTGATTCAGGGACACATCGACGGAAAATACCATCGGCGCCTCTCTTGAAAAGCAGGGGCTCATCCCAATATTAATGTTCAAGATCATGGAAGAATTTCTTCTTTTATTGGTAGAATAATTCTGGTGGAAGTACCTCAGTTGCTAGGTAGTTGGAAAAGTAAGCATACCATGGTAGTGTGGTTTTTGTGCAAATTAATTTCATAACTTCATTTGTTTATGCGTCATGATAAATTAAAGAGCATTCTCTTGTTTCACTTTCACTTTCTAACTGGGCTACAAGTCGATCATAGGGAAAATCATCAATGATGGGTACTTGTTTGAAATCTTGATCCTCAATTCTAGAAAGATGATCTGCTACTACATTTTCAGTCCCTTTCTTATCTTTGAATTCTAAGTCAAACTCTTGTAAAAGAAGAATCCATCTTAAAAGTCTCGGTTTAGCATCCTTCTTACTTAGCAAGTACCTAATTGCAGCGTGATCGGTGTATACGATTATTTTTGCTCCTACTAAGTAAGAACATAATTTATGTAAAGAGAACACAATAGTTAGGAGTTCTTTTTGTGTGGTGGCATAGTTCATCTGCGTATTGTCTAAGGTTCTACTTGCATAGTAAATAGCATGAAGCTTTCTATCCTTTCTTTGTCCTAAGACAGCGCCAACGACATAGTCACTGGTGTCACACATTATTCCAAATGGTTTACTCCAATTGGGTGGTTGCATAATAGGTGTTGTAATAAGAATATTTTCCAGATGTTCAAACACTTTCAAGCATTCCTCATCAAATATGAATTCAACATCTTTCATTAATAAGCCTATTAGTGGTTTGGTTATTTTAGAGAAATCTTTAATGAATCGTTGATAGAAACCGATGTGTCCTAAAAAACTACGAATTTCTCTAACGGTTTTCGGAGGTTAAAGGTTTTCTATAATTTCAAATTTTGCTTTATCCACTTCAATTCCTCTGCCGGATACTATATGTCCTAGCACAGTTCCTTCTCATACCATGAAATGGAATTTTTCCCAGTTCAGTACTAGAGTAACTTTAACGCAGCGTTCAAGTACCATTTCTAGGTTCGATAGACATCCTTCAAAACTTTTCCCACAAACAAAGAATCCGTCCATAAATACTTCCATTATGTCATCTATAAAATCAGCAAAGATTGACATCATACATCTCTGGAATGTTGCGGGTGCGTTACACAATCCAAACGACATTCGTCGATAGGTAAATGTACCGTAAGGACAGATAAAGGTGGTCTTTTATAGGAATTTAGAAGAATCTTGAGTATCCGTCTAAATAAAAGAAATGAAAATGTTTAGCCAGTCTCTCAAGCATTTGATCAATAAAGTGTTAAGGGAAATGATCTTTACGAGTGGCCTTATTCAGTTTTCTATAGTCTATGCACATTCTCTATCCAGTTTGAGTTCGTTTTGCTATGGATTCACCCTTTTCGTTGCTAATAACTGTAACACCTCCCTTCTTTGGTACAACATGCACAGGACTGACCCAGTTACTATCGGATATCAGGTATATAATTCATGCTTCTAGCAACTTTTGTACCTTTTTTTTACTACAT
This sequence comes from Lathyrus sativus, assembly GCA_963859935.3. Lineage (NCBI taxonomy): Eukaryota > Viridiplantae > Streptophyta > Magnoliopsida > Fabales > Fabaceae > Lathyrus > Lathyrus sativus. The sequence goes on from OZ012741.1 coordinate 331,439,446, forward strand.
CGCTCAAGATAGGATTTATTCTTCTCTGATGCTCTCTAGAGGTTTTACAGTTATTGCGGTTAGAATAGGATATCAAATTATTAATTAATTTGAATCACATCTTTAGTTCACAAACGAATTTATTTATCTGAAGGAAAGGTCAAAGAAAGGAAAAACCTAATTTTGCACCGCAAACACAATGCGGGGACAGATCTAGGTAAGAGGTTGGTTAAGCTTAGGGAAGGTATTAGCACCCTAAACTTCTGTAGTACTCTACAGGAACCTTTTGTTTAAATGTACTATTTTGCTTTAATTATTTGCTTGAAGGTATATTGCCAATGGTTAAAAGTGAAGAGAAAGACCTAAGGGTTAGTCCTATGTTTACTCGCCAAGACTCGCATCTCGTGCCTACGTATCCGGGGTAGGGGATGGAATCAGAGTAATCGTAGTTCCCCTTAAAAGGGAGGTTAGAAACTTCTTGACTGTGGTTAAGGTTTCAATGGGGAATAAGCGTTCTTAAGGAAGCGCTTATGTGGAGTGCAGCGACTCCTATTTCTACGTTGAAATAGTTGAATTAAAAATAGGGTTAAAATAGGTATTCCACGGCGGGAAACCTAAAACGGAGTGCAGGTACTCCTTGACCTAATGCTAGGGTAAAGGGTATTTTCGTCCACGGCGGGACACCTAGTCAATTAGGGTTTTGAAATGGTCAAAGGTTAGGGTTATTGACTCGGCGGTAAAACTGTTAGACCTAATCATTCGGAGGGGATTTGACGGTAAATAATGTCAATGACAAATTTGTTATGCGACAGGATTGAAATAGAGGAAAATATGAAAGCAGTAAAAAATACAAAGTGACGATCACTCGCGTAAATTACAACCCAAAGAATGCAAAAATAAAGACGTAATGTAAAGCGACGATATCCTCGCATAAATTACAAACATGAACTGAAATGCGAAAAGTACAAATTTAATAATGGTACAGATGAGACATAGTGGAAAAACGACTTTAACAGGGCAATTATCGGGCAAAAATTAATTCGCAAACTGAAATCGAGGTGTTAGGCATATCTCTAGAAACAGATGAAAATTAAATGAAGGTGTAACACCCATTTTAATTATCTAGTCTTTTTCGGTGTTATTTTATTTTCGATGTGCCTTCTGTGGGGGTGTGGTTGAGTGCGTTAGTAAGTGCCCTTAAGTTTGGAGATTAGTTACTAAACTTTGGACCTTGATATTAATAATATAATTATTAGTGATAATAATTTAATAAATAATGGTAATATTATTATTAATATTATTATTATTATTATTATTATTAAGTAAATAAGAGGAATTTGGATTTTGGGGGTATTAGGGGTTGTTTGGGAAAGAAAGAAGGAAAGAGGGAAATAACACGATAGAAGGAGAGGAAGTTGGAAAGAGGAGAAGAAGAGGAAGCACGATCAAGTGGAGAAAAGGAGGAGGAAGAAGGCTAGGATCATCATTCTTCGGATTCTTCAACAATCTGATCGAGTTATCGAGGTAGGGGGAGAAACGGGTCGAAATTGGTATGTTTGCATGAATGTTGGGTAAAAGGGATTTTCCCCAATCCCGTAGGAATTGATGAACATGTTTGATGTGTTGTTGTGATTTTAATCACTGCTGGTAAGATAGGTTTGTTGCATGTGGTTGTAGAATGATTGTTTGGATGATTTGGGGTTTTCTGGTAGTTTACCATTTTAAGCCGAAAAGATTTAATAGGTAGAAGCTGAGGTTTTATCGGGTGGAATCTAGAATAGATTATGTAGCTAAGTCGTGGAATGTTGAGCTAGTGCTGTGGGAACTGGCTTGAGTGAAATCGGGTGATTTCGGAGAGTTTTGTCGATTCTGAACAGTTTGGGATTCTGAGTTTGCAGGTTCGCTAGGCGAACAGGAAGCGAAGGTTCGCCAGGCGAAGCCCAGCGAGTCGATAGTGAACCATGGCAGTGGCCAAACTCAGTCTTCGCTGGTGTGTTCGCTAGGCGAAGGAGGTCGCAAGAGGTTTCGCCAGGTGAAGGAGGTAGCGAGTGGTAGCGAACACTTCCAGTAGCTACTGTTTGCCTTCGCTAGGGAGTTTGCTGGGCGAGCGAGTAGCAAACATTCGCTGATGCTTCGCCAAGCCAATGAGCCAGCGAGCATGACAGCAATTTGTGTTTTTGTGTTGTTCTGTTCTGTTCTCTTGTGTTGTGGGACCCTTGTTGGTCATGATGGCATATAAGATTGGTGTTGAACAGTTAAGAGTGTATGTGTGGTGTTGGAATGTGATTTCCGTGTATTTCGTTTAATTAGAATAATTAAATTGGTGTATGTTATTATGTATGAATGTGGTGATGTGTGGAATATGTATGTGTGGTGTATAAAATGTGATCAATAGGATCGTATGCACCTTGTGTGCTTGGATTGTTGTTATGCATTGGTGTCATGCATATCATGATGTTTTGGTGGGGTTGAATTATGTCTCGGATGGAGCGTAAGTGATTCACCTGTACTCCTGTGTGGAGAATGGTGGGATGGATCGTTGCTCGGATGGAGTGTATGCGATCCATCCGTACTCCTGCGTGGAGAATGGTGGGATTGAATCATTGCTCAGGAGGAGTGTATGCGATTCACCCGTACTCCTGTGTAGAGAATGGTGGGGATAGATCATTACCATTGGTGGGTGTATGTGATCTATCCTGTGCTCCCTTGTGGAGGGTTGATGGCCAGGTGTCCATCGGTGATGTTGAGTCGGTACCGCATATCATGGTTTTGAGTTGCATATTTTGCATTGTCTTGTATGTTGTGTTGGTGTTGGACAGTAGGTCCTGGTTAATGTATGTTGAATGATACTCATATGATTGCTACCTTTTATTCATGTACATTATTACCGCTAAATATTTTGATCATGATTTCTCACCCCTTTTTGTTGTTGTTGTTGTGGTCTATGCTTCTTTGGAAGTACAGACAATCAAGGTGCGTAGCTAGCTTGGATAGTGGCGAGTTGAGTCGTAGGGATGCTCTGATATGTAACACGGGGCTTTGAGAGTTTATTGTTTTTCTGATAATTTTGTTTTACTCCGTGACGTATCATGTTTTGTTGGAACCTTTGGTGAATATTGTGTGTATTTTGGGCAGATGGCAGAATACGATGTATATATGTATATATGATATTTCCGCTGTTTACTATTGAAAACCATTTAATGAAGTGTGTTGTTGAGTTTCTTTTGTGATATCCCGCTTTGGTACTCTGATAATTGCTTGAATTAATTGAGATTTATTTTATTTTATTTATTTTGGGGAGCGGGTGTTACAAGTTGGTATCAGAGCAAGTCGGTCCATCCGGCCAGTGTAGTAGTTGAGTCTGTCTGTAGGATAGCGTTTGTGTATCTATTAACCTGGCGTTGTTGTTGTTGTTAAGCAGTATGGCGGGAAGGAATGATGCGGTGTTGGTTGCGGCTATGCAAGCAATGGCGCAAGTGGTTGCTAATCAGAACCAAGCTGCGGGTGCACAATTCAGAGATTTGGCACAGTTTCAGAATAACAAGTCGCCGACGTTTCAAGGAGGAGTTTTGGATCCCGAAGCTGCTTAGAAGTGGCTGAAGGCAATTGAGAAGATCTTCAGGACGATGGGTTATAGCGATGAGCAAAAGGTGAGGTTTGGTACCCACATGCTGGAGGGTGAAGCGGAAGCTTGGTGGGACAACAGTCGCCAAAGATTGGAGACTGCAGGGACTGCAATTACTTGGGATGTGGTTCGAACTGGTTTTCTGGAAAAGTATTTTCCGGAGGATATACGAAGTGCTAAGGAGATAGAGTTTCTGGAGCTGAAGCAGGGTAATCTAACGGTGGCTGAGTATGCTGCTAAGTTTGAAGAGTTGATGCAGTATTGTCCTCATTACAATACTGACGGGGCAATGACCTCCAAGTGTTTGAAGTTTGAGAATGGGCTGCGTCCAAAAGTTAAGATGGGGATCGCTTGTCAGAAGATCAGGGATTACCCTGAGCTGATAAGCAGAAGCATAATTTATGATAATGATAACCGGGCTAGGATTGCACATTACAAGGTTGCAAATGACCGTAAGGGTAAGCAGAGGTTTGGTGGTACTCCTTACAGTGTTCCTGCTGATAAAGGGAAGTTTAAGACTGCTGCTGATAAGAAGCCCAGAGAAGGGAGAGCGTCTGCTGGTGGGAAGTGTTACCGGTGCGGTGGCGCGGGTCATCGTGCCAATGATTGTTCTCATGAGGTGAAGAAGTGTTTCAAGTGTGGTAAGCTGGGTCATGTGATAGCTGATTGTCAGGCCGCTATGCCTACCTGTTATAACTGTGGTGAGAAGGGTCATATCAATATGCATTGCGAGAAGCCGAAGCCGTCTCAGGTGTCTCAGACCAGTGGTAAAGTGTTTGCAGTGGTGGGAACTCAAGCTGCCAGTGAGGAGCGTTCTATCCAAGGTACTTATTTCATCAATAATGTTCCCTTGTCTGCTACTATTAATACGGGTGCAACCCGCTCGTTCATCTCTGTTGATTGTGTGAAGAGGTTAGGATTGGTGCCGACTACTCTAGAGCGGCGGATGACTATTGAAACTCCCTCTGTTGGTTCAGTGACTACTTATTTGGTATGTTTGAAGTGTCCACTGACTATTTTTGGTAGAGATTTTGGAGTGGATCTGATTTGCTTACCCCTTGGTAAATTGGATGTTATTCTGGGTATGAAATGGTTGGAGTTCAACCGAGTCTACATCGATTGTTTTCAGAAGGTGTTGTTGTTTCTTACGCCAGAAGAAGAAGCATTGGCGGATTCCTTGTCTAGTAAGGAATTGAGGATCTTGTTGGAGGACGAAGCTAAAATGTTTGCTTTATTTTCATCATTAGCTGTCGACGGAAAAGCGTCACTAAAAGAGTTGGCGGTGGTGAATGAATTTCCGGAAGTGTTTCCTGATGATATTACAGAATTACCTTCGATAAACCTTCGATAGTACCCTGCTAATTTTGTAAGCAATCAATAGTGTTTCCGGAAGTGTTTCATCAATAGTGTTTCCTGAAATGCGAAAAGTACGAATTTAATAATGGTACAAATGAGAAACAGTGGAAAAACGACTTTAACAGGGCAATTATCGGGCAAAAATTAATTCGCAAACTGAAATCGAGGTGTTAGCCATATCTCGAGAAACGGGTGAAAATTAAATGAAGGCATGACAAAGGAACTTTAGCTTCACCGGTTAAAATTTTAGAAATTTTCTTTTATGACGTTTATAAATTAATATGTACAACAATTTAGGATTTTTAATCAGAAAAGAAAAATATCAACAAAATAAAAACTAAATGGGTTTTAATTTTAAAAAAAAAATAATGTTAAGTTTTTTTAAAAAATGATTTTAAATTTTAAGTTTTAAAGATGAGTTTTAATTTTAAAAAAATAAATTTAACTTAGAAAAAGTTTTAACTTTAGAAAAAGTCTTAACTTAGAAAAAGTTTAATTTTTGAAAAAAGTTTTAACTTGAGAAAGTTTTAATTTAACAATGAGTTTTAATTAAAAAAATTTAACTTAGAAAGATTCTAAGGTAATTCTTAACTCTAGGTTTTTAAATTAAATTTTAATTTGTTAAAAACAAGTTTTAAAGTAAAAAAAAAAATAAGTTTTATGTTATATAAAAAAAACCAGGCTTTAGTTAGACAAATAAAAACATGTCATGTCGTTAGACGGAAGGTCATTCATTTCTTGAATTAAAAACTCCTAATACTAACATGTAATAAAATAAAAATAACAGTAGAAATGGTCATATAAAAACTTCTGATAGTTTTTAGGGTTTTACAACCCCCTCTCTTCACACGGCACAACGGCGACACTTCCATGGTTAGCCGGTTGAAATTTCTTCCTCTTTTTTCGTCTCATTTCTCGTCTTCCTCCTCTGAACCTGGTAACGACAACAGATTCTTGAGTTATGGCTTGTGTTGGTGGACGGTGATGATGTTTGAAAGCTGAGCCTCCGAGTTTCGTTGCCCGCCGATCGTCCCTTGACGGACGGTGATGGTAACGGTGCCGTGAAACTTGAATGCGTGATGGTTCTTCAATTTTGTTCTTCTTTTCCTCTTTTAGGGGTTATTTTATGATAATGATGATGATGCCTCCAGTCCTCTTTCCTGACCCCCAGGGTTTGATGAATCCTCCCCTTTTTTTATATTGTTCTTGACGGTTTTATGGGCTTGTTGGATCCATTGATTTTGTTGTGAAAATATTATTTTGCTGGTTGCTGGGAGTTGCGAAATCTGGGGCTTATTTGTTGTTGTTCGCTGCGGATTTGTCGCTTCGGAAACGTTGTTGCATAGTGTTTGACTTTGGCTAGATTTGTGGTTGCTGATTGTTGCGAAATTGTTGCTTGTGATTCAATATTGTTTGAGTTTGTTTTGGATTTGCTGGAAATTTTATGGAGTGGCGAATGTTGCGTTTCTGGCGTGATTGTTGTTACGTTTTGGAATTGGTTATCTTCCTGAAATGTTTCTGGCGTGATTGTTGTTACATTTTGGCCAGACAGAAAAAAATCACTTTTTTGAAATAATCACTTTTTCCAGAAGCACTTTTTCGAATAATCACTTTCTTGGAATCACTTCTCTCTCTCTCTCTCTCTCTCTCTCTCTCTCTCTCTCTCTCTCTCTCTCTCTCTCTCTCTCTCTCCGGGTTGCCTTGAACAGAAATCTGCCGGTCTCGTGCCGAGTCGAGAAAATAAGTCGGGAGCTGGCTTCGACTTCGTTGTTGCCCTCCCGACGTACCCGATGATGACATTAAGCTGAGGGTATCAGATTACAACCAAAAAACCGTTTTTCTAACCAATTAAAATTATTTTCTCGGTTGTCAATTTGTTGTGCAGGTTTGGGAAAAATAAAGTCGAGGAATCAGACGCGAAGACGACTTTAGGAAAATTAGAATTTAGAAATTAGGAAAAAAATGTAATTGTAATTCCTTTTGTATTGTAATAAAAATAATAGAATAAAATAAAAATTCTATTTTTCTATTAATTCATTTCCCGATTAAATTCTCCAAACTAATTTATCCGATTAATTCCAACGAATAAATTAACTTAATTGAGTTCATCCGACTCAATTCCTCCACATAAACTCAACCAACTAAATTTAACTAATTAAATTTAATCGATTAAATTCCTCCAATTAAATTCGTCCCACTGAAATCATCTGCTCGTCTGATAATAAAGTCAGTGAATATAGCCTTGAACAGAGAAGCAGCGGAATTTTTGTTAAACGGCAGAACGAACTGTCTTTTGTATTGAAAATTCAAAACGCATCTTGACCGCTTTAACTCGGCAACTTGAATCAGCTCAACTAACAGTCCTGATCAAAACAACAACTGCTCATTATCAATTCAAACACAAACCGAAATTCCACGGTTTTCTTCCAAACTCGACCGTTGACCAGCAGAAAGCAGGAAAACATGCGTCTGTTAAAATAAATTCCTCAGAGCAATTTCTCGCACCGATCTAACCCAACCCATTGGTATCTTCTGACTAAATCTATGCTCTGAATAAAAATGTAATTGTGTCACAAATTAATGACTATTTTTCCCTTCACCAATTAAACTGCGCACCGTGTGATTTCTCCTGCAAAACCGATGGACTGAGCAAATTAGTTAGCGGTTAGTTACAAATGCAATGCAAAAGGGGATGACAATGCAAAATGAACCGACTAGTCTAAAGGGTAAAATTTGGGGTATTACAACAGTCCTCCTCTAGCATAATGTGATGCGTACATATTATTGCGGTGAGAATTGAATATCAAGCTATTAATTAACTTGAACCACAAATCTTTAAGTTCACCATCGAGCTTTGATTTATCCAAAGGAAAGGGTAAAGATCGAAGAAAACCCTAAGTGCACTACATAACAACGAAGCTAAGAGATCGGGGGTTGGTTATACTAAGGGAAGATATTAGCACCCTAAGTATCTGTAGTACTTTACATGAGCCTCTTGTTTGGTATTTGTGTTATTGCTAATGTTTGCTTGCTAAGAGTTATCTGATAAGGTAAGGATTGCTAAAGGTAAATACCTATGGATATATACACTAAGTATGCTCACCAATACATCGCATCTCGTGCCTACGTGTTCTAACAAGGATGGAATCAGAGCAACCGTAGTTATCCTAACTAGGGCGTGAACTCTTGACTATGGTCAAGGTTCCAAGGGGAATAAGTATTTATAACAATGATACTTATATAGAGTTAAAAAACTCTCTAAGTCTTAGTTGAAAGACTAACTGGGGGTTTGACTTTAACAAAAGCCAAAAGGGGAAAAGTGAGTACCCATAACAATGGTACACATATAGAGTTAACAAACTCTAGACCTAAGCTCTAAGTTATAGGACTTCTGCTAAAGGTCCTGACTTGAAAAATTCAAAAGTTAATGGTATCTAACTTAAGGCTAAGTTGAAAGTCCTAATGAATCTAACAAGGTCAAAGGAAGGTTTGAGAATAAATGAGTTATCTATGACATTGAGTCAATAGAGAGACTTTCCTTTGGACTTAGGAACATAAGACAACTCTTTTTTAGGAGGAGAGCTAACAAGCTACATCACTTGGGGGAAATTTAGCAAAACTTAAGCATACATATACATTCATTCAAATATAATGAAGATATAAAATCATGGTAACAACCAAGAAATTAAAGGCAATCATGTGACAACATCAAGCAAAGCAAATAACAAGGTTACATCCAAGTATTCATCCATAGAAGTTTAAAATTAAACCAAATGGTTACAACCAAAGATAAACATATATGTTACAACATCTAAATGGATATGAAATAAGAATCTTACAAGACCAAACATCATAGATGACAAGTATAAGTGAAGGTCAACACATCACTTATCGTGGCAAAGTTCAAAACTCAAGGTCAACATGCATAAATCATAACAATATTTAAGGCATGGATACAAGTCAAGAGAAGTGAAGGTAACAAGTAAACATCTTTAAAAAATAGTGTGACATGTGTGACAACAACATGTGAATTATAGTGAATCATGTTTAAACAAGAAGGTAACAACCAGCATGTAAAAGGAGTTCAATCATGGTTTTTTTGAAGAAGATGAGAAACATCTCAAAGGTGATTCATACATACTAAACATATTTCAGAGCAAAATAACAAATGTTTAAGAACACTTCAGGCAAGGTATGAGAGACATGAAGCACATGCACATTCAAATAATTTGATAATGGAAGAGAATCACATGTTAAGTGCAAGGTAACAACCAAGATTTTATGATATTTAATCATGCATTCTCATATGAACATGAACTTAAAAAAGGCAATAACCATCATGTAAAAACAAGGGTATCCAAATTCACCACATCAATTAAGGTTATACAAGGTGTATAGGGTTCACAAATAGCAAGTAGAATCAATTAAAAAGATCAAAAGGAAATCTAAGAAACCTAAAAAGTCAAATACTTTGAACATGAATAAGTACCAAATAATTAATTCTTTTGGGATTTTTCTTGATATAGACAAAAAATAGACATTCATACGAGCATTTAGCAAGAAGAGTGGTGTCAAAATGATAAAAATCAAGAGAGTTACGATCAAATCAATTTGTGAAAGAAAACATGAAAACAAGGCATTAAAAATAGAAGGAATGCACTCAATGGGGTTTGAACCCACGCATTACTGCTCACAGGTCAAAACTCTGACCATCCAACCAACGCGTGTGTTATGAATCATATGGAAATATGACATTATATCTGAAACAAGCTTCAAGAAATGATAAAATGGGCAAAATCATCAAAAGTGTGGTCACTGGGACTCGAACCCTGGTCAGGAAAGGCAAGTGAGTACTTGAATGCGCATGGTAAACCACTGGAGTGGTGATACATCCATCGTATCACCTAACCCAATTAAAATAAGAGCCTAGAGGTGCCCTGAAGACTGGCCTAAGGCGCCATGGACATGACCTTAAAAATCAGTTTTGCAAAAAAAAACATAACTTCCTCAATACTCCATGAAAATGGATGATTCAAAGATCAAATTTGCTCAATTTTTCACAAGGATCACAAAGGTACCATTGGTTTTTGATAACAATGTCTCTATTTTTAAACACGATAACATGATCAAAAAAGTCACATTCTTGCACTTTCTATGTCACGGTCATACACAATCAATAATAATAACTAAAAATAGTTCAAAATCATCACATATGACCTATCAAACATGTCTATAGTCAATGCACATCAAAGGAAAACATGACTTGCAAAGTTCCAAGTTTAAGGAAACTAACCTCTTGGAGAAATTTTGAACTTCCAAGATAGATGCTACAGAACTGTTTTAATGTTTTGGACACCTTAGATAGACCTCCAAAGAAGCTTTGAAATGCTTAGGAACAATTAGAAATAATTGGAACAAAATATAAATTTCTTCTTGCAAAATAAGGAAAATGGCCAAAATGAAACTTCAAGTAAGTGAAGTTAAGATGCAAAACCAAGTTTGGGACAATTTAAGGATGATTTATGGAGTGTGTTGGAAGTGTTATAATGATTGGAAATGGACTGGATGAAGACTTGGCTTGGAAAGTGCAAAAAGTCAATGATCTTTGGATTGAAAGTTGAATTTTTTATTTTTGAGATTTTTGATCGAGGTGGTGGTTTGTACACCTTTAGAAGATGTTTTGTGGTTTGCGTTGATGATTAGTTTAGGGATTTTGCGATTGTAAAAGGTTTTGGGTGAGTTCTTGCAAGATGAAGGTTCTTGGTTTCAAGAGGGTAACTTGAAATACCAATTCTGATGTGGGGAGTATTGATATGCTTCTATGTGTATTTTTCTTCTCTTCCCAAATTATGTGAATCATAAATCAAACCTCTATTTATAGGGGAAGATTGAAGATCAAATTCTGCAGCATTTGCAACTTGATAGTTTTCAAAGTTTAGTTGGATTTCAACTTGAGATTTGGTAGTTTTCCATGGTTTCAAGGAAAACTACAAGGAGATCTTGAGTGGTTGGATACTCTAGATCTTGCTTCTGCAAATGTAACAAGTTTTGGTCTCAAGAGAAGCCAGTTGTGATTAAAGTTGCTTTTTGAAAATGGCATTGCAACCTTTATGTCCAAAACTTCCATAAATGGTATGGAACTTGATTCATGGTTCAAACCTTTGTGCAATGACTCTGAAATTAGTTCAACCTTCTGATTATATATGAATATGTAAGTCTCAAGGTTTTCAATCAATGGATTTTGCATATTTTTTTTATCTTGCAACTTGTTCTTGGCATGGAAATGAACAAAACTTCAAGTGCGGAGAGCTAACTTTCCTCCTTCGAAACTCCTAGCTCAAAAATGGTATGGATGAGTTCTTGTACTTGTTTAAAATCCCTAAACATTACCTACAACTTTCATGTTTAGTGAAATTCTTTAATCTAAAGGGATCATGATGAAAATTGACCTTGAAGTTGGTTGAAAATTGAAGTAACAAGGCTGTCTTAAAAATTTTCTAACTGTTCTAATATTTTTTCCAAACTTTGAAGCTTCATAACTCAAAGTATAAGAATTTTTTGCTCATAGGTCACTAGGAAACTTTTGTAGTACATGAGGAGATATTTAAATTGATCTTTGTAACTCGAACAATAGAAGTGTGGATTGAAAGTTATAGCCTCACAAAGTGGGTACTAAAATTAGGGTTTCTTCCCACACATAGAAAAAAATTCAAGTTATCCAAGTCTTCTTATTTTGCAAGAAACCTATCAAATCTTGATTTCTTCATGATTAAAATCATTGATTAAACATATTTTAATGAAATTTGGCTTGGAAGCTTCAATTTGAACCAAAAAACCTAAAAGTCAAAGAGTTGACTTTGTCAGATGAATTTTGTATCAAGTGAATTCAACTGTGTGATCTTCAATGATTTTTCATCTTGGGATTTATCAAGCATCATAGATAGTCTCCAAGGATGTTTATGAACATATTGAATAGTATCTTAAGGCTTGGGATCATGCTTGGATCAAAAGTCAAAGACACAATTGACTTTTCCTGACAAACCCCTAATTTGTGGGCAGATGAAATTGGACTTCAATTGAGTTGTAGTGAGATCAATTAGCACTTGATTCTTGTGTAATATAAGTTCCTTGAATGTATGGGAATATTTATTTAATGATGATCAATCCAAAACATTGACTGATCAAGCAATAGTCTTCTTGATTCTAATGGTGCAAAACCCTAATTCAGGTGGATCTCAACAACAAAAAATTGAAATAAGGTTAAAGTTAGGAAACAATGTTTGATGCTCCTATAATGGTAATGGAGTATAGGGGTCAAAATTTAGGGTATGACACATATAAATGGATTTATTCCTTTTAGGTCTAAGATATTATACCTCGGTGCTTTTGGATACTTTCTTAGAATGTGTAACAATTTTTTCAGTTTATATATGTCCTAAGTCAACATTGACTATTACTGGTTGTTCAAACTCGGCGTCTAGGAACTCATACCTTAGATTTTTGGGTAGAGTTTTAAGTTCTATAGAAGATTTCTTTGGGCATGGCATTGGATCAGGCGTTAATGCTAGACATTTCCTCAGACTGTCATCTACACATGGCTCGCGCCAACTATTGCCTTCGAATATAGGAGGTGCTAGAATCTTTAGTACTTCAGTATACTTAGTTGTTTCCATCTCCATTTCTTTCACGCATTCATCAATGACGTCTAGGAAGCAACATGAATCATCTATAGTTAGGGCCTTTAAGAATTGAGCTAAAATAAATTCGACTTTTTCTTCACCAACTTCAAAAGTTAGCTTTCCTTTCTTGACATCAATGATGGCTCCAACTGTAGCTAAAAAGGGTCTTCCTAAAATAATATGGATGTTGGAATCCTCTTTTATGTCCATTACCACAAAGTCAGTAGGAATATAAAATTGACCTATACGAACGAGCACGTTCTCTAGCATACTTATAGGAAATTTAACAGAATGGTTCGCTAGTTGTAAAGCTATTTTCTTTGGTCTTAACTCTCCTAAATCAAGTTTCTTACATATGGATAAAGGCATTAAACTAGCATTGGCTCCTAAGTCACATAGAGCGTTGTCTATGACAAACTTTCCAATTACACAAGGTATGGAGAAACTTCCTGGGTCTTTCAGCTTATGAGGCATGTTGTTTTGAATGATGGCGCTACACTCGGCAGTGAGCATAACAGTTTTATTATCCTCGAGCTTTTTCTTGTTGGATAGGATCTCTTTAAGGAATTTAGCATATGAAGGCATTTGCGTTATGGATTCTGTGAATGGTATAGTGATATTAAGTTGTTTGAGAAGTTCTATGAATTTCTTAAATTGTTCTTCATTTTTAGACTTAGCAAGTCTTTAAGGGTAAGGTATAGGAGGCTTGTATGGTGGCATGGACACATAAGGTGTTTCTTTCTCTGCGGCCTCTTTGCTTTTATCTTCCTTTTAGTTATTATTTGGTTTGTTCACCTTTTAGGTTCCTTTACCAGAGTTTTGATACATGGAAGGATTTTAGAGTCTTGGGTCGACTGGTCCATCAAGTTCTATTCCGCTTCGTAATGTGATAGCATTAGCATGTCCTTTCGGGTTTGGTTGTGGTTGACCAGAAAACGTTCCACCTAGGGATGCTACTATTGCTTATTGTTAGGATACTTGAGAGATTTGAGTTTATAACATCTTGTTATGGGTAGCCATATCATCAAGTTTAGTTGCCATTTGCTTTAGAAATTCACTCGTTTGCACATATTCGTTGGCAAACTCTTGGTTTTGTTGAGTTTGGGTTGCAATGAAGTTTTCCAATAACTACTCAACGTTAGACTTTCTGGGTGCTTGAGGAGTAGTATGGGATCCTTTCTGATACCCTGGAGAAACAACAGGGGCTTGAGTTGGAGCGAACATAACATTGTTGCTCTTGTAGAAAAAATTTGGATGATTCCTCCAGCTTGGATTGTAAGTGCTTGAGTATGGGTTTCCTTGGGCGTAATTTACTTGGTCGGTAGGAATACCAGCTGATCGGTGGATTTCAGTTGTGTTTTCAAACGCTGTTTGTGGTTAATTTCGCAATGTTTTTATCTAGTTTTCGAAGCTTTAGTTGTTATTATCGGCATTACTCGTAGTTGTGTGTCTTCGAGTCTTATTTTTAAGTTTATGTTGCTTTTGCCGCTGGTGCGTTTGATTTGGTTTCTTTTAGTGTGTTTTTGGCAGGAATGGATAGCACGACAATCGTACCGCATTCGTAGGCAAAGAAAAGGCGAAAAAGGGAACTCAAAGCTGCAACACGGGTACCCGTGTTGCACAACACGACCCGTGTCATGAAGGACACGGCTGGCAGACACGGGTGGACCAAAGCAGATGAAAAAAGAAGACTCAGACTTGCAACACGGGTGCCCGTGTCATGCAACACGGCCCGTGTTGCAGCCCTTGGAGAGGAACACGCCCTGAAGAAGCCAGCAGCCTGACACGGCCACCCGTGTTGCACAACACGGCCCGTGTCAGGGCCACTGAACGTGAAATTTCTCTGTTTTCTGATTTTTTGCTGTCAGACCTATTTCGAAGGGCATTTGAGACATTTCACTATGTAATTTGAATTTAGATATAAGAGGCACATTTTAGAAAGTAGAAAAAAAGATTTTTTGAACTGAGATTAGGATTGACAACTGAGAGGAGAGTTCGGCTGGAAACAGAGGATCGATCAAAAGCGGAAGCAATTGATGATCCACGGATTTCAACTTGCATTGTAATGATCTTCTCCTTTTTAATTCTAATTACTTTTATGTTTACCAAGAACATGAGTAGCTAAACCCCAAGTTGTTAGGGGGTGGTCCTTAGTGCGATGTAATGACGTTTGTTTAATTATTCTATGAGAACTATGTTTTTACCTTAATATATTTTATTTTGCATTAATCCTATTCGTATTCATATTGGAAAGTAGAATTCGAATTGTGCTTAGGCGTTAGTCTGGAAAGTCAACCTAACACTTTTGCAAAATAGTATCACGGTCGATATTGCTTAGGAATGAGGATATCCCGTATCACGTATTTTATGGTCGGAACTATTGCTTGATGTTTTTCAGGGACACTGAGGAATTAGTGAACAGGAAAATCATCAAAGGGTTTCCATTAAGGAATTAAGGCAACTAAAGTGGCCAACTGATAAATTAAGGTTGATAACTAGTATAGTAGAATAATCATACAGGGTCTTTACTCGTATCGTCTCCACTCCCCTAACACTGTTCTTAGATTGATTAATTAAGTCCGTATTTACTTGTGATATTACTCTGCTACCAAACAAACCACTAGACCTTTTGTTCAATTGAATCCTAAAAATTCCGTTAATTACTACACAGTCCTCGAGATCGATACTTGGGACTTTTCCCTTATTACTACAATTGGTAAAAATAGTACACTTGCTATTTTCCCGATCAAGTTTTTGGCGCCGTTGCCGGGGACTGCCAAATTAACATTGTTTTTAGAATCCAAAAGAAATTATGTTGCTCTGCGACTAAAATTTTATTGTTTACTGCATAACTTTTATCCGTTTATTATCTAACCCTTGTCTAATTGTGTATGCGAGGTCAGGCCTCAGCTAAATATTCTTTTGATACAGAACCAGAACGAGCATTACACGAAAGACGGAGATTAGCTAAAGTTAAAAGACTGGAAGAAATAGAGGAAATTATATCCGTGCAGAGCGACTCCGAAGAAAGAGAGACACCACCTGAGACTGTTCAAATGGCTGGAAATCCACCTCAGCCTGAAAGACTGCTAGGAGACTATGGAGGGGCCAATGCTCAACCGAACCGGATGACCATTATGAATCAACCGGTGAATGCTGCGCATTTTCAGCTACACCCTTCCACCATCCGTCAGTTGGAGAGCAAGTCGTTCGCCGGAAGAATCAACGAAGATGCAAATAAACATCTTTAGAGATTCCTTACAACCACCACTTCGCTGAAAATAGAAGGACATTCCGAAGAGGCCAAGAGATTAGTTATGTTCCCGTTCACACTCACTGATGATGCGGAAGAATGGTTTTACTCGCTTCCCGCTGGGAGTATCACAACATGGCAAGAGATGGAAACTGTGTTCCTGAATGAGTATTTCCCTGCCTCAGTGTTCATCCGGAAAAGATACGACATTGTCAACTTCAAGCAAAAAGAAGGAGAATCTTTAGGGGATGCATATAAGCGGTTTAAGAGGTGTCTTACATCATGTCCTACTCATAACATGGACGACACGGAGCAGATGCAAAACTTTGTGAATGGATTACGACTCAAAACGAAATAGCTCATAGATACTGCTGCCGGTGGCTCAACCAACTTCTCAACGGCCACAGGTATCAGAAGGATCATAGAAGCAATCGCCGCGAACGAGCACCTTGAGTTGTATGATCGCACGGTTAACCAACCGGAAGGTAAGATTGATCTGAAGCTGGCAGACCAGGTTGTTAAAATGGAGGATCAGATCACCGCTGAGGTAGAGAGAAGGTTAAAGAAAATGAATGTTGAAACTCAGGTAGTGGCACAGGTTGAGCCAGTTCAAGCAGCACCTTGTGAAATATGCGGTGGGCCACACTTTACAATGCATTGTGTAGCAACTCAAGAGCAAGTGGAACAGATTAATATGTTGAGGCAGAACAATCCTTACGCCAACACATATAATCCTGGCTGGAAGAATCACCCAAACTTTTCATGGAAAGATCAACAAGGTAATGTGCAAAAACCGGTTAAAGGCCAACAACCGTATCAACCTCAGCCACAACAGTACCGGCAGACACCGTACCAACCTCAATATCAACCACAAGCGCCTCGAAAAGCTGATTGGGAAGTGGCCATTGAGAAAATGGCCGCCCAAAGTTCTCAATTTCAAGAAGAGACAAGGAGTAACTTCAGGAATACTGGAGCATCCATAAAGAATCTTGAAGTACAAATGAGTCAAATTGCCTAACAGCTAGCAAGTTCACAAGCGCCGGGTACACTTCCAAGTGCCACAGTACCAAATCCGAAGGATCACCACCAAATTAAGGCGGTAGTAACAAGAAGTGGAAAAGCCAAGGAAGTAGGAGAAGAGGAAACGGAACTAAATGATCAGATGATTGAAGTGGAGCTGGAAATTAAAGAGAATGAAACGGTCGAGGAAGAAGTGGTGACACCGGTACCGATAACTAAAGAAAAAGTGGTAGAACCGAAACCAGTGATCAAGCTGCCATACCCCTCAAGAAATAAGAAGAAAGGACAGCAAGAGAAGAATTTCGAGAAGTTCCTGGAGCTGTTTAAAAAGTTGGAGCTGAACATTCCGTTGTTGGAGGCACTAAAACAAATGCCCACCTATGCAAAATTCATGAAGGACATCATTGCTAAGAAGCGGACGAGTGAGTCCGAACCTGTTATTCTAACGGAAACTTGTAGTGCTATTTTGCAGGGTCTGAAGATTCCGGTCAAGAAGAAAGACAGTAGAGCTGTTACTATCCCATGCACTATTGGCGATAGGTCATTCAACAGAGCTTTAATTGATTTGGGAGCAAGTATTAGCCTCATGCCCTTGTCTATCTACAAAAAGTTGGATATCGGTGCGGTTCAAGACACTCGGATGACCCTCCAGTTTGCTGATCATTCAGTTAAGCGGCCATATGGAGTGGTTCAAGATGTACTAGTTAAGGTAGATAAATTTGTGTTTCCGGTTGATTTTGTGATCCTAGAGATGCCGGAAGATGAAGAATTGCCGTTAATTTTGGGCCGACCATTCTTGGAAACCGGGAGAGTCATGATAGATATGGAAGGCGGCACCCTGACCTTGAAAGTATATGACGAGGAGTTAAAAATTGATGTTAGTAATATCATGAAGCATAAACAGGATCGTGGCACCAGTAGCAACATCCAAGTGCTAGAACAGGTCGTAGAGAGCGAACATTTGGAGAGTGTGACCCAAATACCCCTGGAGAGAGTGCTAAGCATGTCAATCTTTAAGGAAGACAAAGAAGTAGATGAGAATGACAGAGAGGTAGTCGAAATGTTGGACACTCGACCATTCCAAAGGGGATCCCGACCACACCGATGGGAGGACTTACGACAACCTATAGAGCTTGAGGGTAATGACGAAAAGCCTAAAGGTTCGAAATTGAAACAACTGCCGGAAAATCTCAAATATGTGTTTCTAGACACCGAGGAAAAGTGTCCCGCCATTATCAGCCCTAGTTTGAAAAGTGTCCAAGAGAAACAACTGATCGGGGTTCTAAAAAAATTTAAGAGTGCTATTGGTTGGAAAATAGAAGACTTAAAGGGTATAAGTCCTACAGTTTGCATGCACAAAATCCTTATGGAGAAGGACCATAAACCGGTTGTGCAGCCCCAGCAAAGACTGAACCCCGTTATGAAGGAAGTCGTAAGAAAGGAAGTGGTGAAATTATTGGATGATGGGCTTATCTATCCTATATCCGACAGTTCATGGGTGAGCCCTGTTCACGTGGTGCCTAAGAAAGGAGGTACAACTGTGGTGACTAATGACAAGAATGAGTTGATTCCTATGCGTACTGTCACTGGTTGGAGGGTATGCATTGATTATAGGAGACTTAATTTAGCCACCAGAAAAGATCACTTTCCGTTGCCCTTTATTGATCAGATGTTAGAAAGATTGGTTGGTCACGATTACTATTGCTTTCTAGATGGATACTCCGGATACAACCAAATCGCGGTTGCGCCGGAGGATCAAGAGAAGACAGCTTTCACATGCCCGTACAGAGTTTTTGCTTATAGGAGGATGCCATTCGGGTTATGTAATGCCCCGACCACGTTTCAAAGATGCATGACTTCCATTTTTGCGGATATGCTCGAGAAACATATGGAAGTCTTCATGGATGATTTTTCGGTTTTCGGATCATCATTTGATGATTGTTTAACTAACCTATCACTTGTTTTGCAGAGATGTCAGGAAAGTAACTTGATCCTGAATTGGGAGAAATGTCATTTCATGGTGAGAGAGGGCATCGTCCTTGGTCACAAAATCTCACACAAAGGGATCGAGGTTGATCAAGCAAAGGTGGAAGTAATATCCAAGTTACCACCACCCGTAAACGAGAAAGGTATCCGAAGCTTCTTGGGGCACGCAGGGTTCTACCGCAGGTTCATAAGAGACTTCTCCAAGATAGCTAAATCGTTGACGTCCTTGTTAGTCAAGGAAGCGACGTTTGTGTTCAATAAGGAATGCGCTGACGCATTCGAGAACCTGAAAAATAAGTTAGTGTCAGCATCAATTGTGATAGCCCCAGACTGGTCGCTGCCGTTTGAGATCATGTGTGACGCCAGTGACATCGCAGTAGGAGCTGTATTGGGGCAGCAGAAAGAGAAGCTTTTGCATGTGATTTACTATGCGAGTCACGTTTTGAACCCGGCACAGATGAATTATGCAACCACCGAGAAGGAGTTGCTAGCGGTGGTGTATGCCTTTGACAAATTCAGGCAATATCTGTTGGGTTCTAAAGTGATTGTTTATACTGACCATGCTGCGTTAAAATATCTTTTTGCTAAACAGGATTCAAAGCCCAGGCTGCTGAGATGGATCCTTCTTCTCCAAGAATTCGATGTGGAGATTCAGGATAAGAGAGGATGTGAAAATACTGTGGCTGATCACCTCTCGCGAATGTCACCAATTAAAGAGAACGAGGAAAAGCGCCCGATAAAGGATGAGTTTGCTGATGAACACATCCTAGTTATTCATGGCGTTCCTTGGTTTGCGGATTACGCCAACTATTTAGTCGGTGGTCTTATACGCGACGATTTTGATTCTAACAGACGGAAAAAGTTTGTTCATGACTGCAGGTTCTATTTATGGGATGATCCGTTTCTTTACAAGAAAGGGGTGGATGGACTGATCAGACGATGCGTTCCGGAAAACAAGCAAAGGAAGGTGCTCGAAGCATGTCATAATTCAGATTATGGAGGGCATTTCAGTGGCGACCGCACCGCAGCCAAAGTCCTCCAATCAGGGTTGTATTGGCCGTCTTTGTTCAAGGATGCCCAAAACGTAGTTAAGGAATACGACAGATGTCAACGGACTAGAAATATCTCGAAAAGAAACCAGATGCCGCAGAATTCCATGTTAGAAGTAGAGTTGTTTGATGTTTGGGGGATTGATTTTATGGGACCATTCCCACCATCATTTGGAAAACACTACATACTGGTAGCAGTTGACTATGTTTCGAAATGGGTAGAAGCAGTGGCACTACCAACAAATGATGCTAAAGTAGTGGTCAGATTTCTGAAGGAGAACATATTTTCGCGGTTTGGAGTACCAAGGGCCCTTATAAGTGATGAAGGAACTCATTTCCTAAATCATCTCATGGAAAAGCTACTCCTTAAGTATAATGTGAAGCACAAAATATCTACTCCGTACCATCCTCAAACCAACGGGCAAGCCGAAGTGTCAAATCAACAACTCAAACAGATATTAGAGAAAATAGTGCGTGCATCCCGTAAGGACTGGGCAGTAAAGCTGGACGACGCTCTCTGGGCGTATCGCACTGCATACAAAACACCCATTGGTATGTCCCCTTACCAACTGGTCTATGGTAAAGCTTGCCATCTGCCTCTAGAGTTAGAACACAAGGCATTATGGGCATAAAAAGTTCTTAACCTAGACCTCACCAGAGCAGGAGAGTCCAGAACCCTCCAATTCCATGAGCTAGAGGAATTCAGGAACCGGGCGTATGAGAATGCAAAAATGTACAAGGATCAAGCAAAGAAATGGCATGATCGACGTATTCAGAAGGAAGAATTTCGGGAAGGACAATTAGTACTGTTGTACAACTCCCGACTGAAACTATTTCCGGGAAAGCTTAAATCAAAATGGTCGGGACCATTTGTAGTACATAAGACGTTTCCGCACGGAGCAGTCGAGCTGAAAAATCCAGCAAATGGATACATTTTTAAAGTAAATGGTCAGCGTCTGAAACCTTACTACGAGGGACAGCAGAAAGATCAAAACGATGTCGTTCATCTCACATGATACGATGACGGACAGTCGAGCCAGGCGACGTAAAACAAAGCGCTTCGTGGGAGGCAACCCACGTATTTCACATTCACGCTTTCATTTTGTTTTTGTTTTAACAGGTTTTGATCAACTCGCAGTTCATCGGTGAAAGAAGAATGTCGGAGACCGGAGGAGAGGAAAAAAATTTGAAAAACAGCACCCTGACACGGGTGGCCGTGTTGTACAACACGGGCCGTGTCAGGCCCAACATGACAGATGTGAGAAAGTTGGAAAAAAGGTGGAGCAGTGGAGCAACACGGGTGCCCGTGTTGTGCAACACGGCCCGTGTTGTGCAACACGGCCCGTGTTGCAAGGCGCGGTCAGATTTTTCAATTTTTACCCAGTGGGGCCCACCACTTTAACCCCCACTTATCATTACCCACCACACAATTCCTATCATTTTTCATCTTCCTCCTTCTTCTCCCTCACAAAACCCTTAACCTCCATAACCCTCTCTACACAAAAGCTTCAGTATCTACCACACTCACTCACCGGAACCACTTCCGTCCTTCACAAAAAACACTCTACTCATCATTGTGATTAATTCTACGGTTGCGTTTTTCACCAACAGTGATTTCGAAATTTTTCGAACCATCTGTGTTGTTTGTGTTTTGCAGGTTCAGAATGCCTCCTCGTAGAGATACCGGAAAAGCAGTGGCGGAAACTTCACGCCCCAGAAAGAGAGCACACCGTATGGCGAACCCTCACGGCATACTCTTTGAAGATCCGGATCATCAGAAAAAGTACTCTAACATCATCAAGCGTAAACTCACGCCCACAAGGTATATCTGTAACACTACGCTTGATAATCTAGGGCTGAGAATAGAGGTCCATAGGATGTTTCACACTCTGGGGATGTTAGAATTTATGCAATTAGAAGCGCCAACTTATGAGCGCATAACTGTTGAATTTTTAAGCACTTTAGAATTTCAGTTGAAGCACAAGTGGACGGGGGTGGAGGAAGAATATTATGGTACACTGCAGTTTAGGTTATTTGATACTGACCATAGCCTGACCATAGCCGAATTGGGAGATATTCTGAAGCTCCCCAATTTTGGTCCCGGAGCCCCTCCGGGAAATTTTAGTGCAGGGGACTTCTGGAAGGCTATTACAGGCAGAACTGATTATGTCGCGAAAGCGACAAAAGCCTCTTGTATCCATAACCCTTGTTTCAGGTACGCTCAAAAGGGATTGGCATATACACTGTTCGACAGGGGTGACAGCACAGGGGTGGCGACTCAGAGGGAGTTGTACTTCATGTACGGCATGGCCAATCACGAGCTCATTAATGTAGCTGCCTTTGCAGTTGATCACCTGAAGAGGGTTGCGAATGCACCTTCAGGCGAAATAAGTGTAGGCGGTATGATTACTCAAATCGCGAATCACTTTGGCCACGGTGCCCTCTTGAGAGAGGAACCCACTGTTGCAGGTAAGACAAAAATAGATCTTGCCACACTGACTGCCCAAGGTATGATTCGTGTCTTTGATAATTACTACTCCTTGGTAAGCCGAAACAGTCATCTCCTTGCTTTACCTGCCCCTAACTTTATTAGTATTCAAAATGTGAATAACTGGCTATATGAGAGCCCCCTGCAGGATGAAGAAGACCAATTTTATGATGGTACAGGTGCAGAATTCTTTGAGGATGAAGGCGATCAGGTAGAAGAAGCGCCTATACCGCCTGCTCGATTTTCACCCCATCAGGAATCAGGCTCAGGCTCGTGGAGCTTATCTAAAAAAGAATGGGACTGGATGGAAAATGAGATGTGCCATCTCCGAAGTGAGCAGACGAGGCAAGGCGAGGAGCAGACAAGACAAGGGAACGAACAAATCCGACAAGGCAGGTTGATCGGTGAGATGCATGAATGGATGCGGCAGATGATGCTGCGCGACCAACCTCCACAACCATGAACTCTGTGAGTCCCCTGCTACTAGTGTTCCAATAGTGAGGACACTGTTGAATTCTAGTGTGGGGGTATTTTATTTGTGTTTTATTTTATTTGTGTTTTTATGTTATTTGTGTGTTTTCAATTCTGTTGCAGTTATTTGTTTATTTAATTTCTAGTCCAGTGTTAGTTTGAGAACATGATAGCGATCCACAGGAAGACCCCCCTGACATTGAGCTAATAAAATTGATAAAATTGTTGGTTGGAGAACTGTTGAGTGAAGATGTTGAGTGAGGTGATGAGAAAGTATATAGAATACTCAGAAAAGAACCGTGAGGATGAAATTGGGATAATCTTGAGAGATAGGTAAAAGGCCAACACCCTGGGTTTCCCAAAGAGGAACGAGTTCGACGTGTAGATTTGTACCATAGTGCTTTGATCTGAGAAGTACCCCTGAGTAGTTTATTTTGACAATCAGGCTCCATCAAAAATAATCGCGTGTGCAAGGATAATGAAAAATATGGAGTTAAGGCACAGAGAAAAAAAAACAAACAAAAAGGGGCAAGTAGGCGACTAATCCTTCTAAGTTGGGTAACCCTCACCCGATTATTCAGCCCAACGGCGGTCAAACCTGAAAGCCATCAAAAAGAATAACAGTGCCAGAAAAAGAAAAATGTCATTGATAAATCCTGTGCACACGAGGAAAATCATAAAAACCATATAGTGATTGTCCGAATGAAAGGGAGGAAAATCGAAAAAGAATACTTAAGTACAAAGCATAGTCGGAGAGGTTACCCATAGGGAGACTGAGGTCCGTGGTTTACCGCAGGCTAGTGTTGCAGGTTACCTGTTTTGAGGGAAAAGCCGAGATAAATCCTAGGGGACTTGGAATGAGAAGTTCAAGTATGAGTATTATCACTGTAACTCACAATTCTATGGACGGTTCCGTTATGAAAAAAAAAGAGAGAGAGATATTAAGTTCGGGTTGGTGAGCTTGTTGCTTGAGGACAAGCAAAAGTTCAAGTTCAAGTTCAAGTCCAGCTTGGATTGTAAGTGCTTGAGTATGGGTTTCCTTGGGCGTAATTTACTTGGTCGGTAGGAATACCAGCCAATAAATGACGTTCAGTGTTACTGTGCCTATGGGTTCCGCATAATTCACAATTCGGTGTCACAGCAACCACGGTGGCTGCTAGAGCTACGGTCAAACTTTCAATCTTTTGAGTAAGCGCATCCACTTTAGCACTGACACAGTCTAGACTATTAACTTCGTATATTCGGTTTGTTGTAGCAGGTTTTTCTGTCAGATTTCTCTCGCCTCCCTATTGGAAGTGGTTTTAAGCCATATTTTCAATGAGTTGATAAGCGTCTTCATATGGTTTGTCCATTAGAGCGTCGCCAGCTGCAGCGTTCAAATTCAACTTTGTGTTGTAAAGAAGACCATTATAAAAAGTATAGATTATCAACCATTTTTCAAGTCCATGGTGCAGGCAGATCCTTAGCATGTCCTTGTATCTTTCCCAAGCATCAAAAAGAGATTCATTGTCTTTCTGCCTAAATTCGTTGATTTGGGCTCTTAGCATAGCAATTTTGTTAGGCGAAAAATATCGGGCTAAAAACACTTTCTTCAACTCGTCCCACGTAGTGATGGAGTTGGATGGTAGAGACTGGAGCCAATATCTATCTCTATCTCTTAAAGAAACGGGAAAAGGACGTAGTCTTATGGCTTCATTACTAACACCATTTGCTTTTACGGTATCAACATATTTCACAGACATAGATAAATGAAGGTTCAGGTCATCTGTGGAACTTCCAGAAAATTGGTTATGTTGAACGGCTTGTAACAGCGAAGGTTTCAACTTAAAATCGTTTCGTTTGATGGCAGGGGCAGCAATGTTGTTATACGGTTTATCCTGCGGTGGAACAACATAATCCTTAAGAAGACAATTCAGTGGATTCTCAGCCATGGGAATCCTTAATTCTGGATAAGTAATTTCAAGTTCAGGAAGACTATACTTGATTCGGAACTTGTTGACTTGACATTTTAAGTTAATAAAACGCTCGATATCGTCAATATGTTGCTCAAACTCATCGTCTCGAGAGCGAGTGTTTGGTATACAATCGACAAAATAGAAAAAAATGAAAACTTTAGTGCCTTAGTCTATACTGCGCAACAATGGAATCACAATATTGACTAAATCAAACTCTCTGACGACGGAGCCAAAAAACTTGACCAATGTGACACTGACGTGTCTGTCGGATAATAACTGCAAGTATACAATTGTTCATTAAGTCTTAAAAGTATTGTCAAACCCACAGGGAATTGATAATTAAACTAATGGTATCTATCGTTGCAGTGCAAAACTAAGGCTAGTAATTAACAGATTACGAACGGGAAGGAAAATACTAATTTTAAAAGGTATCAAAATAATGATAAAATGAGTCTGGAATATGGATTCCGTGTGCCTAAGGGACTTTTAGAAATCAGGTACTAATTACAACTTAACTCAATTCCATAGAAAATAATGACTTAAAGACTGTCTCACACTCTCGCGCTATTGACAAGAACCACACTTTCTAACCACAAGATTTTGCTCTCGCTTTCCCGTTTCAATTAAAAAGCGTGTTTTGAAAGTCAATGAGATTCTAAACAATTCCTAAAGCGCTCTCGCTGTTTTTAGGATTGATGCCTAGTTTCCACTATCTAGTTCATTCCTCACACTCTTGCGCTATCGGCATGAACTTTAGTTTATTCCTCACTCTCATGTCGAAATAATAAGTCATGCAATTTGGAAACTAAAACCAAAACTATCATACAATCATAAGTTCACACCTATAGTTTTCTACTGAGTCTCGTTGGTAACGAAGGTCCTCATATGCCAGTCTCAATTAGATTTAGCCAAACATTATATTAACTACAACTAACATGCTAATACTTGACAAATTTAAAACTATCATGTTGAACAATAATTAAAAGTAATAACAAGTAAAAACAAGAAATAGTAAAAACCTGTAATTAAAGTAAACGCGATTGAAATGAAAAATGCTGGAAAACTTAAAATTACGATCCAAAAGTACAACACAGAGGAAAATAAGAATAGAAAAACAGTTGCGATAATTTGTCGATGTGAGTTATTATCGCTTTTACAAGTAATTTGTGCCTAAGAACTAATCAGAATTTCTGCAGTGCTTCCGCACATCTTGGATGTCTTGGAATGTGTCTCAAAGGTCTTATATATAGAGAAAACTGACCCTGCAACTGCCCTGGGACGTTCATGATGGATGGAAAAGAAAACTGCTTTAAACTGCTGCTGCGCAAAAATGGCGAACACCATTTCCTTCTTCACTTAAACTACTTGGCAGGCAAGGTGATGGCGAACGCCATCTACATATGGTAAACACCATATCAGTGGCAAAGGCATAATTACTTCATTTGCTGCACTTTTTCCTATTCTCTCACTCTTTTTCCGGTTTACTTCCGAATCCGCAACAGATGAACCTGATAATTACAAAACATAATCAAACAAAGTAAAACTCAACAAGACTCGATAAAATACGACCAAATAATTCGCGTAATGAGCCTAAAAACATGATACGATTCCTCGTTATCAGTTTCTCAGTCAGATTTGTGAGCAGATACATGAGTGAAAGGGTGTCACACATGAAGAATGCAAGAAGAATTCTGAGATACTTAAAAGGATCGACAAACTATGGAATTCTATTTCAACGAGACTCTGAAATCAAAGAATTTGTGGTTAAATTCTATTCAGATGTTGATTGGTGTGAAGATAAGGAAGATTGAAGAAGCACTGCTGGATATTTCTTTCAAGTATTTGGTGCCTAAATCTCGTGGTGCCCGAGAATGCAACCTGTGGTGGCATTGTCATTGTGTGAGGCTGAATATATAGCAGGATCATATGTTGCATATGAAGCAATTTAAATCATATATATTCTTAAATAAATGGAGGTCGAAATGAAGAAACCTTTGGTACTGCAAATCGACAACAAGTCGGCCATAAATCTGGTGAAGATTCTAGTTTTGCATGGAAAAAATAAGCACATCGAAGCTAGACTTCACTTCTTAAGGGATAAGGTGAATTGAGGTGAACTTGAAGTAAGACATTTCTCGAGTAAAGCACAATTTCTCGATATTTTCACCAAAGGATTGAAGATCGTTAGGTTCCTAACTTTGAGAAAGAAATTAGGAATGATTCAGATCGACAATGATTAGTGTATTTCGACTACTTGGATTATAGGGGTATGTTGAGATATTATATATAATTTAAGTTAAATTATGTGGAGCAATCCCAAAGCTAATTAGGGTTTAGGGTTTGTTACTTAGTTTGTTATATTTATTGCTTAGTAGTCAAGTCACTTAAGTCTATATAAATAAGACACTTTATAATTCAGATTTATTATCATTCATTCAATAATATCAATCCTTATTTCCTTATTCTCGTTTTTTTCTTTCCTCTCTAAAAGTGCCTCATGCACTAACAAATTGGTTTCTAGAGCTCCGGTTAGATTCTTGATCGTCTTTACAATAATCACACGTTAGAGATCGTGTTTCTGGGATCGTGGGTCATTGTTGATCAATCGCTACAAAGATGAATGGTAACAGAAATTTATAAAACTCCCTTCCAACTCTCGACAACAAGAATTGGCTTTGATGGAGAAAATAAATCTAATCTTATTTGGCTTTCATGAAACCCTATAAGTGGTTACTAACCGTTTTCCCACGCTTGGTGAAGATGCAACTGATGCACAAAAAACCGTTCACAAGGATGCTAAGAAGAAGGATTGCAAGGCAGCGTTTTACATCCAATCAGCGGTTGATGCAGCAAATTTTGACAAAATTACTCATGCTGAATCTGCGAAGGAGGCATGAGATTTTCTTGTCAAGTACTATGAAGAAGGTGAAAATTCAAGGTTGTCAAGTTATAAACTTTGCAACAATAATATAAATTGTTGTCAATGGGAGAAAACGAAAAAGATTGCAGGCTATATGTCGAAGGTGCAGAAACTCTTCCATCTCATGAAGGGTTGTGGTGAAACCCCAACTGATAAGATGATAGTTGAGAAGGTAATGCATACATTGACCTCCCACTTTGATCATGTTATCGTAGCTATTCAAGAATCCAACAATCTTGAAACCCTAAAACTGAAATATTTGGTTGGTTCGTTGGAGGCGCGTGAGAATAGGATTGTCGAAAGAAAAAGAGTTCAAGACTCGATACAAGTATTACAAGCTCAGTCGTGAAAGAAGAATGGTGGTTCCAACGAGTTCAAAGGAAAAATCAACAAGACTCGGGGCAAGAAGTCTTGGTTGAATCCTCACAAGAATAAGATCGACGATAGAACTTCTTAATCCTCGAAAAGAGGAGAAGGAAATTCCTATCAGAAAGACAAAGTAGAGAAAAAAAAGTGCAATGCTATAATTGCGAAAAGTGAGGTCACTTGGCCAAGCATTGTTGGTACAGGAAAGACTAGACAGAAGGCAAGGACGAAGAAGCGAACCTTACACGTTAATATTCTGATTATTCTGATGATATGGTGGTTATGGCTGCAATTGCAGATGACCATGTCGATTCCTAGAACTGGTTCCTCGACTCAAGCTGCTCAAACCACATGACTAGTCGAAAAGTATAGTTAGTAGATTTCGATGAGTCGAAGAAGAGAAAAGTCAAACTTGTTGATAATAGCTCATTGCAAGAAGAAGGTATTGGCAACATAGTTATTCGAATGAGTAATGAAGCAAAAGCCTTGATCAAAGATGTACTCTTTGTCCCCAGAATGAAGTGCAATCTGCTAAGTGTTGGATAATTGGTCGAAAAGGGGTTCTCAGTGGTTATGAAAGATGGAGCCTTAGAACTTTTCAACATCCAAAATAACTTGGTCTTGAAATCTCCTCTGTCGAAGAATAGGACATTTAAGACCATGATTAGTTGGACATAAGTATAATGTTTGAAAACGGTTGTCGACCACAAGAATAGTTGGTTATTGCATCCGAGGTTTGGTCATATAAACTTTAGGTCGCTTGATCAACTAATCACTCAAGATATGGTAACTGGTATACAAAGTCTTGAGATGCCTGACAAGCTTTGTGAAGGTTTTCTAGTCGAAAAGTAGTCCAAGAAGTCTTTCGTTTCGACTATTCCAATGAGATCATCTTGCATACTCAAAGTTGTACATTCAAATGTATATGGTCTTTTGAAGAGCATACCATTGGTGGAAACATATTTCATCTCATTTTTCGAAGAGTACAGTAAAAAGCTCTGGATCTATGTGATCAAACGAAAGGATAAAGTATTTGAAATATTTAAGAGATTTAAGATACTTGTCAAAAATCAGGGTGAAAAAAAGATCAAAGTTCTGCGAACAGATGAAGGTGGCGAATACACATCCAATATATTTGAAGCATTATATGTAGAACATGGTATTAATCATGAGATAACTGCTCCTTATACTCCTCAACATATTGGAGTATCAAAAAGAAGAAACATGACCATATTGAACACGACGAGATGCATGTTGAAGCATAAGAGTTTGCTAAAACCCTTATGGGGTAAAGATATTTCAACTGTTGTTTATATTCTGAATGAGTGCCCTACCAAGAAGCTGAAGAACAAGGTTCCTAAAGAAGTGTGGAGTGGAAAACGACCACCAGTGAGTCATTTGAAGGTGTTTGGCTCTATTTTCTACAAGCATATTCCTGATGCTACGAGAAGGAAGCTTGATGATAAAAGTGAACCTATGATTCTCGTAGGATATCATAAGAATGAAGCATACATGTTATTCAATCTAATTAATCATAATTATGATGAGTCGGGATATTGTGATTGATGAAAATCCTGCCTGGGATTGAAAATCTAGTAATGCAATTGACAAGCTGTTGATGAGCTATGATTTCGATGGAGCAAGTAATGATGTCGAAGTCGAAGATATTGTCGATATTCCATTGAATTCAAAGTTGTTGCTGACATACCCAAACCAATCAAAGTCAAAGAGGATATGGCTGAAACAAGCCAGAGACCTCAAAGAACTAGACCTCGTCCAGAAAGACTTCAAGACTATGAAGTGGTTGGTGATGATGAAGTTATAATAGATGGAGAACTAGTTCATTTTTATTTACTTGCAGGTGTTGAACTAATTAACTATAGTGAAGCCTTTAAAGATAAATAATAGAAGTCTACTATGGTCGAAGAGTTACGAGTAATCGAAAGAAACAACACATGAGAGTTGGTCGAATAACCAGCACATACAAAAGCTATCAAAGTGAAGTGGGTGTTCAAGTTGAACCACAATGTCGATGGGTCAATAGCAAGTGTCGCGGTGAGAATTAGATATCAAGCTATTGATTAACTTGAATCGCAAATCATTATTCACCACCGACCTTTAATTTGTCCAAGGGAAGGAAAAAGAACGAATAACCCAAAATATGCGATGCAAAGCAAAGCAAAAGAGAATCTAAGGTTCAGGGGTTGGTTATACCTTAGGAAGGTGTTGGCATCCTAAGTATCTATAGTACTCTACAGGAACCTCTTGTTTTATTGTGTTATTTGTTATTTTATCTGCTAAGGATGAAAAAGAAAAAGGGAGACCTAAGGTGTTATTTCTAAGTATGCTCGCCAAGAAGTCGCATCTTGTGCCTACGTATCCTGACAGGAGTGGAATTAGAGCATTCGTAGTTCCCCAAAAGGGATGAGGACTTCTTGACTATGGTCAAGGTTCCAGGGGGGAGAAGGTTCATTGATTACTTATAGAAAAAAAAGACAAGTTGTCATCTTAAGGAGAATACTCGACTTAACCACCACAAACATGCGAAAGACGGTCTTAGCTTCGCATTGAGAGAAGGGTTCCAACTCGAATCTATAATCGACGAGTATGCCACATACCTCTCTCAAGCGGAAAAGATTCTACATCTTTCTCGACTATATTATGGGGTAGGAGAATTATATCTCGACTACATAGATGACTATTGTCTAATTCTCTTGGGAGAAAAGGGAACCTAACTTGCAACCTGTCTAAATTAAAGTATCCTAAGGGAAACTAACCTAAATGTTATCATGCCAAAAGTTTCATCCTAAAACCCATCTTGATTCATCAATCGGGAATTAAATTGAACAAAAAGTAGTAATCCAAGACATCAAGAATGCACATCGGGACAACCATTAATATTTATAAAAAAAGCTGGCAAGAATAAAAATTACAATTGGCATCAACTAATCAATCAAATCACAATTAGCATCAACTAATCAATCAATTAGGATTTTAATTAATTATATTTCAAGGTTAGAGGTTTCCAACCAAATTAACATTTAATTAATTTACAAAATTCCTTATAAACTTTATATCTAAAAGTTTGTTGTAAAAAAAAATAAAAATAATAATAATGATAATAAATAAAATAAAATAAAACTAAATTCAATTCAAAGAAGGGGGTGCAAGACTAAATTAATAGGTATGAAGAGAGAGAAAAAACAATGGGGCAAAAGAGTAGAGACCCACCCAAGTTATAAAAGAAAAAGACAAAAACAATGTTTGCAATGTTACCCAGTATGTTTCATTCTCTCCATTCATCATTTCAGCCGTCGTGTTCTCACTCTCCTTAAAAAAAAGCCGGCAAGAATAAAAATTACAATTAGCATCAACTAATTAATCAAATCACAATTAGCATCAACTAATCAATCAACTAGGATTTTAATTAATTAAATTTCAAGGTTAGAGGTTTCAAACCGAATTAACATTTAATTAATTTACAAAATTCCTCATAAACTTTATATCTCAAAGTTTGTCGTAAAAATAGTAATAATAATAATAATGATAATAAATAAAATAAAATAAAACTAAATTCAATTCAAAGAAGGGGGTGCAAGACAAAATTAATAGGTATGAAGAGAGAAAATAACAATGGGCCAAAAGAGTAGAGGCCCACCCGAGTTATAAAAGAAAAAGACAAAAACAATATTTGCAATATTACCCAGTATGTTTCATTCTCTCCATTCATCATTTCAGCCGCCGTGTTCTCACTCTCCTTCTTCGATGCAACTCACACTTTACTCATCTCTCCATGTCGGCCGCTATAGCTCTCCTTCGTTCGCACGCTGCCTCTTGCTCTCTTTCTCTCGATGTCACGTCGTGTTTTGTGAAAAACTTTGCGGTTTGGATGTGAGAAAGGTGAGGTATGAGTGTTTTTTTGTGTGTGTGTGTGTGTGTTTCTGAACTTTTTTCCTGCCGTTTTCTTGTTGTTTTTTCTCTTTTTTCTTTTTGTGTACCCTTTGTTTTTTCTAATGCATATATATATAGGACTAGAAAATAGACAAGAATGATAATAATAATTAACACAATATTTTTTTTTAATTTTATAATAAGACAAGAATAAAAGGAATTAAAAGTCATGTTTTTGTGTTTTTTATAACAAAACAAGAATAAAAAGAATTAAAAATCATATTTTTGTGTTTTTTATAATAAGACAAAAATAAAAAGAATTAAAAATTATGTTTTTGTGTTTTTTATAATAAGACAAGAATAAAAATAATTAAAAATCATGTGTTTATGTTTTTTAAAAAGAAAGTATTAATAAAAAAATTAAAAATAAAATTAATTAATAAAAATAAAAATTTACATTAAATATCTAATTAAATCTAAATAAATTAAATGATTATTTAAATAAAAATGATTAAAAACAAAATAAAAAGTCGGGCAGAAAAGTGCTCGAAAAAATAAAATGAACACACCAAAATAATCAGCGTGAAATAAACATTGGAAAAATACATCATTTGGTCAGATTTTGAAATAAATTTAGACCGGTTTGTTTGTAAATCCAACAATTTTATTCTGATTGGCATTTCAGACACTATGCAAGATGAAGTACATGTTATGCTATGCAAATGATGCAAAACAGAATCTTAGGGTCAAAAATTAGGGTATGACAGATGCTCCTATTTAAGTTTCTTCTATCCGGAGATACGGAGATTGAAATCTTCGTCTCGACATGATATGAGAGACTTAAATACAAACATGCACAATTTTTTGCTCTAAGATGCCACAAAATACTTATGATATGATATGATATGTAAGACAGAAATCTTGTGAAGAATGACGTCATAGGGGATAACTGCATATAGAAAACACTGAAACATAGTTAAAGAAATGAAGGCCTGATGAGGAACAACTTAACAAGACTTTATGGAGAAGGTCTAACTCCACTAGGGATGAGACTCAACTCCACTGGGGAAAAGGCACTTAACCACCACTGGGGATATCTTAAACACATGGTATCTCCAAAATAGAACAAAGGTGTGTATCGCATACTACCAAGGACATGGTAGCCTAAACAACAGGCAAGAAACTTGAAAAGATGGATAACCTACTACCAACAGATGGTAGCCTAAGCGAAGGTATCCAGTTGAAATAAAAGAACGTGCATTACCTATTATCAAGTATATGATAGCCTAAGCAAAGATAATAGACTTGAAATGAGAGATCACCTACTACCAAACACGGTAGCCTAAGCAAAGGTATCTGACCAAAAAGATACGACATATTACCTGCTATCAAACATATGATAGCCTAAGCAAAGGTAATAACTAAAATAAGCTTCCATGACCAAAATATGATTAAGCTTCTTCTTTAACTAAATGATTCATTTAGAAAGGGTAAATAAACGTCCCCACGCCTCAGTTCATAAGTCACGGACTGGTTTCAGCTTCTTCTTTAATCAAGTATTTCACTTGAAAAAGGTAAAATAAACTTCCCCTTTGCTTTAAGGTTGCATGCCATGAACGAGTCTCAGTTTCTTCTTTGATCAATTATTCCACTTGAAAAAGATAAAATAAACCTCCCCTCGCTTCAAGGATGTATACCATGAACGAGTCTCAGTTTCTTCTTTGAAAAGGGTAAAATAAATCTCCCTTCGCTTCAAGGTTGTATGCCATGAAATAGTCTCAGTTTCTTCTTTAATCAAGTATTCCACTTGAAAAGGGTAAAATAAACCTCCCCACGCTTCAAGGTTGTATGCCATGAACGAATCTCAATTTCTTCTTTGATCAAGTATTCCACTTGAAAAGGGTAAAATAAACCTCCCAACACTTCAAGGTTGTATGCCATGAACGGGTCTTATATTCTTCTTTAATCAAGTATTTCACTTGAAAAAGGGTAAAAATAAACCTCCCCACGCTTCAAGGTTGTATGCCATGAACGAGTCTCAGTTTCTTCTTTGAAAAGGGTAAAATAAACCTCCCCTCGCTCCAAGGTTGTATGCCATGAACAGGTCTCAGTTTCTTTTTGGAAAGGTGAATACTTATGGGAGAGTATCTTCACAGGGGATTGGAATTTTACTGGAGATTTATGACTTCAACGGGGATCCATAATTTACTAAAGATTAGAAAGCTCCACCGGGGATCTACAAAAGAGATGCAGGTCGGTTGATTTGTAAAACATGTCTTCTCAAATAAAGAGAAAGATGAACTGTAAGAATCTTCACCAAATTTCTCAAAGAGATTCCATTTGATGGAAACAACTTTGAATAGTGGACTCCCTAGGGGGGACATCACTAAGGATCAATATTGCTGTAGTTTGAAATTGCATTGAAGCAAATAAAATCCTTGTATCAGGAACTCTCAAATAAAGAGAAACACTTGTAAAGTCTTCACCAAACTTCTCTGATGGATTTCCAGAGAGATGTCATTTGATAGAGGATAAGTTAATAATATTGATAAACTCATTGGGGATAGACAAATTATCTTAAGGGGACTGCCATTTGTCATCCAAATAGAAACTTGAGAATGAAATAAGCTTCTCAAATAAAGAGGCTGCCACTTGTCGTCCGGGTATGAATTGTTGAGAAGATGCTGTAAGAACACTACTGGAGAAATATTTTGTCTTCAATAGTGATCTTTAAATAGATTCTTCAAGGGGAGACAAAGTGCAAAATAAATGCACACTCGATTTAGGTTCAAAAGCCTAGAGAGATTCAAAAATCGTGATTGTCAGGGACCAAAGTTCAATTCAGGAAATAATTGAAAAGAAACGGTCAAGCAAGACTTTATCCAATGAGGAATGAACTTAATTGGAGATTTATCTTTATCTAAAAATGGAAAATAAAACTAAAGCAACCATCTTCCACGAGGATCGAACTCAGTGGGAATTAGAAAGGATGTGCTCTTTCTACTTAGGGTTGATTACTCTACTTGGAGGGAGAAGACAAACCCAATCACTTGGAGATAAACACGGCCAAAGTAAACAAACAAACAAACACAAAAATGCAAAATGCACAGATGCCATGTATCCATATGAATGAATGCATGTTATGTTATGCTTATCAGGATAAAACAAACAAGGAGAAGTAAACCGGAGATGAAATAAACATCTTAACACGGATACTCGGCCAATCTTCGCAAGATAGAAGCATCACTGGGGTAAATGGAAAGCCACACATAGAATCACAATCTTGCTTCAAGGCTTCAAATTTCTATGGGGAAAAAGAGCACTCCATTTTGAGGATGAACATCATGACTTCACTTAGGGAACTATCAAGATAGACCCTGCTACTCTGTTGGAGATGAGAAAGATCCACTAGGAATGGGTCAAACTCGTGATTAAAAGGGCTTCATGGGGATAAAATATCCACGAAAAACAGACGTAGTTGTCACACCCTAATTTTTGACCATAAGATTCCACCTCTCTTTTGGTCTTCTTACCTTTTATCTCTCATGTGCGACTAACAAGTTTGTGCAGGTTTACCTTGCTTTAAAAATGCCTCTGGAGGTCTTCTGTGTTTAGTCCCCGTCAATCGAGATCTCGGTCCCCTTTTATTGTTTTTACCCTTAGCAAGGAGAGATATTTTGGGCTCAAGACTTGAGAATTGTTCAGGCCTCAGGATCTTTAAGTCATGTGACGAAGTGCGGCATAGTCTGGAAGTTACCGAGAGTTACAGTCAAGGGTTTCCCTTAAGTCTCTCAAGAGAAAGTGGGTAGATGATGGATAACTGAGTCTATTCAAAAGAGATATTGAACTCGAGGATTAATGAATGGTGGAGGGTACAAAATACAAGTTCTAAATCTCGGAGTTATACAAGAATCAGGCGTAATTCAGAATACGAGGGTTTTTTTTTTCATTCAGTTGCGACAAGTTTTAACGTCAACAGTGTCAAGCTCATCATGCTCAGGAGACGAGTTGTTTCTACGAGGTCTAAGACAGTTCATGGGGTTCAAGACCATAAACTGAATTCATATGCGGGATCCACTTAGGATTCAAAGGTTGTTTTAACTTCATTTTCAAAATAAGTTCAATTTCCATTCTACCATGGTGCTTTCGAAGTAGGGAAGGTTTGGAAAATCCAAGACACCGTGAAAGGGAAAGTCACTTCGAATATTTGAAATTTATCTTTGAATCCACGAGTTACAAATGCAAAGAAGTCTACATATCCCCACGGTTATTTACAAAGCATCTTCAAAGCAATGACAAGGAACTCACGTACTATATGATACGACTATGTTCATCCAGGGTAATGTTACAATGCCATAATTTAACCTTACGAAATATAATACCCCTCAGAATAAACCAATTTCAAAACAATTAGACCGCTCTGTTACAACTTTCCCTAGAACTACAAGGATGTAAGTAAGTGTGGACTGCTCTTCCCAACATGCAGAGTACCAACTCCCTCTTGTTCTAAGCTCCGAAAATCCAGCGGTAAACTGCGAGTATCCCAAAACCGCCTGAAAACGCCACCTGTTACAATGAAGCAAGGATATTAATTAGTATCTTCGCACATCAGTCAATTTTGATGTCATACTCGTGGCTGCCACCAATAACTCATCTGCAAAACACAACTGGTAAACAGAACAGTCATTACATAAGTGGACTGAGAGACGAGAAGTAAGAAATAATTGAGAGGTGCTCAGCCCTCAGTTTAGTTCATCATTGGGCATAAGGTTTGAGAAGCCGGAAGGGCGACAACCGAACTCGTCACCGACTCCCTACTGAACATCAAACGAATTTTCGACAACGGCATAAGATAAGGCAATATCAGAAGTCGACAGTTTGACGGTTTCCCTGATGGAAAAAGAGAAAAAGTAACACAGTTCAGAATACGGTCCGCAACTCATCAAAGGAGAAACCAGAACCACTAATGTTAACATTCTCCAAACACAGTGGGACAAACACGGAACACTTCATACTGGCAGTGACAGAAAAAAATCAACATGGATATTCATCATTTAGTAAACCAGAATGATAGCAGAGCATGCTGAGAGCCTGCGAGATTATGACTCTCCGTAGCATGCCGCCGAGGAAATCTACTAGTAGCCTTAACCTTTAAACCACCTGCAATAATGAGGTACACTCAGAATATTTCAGGCCACACTCGGTAAATCAACTTAGCTTCATGAAGATGCAAGAATCATACCTGCAACTCAGACTTTACAACTCCCCATTTTAGTCCTTCGATAAGCCCATAAAAGCAAAAGATGCGGACAGGTCCAAAGAGCATCATCCTGAGCAAGTCCCATCGTATTCGCGACATCCCCATGTTACCATCAAGCACTGTCCACAATTTGGAATCACCAGCCCTGTCAAGACAACACAGACCCCTTCAAAACAGGGATAATTCAAAGAATAAGTAAGCTGCTTCAAGGATACAAACAGCTCCCGGGTTGTTCCTAAAACCGGAAACCTCCAAATTCAAGCGCTTTCCTAAAAAAGAGAAGAAGTTAGTATGATTCAGAACCCAGCAAAGGCCCTCGAAACCGTGCTTCGAGAAATGCAAGTCAAATAGAAACACCAGTCTTCACTCTCATGCAATAAACACGTCGGTAAGAAAGAATTGAGAAGAAATCCAACCCTCAGTTTCGAATCATCATTGAGCTGAACTACGCACAGCCGAAAGGGCGACATCCAGAGCTGTCGCCAGCTTCCCGCCAAGCGTCAAAGACAATGGAGGTTCAGACAGATAACAACTGATTATGGACAGTTTCCAACATCTGCAAACAATTTCAAGAGCAACCATTAGCAACAATAATAGCAGTACATCAAACACCAGTTGCAAGCACCAAGTATACCAGTCACAAACTAGTTGCAATAAACAATAGAACAACATCAGTAACCTCGGTTAAAGATGAGAGAAGGGTCTTGGCCCTCAGGTTTGGCTCATCATAGGGCGTGAATGAGCGGCCGGGAGGACAACAACTGAAGTTGTCATCAACTCCTTACCGAACATTGAAGTACTCAAATCTAGACAAAATAAACGACTGATTTCAGAATAATTCTCAACATGGTCCGAAGGCACCGATGACATAGTCTCAAACACATGGTTCAGACATAGTGTCATCATCACCGACTCAAACCTTCCCAAGCAACATCAACTTCCAAGTTACAAAGCAACAACCGCACTCTTACTTCCCTTGTAGCTCAGACCAAGAGTCATCATCGCCTGTTACAACACCCTTCCGGGCAAGCAAGATAAGGCAGATTCCGCACTGTAAACGTGGTTCCCTGCGAAGAAGAATAAGAGGAAAAGCGTTAAATTCGAAAAGCCAACAAAGTCAACAGACACGTCAAAGTTATGTTTCTAAGTTTGACAAATCAACACGAAAGAGGAAAGTTTTGAACTTCCCAAATCGAAGCAGAAAGAATCAATTATAGAATCCCAAAATCACTCAGTGTCTTGACAAAATCAGACGAACAAGGAAAGCTTTGAAAGAAATATTCATTGGAGGCCCATTGGTTTCACCTATAAAAAGACCAACAATCAGCAATCAAAGAGAAGAAAAAATTACGGAAGGAGAAGAAGCACACGCTCAGAGGCTCGATCGAGAAAGTTCGTCATCGCGCCGACGAAGGGAGAAAACGAGATCACGGGTTGCTTCACCATTACCTCACCACCGTCCTCAAGTCGCCGACGACTCGTATTCTTGGGTAAAACTCTTTTTTTCGAAACCCTTTTGCATTTTTTATCATTGTTTGTTTTGCAGATTGATAATGCATTCGTAACACGAAAGGAGATAAATCCCAGAAATGGCGGAATCAGGGAAACGATTGGCGAAAGGAAGAAGAAGGATCGAGAGGAGAGGGAACGACGCAGAAGAATTTGGGGAAAGGGGGATTAGGGTTTTCCATGCTTTAATTTTTGTTTTATTGTTGTAATGATCACATGCGCACACACACACCGTGCTAATCGTGCTCCCGCGTACCGTCACCATTCATCGCTCATCACACAACCCACACACGCGTGTCCAGCGTAACACCGTACGCCCACACGTACATGATCCAGCGAACCCCCATAATTAACTCCCATAATCAGTTTTTAATGTTAAATCAACCTTTTAATCAACCTTTTTATAAAACTAACTAATGTTTTAAGTTAAATTAACCTTTTAGTCATCTTTTATTTAATTTACCTTTTTTTTATTATAATATTTATTCAATAAATCTTTTTTTAAAAATAGTCTATTGTAGTAATAATTAAAATTCATTTGCCCTTTTATTTAGTAAAAAAATCATTTTATATTTGAAATAACTTTAAAAATAAATAATAATAAACCTTTTTTAAAATCTCAATTAACTTTATTTTTTATAATAATAAACTAGAATCCTTTTTGTTTAATAAATATTTTGCAAAGACTTTTTATTTAAAACCTTTCCATTTAATTGAACTATAATTCAAAAAACTTTTTTTTACTAATTAAAATCAACCAATTTGTAATTTAATTTCATAATTAAAATTAAGTCACCTTTTAATATAATTAACTAAAATCAACACAACTTTTCCCCCTAAAACCAATCTCGCTAATAATAAGTTAATTCAACATTATTCGTAAGATAATCGCATCTCTAATAAATCAACATCTTAATAAATCGATCGTGCATGCTTCACTTCCACTCACGTATTCACACTCACCTACACCTTAGCGCTTTCATGCGTGTGTATGCTTTTATCTTATCCTCCATTTATCATTACCGTCATTTACATTTTCT
Organism: Lathyrus sativus; assembly: GCA_963859935.3. Classification (NCBI taxonomy): domain Eukaryota; kingdom Viridiplantae; phylum Streptophyta; class Magnoliopsida; order Fabales; family Fabaceae; genus Lathyrus; species Lathyrus sativus. The sequence continues at coordinate 331,479,293 of OZ012741.1, forward strand.
CGCATCGCATTCCGTCCAAAGGAAAAACCTACACATGATTCAACAATTATGTGTAGTATACATCATTTGCATCATACTCCCATTCGATCATTGATCCCATTCAAGTTGACCCTTCTAAGTTAGATCCTATCCCATAGGAAGGACTTTTTTTTACAACATAGAAAAAAAACACATTAAACAACTCAAATCAAACATATTTAAACACATTAGAGAAAGATGTCAAATCATCTTAAGCGAGATAGAATCTCCACCCCACATCAATACAATCAATACCGTAGGAACTTTGTCTTAAGAGAGATAGAGGCGTACATCTTCGATCAATATCCGAGTACTTGAGTCCTTCTCTTAAGACGATGCAAAGACTATTTTCCTACAATCTGTGGCGGTTAAATCTCTCTTAAAATGACAACTCACCTTTTCTCCTAAACTCTATCAATCGACTACCCTAAACCCGTAGGAACTTTGACCATAGTCAAAGACTTCCTTAAACCCTTTAGGAGATCTACAAATACTCTGATTCCACTCCCATAAGGATATGTAGGCATAAGATGCGATATCTTATCGAGTATACTTAGAAATAAACCCCTAGGGCTTTTATCCCTTAAGCAGATAAACCTTAGCAATAAACAACATAAAACAAGAGGTTCCTGTAGAGTACTACAGAAACTTAGGATGCTAGCACCTTCCCTAAGTTTAACCAACCCCGAACCTATAACTCTCTAAAGCTTGCATTTGCATTGCATTGTGGGAATTTCGATCTTTATCCCTTCCTTTGGACAAATCAAAGTTCGGTTGCAAAATGAATTAAAGATTCAAACTAATCATTAGTTTGGTATCCAAATTTCACCGTGATAGAATTGGCGACTTCACTGGGGACGCCCTTCTAGTGGGTTTCCCTACCTTGCTTTATTTATTTGTTTATTGCTTTATATCTGCTTATTTGCCTACTTGTTTCTTTGTTGCTTTTTGGGTTGCTACCTTTGAGTGGTGTGACAAAGTCCTACACCCGGACTTGAGAGAAATTATGATAGGATGGTGATATATTCGATGGGGCTTATAGGGAGTGAGTCCCGACTAAGTTGACTCGAGAATCCCGCTTAGTTGAGACCCTTTTGAAAATGGTTCGGTTGAACGAGTTTAGTCGTGAAAACTTTTACTATTCTCAATTGGAGTCCATGATACTAAGGACCGTAGTTACCTTTAACCCCACTCTGGCCTTTATTAGTACGTAGTGCAAGGCTATGAGGGAGTAAGTCCCGAAATAGTGTTACACGACGCTACACTCAAAAGGAGTTCTCTTGAGAATATTATTAATCCCCGAGTCAGTTGGGAAATTGATAATATCCGATAGATGGACTAATGACTTTGGGACCTCCTTAGAACCTTGTTCTGCAGGTATCATCCACCTCTAGTCCTTGTCCTTTGGGAATGGGTATACCCTTGGCTCCATACTCGTTGCAAACCTAGGATCTTTACTTGTTTATCTTTGTGTGCCCTTATGTGCTTACTTGTGTTTGTTGCATTCATATAGCATCATACTACATTGGACTTCATGGGATTTACCCTTTATTTATGAACATTGTAGGACATTATGGATTCCAATAGACGAAATACTTTAAAATATACTTTTAAGAGTCCCAAATTGGATGACCTAAGGGAGTTGGGAGCTTTGATTGAAGACCAAGAGAAGTTCAAGGGTAAATATGGGAAGTTACTATCTTTGTTGAGGCGTAAGGCAAATGAAGACCTCCTTTCCGCTCTATTACAACTTTATGATCCGATGTATCACTGCTTTACTTTTCCAGATTATCAGTTGTTGCCAACTTTGGAAGAATACTCCTTTTTGTTAGGTCTGCCTATCCTAGAAGAATCTCCTTTTCCTTTTTTGGAAAAGGACCCCGAAGAAAGAGACATCGCTAAAGGTATCTGACGTTAAGGCCAACATGGTTGTTAAAAGTGGTACTTTCGGTTTGACTACAAATTTTTTATTCGAGAAGGCTTCATTTTATACCGATTTTACGAACAAGGCTCCATTCGAGGCAATCCTCGCCTTACTTGTCTATGGGGTGTTTCTATTTCCGAGCTTTGAGGGGTTTGTTGACCTTAACGCAATTAAGATCTTCATGAAGAACAATCCAGTGCCGACTCTATTGGGTAATAACTATCATTCTATACATCTCCGAAACCTTCATGATGGAGGAATGATTACATGTTGTGTGCCCTTATTATACAAATGGTTCCTTACCCACTTGCCCAAGTATGTTTCCTTTTGGCATCTTAATGATAAGCATTGGTCAGAAAGGATTATGGCTTTGACCCATTCTGACATTGATTGGTATAGCCGTGAGTATGATGGGATTCTAATCATTGATGGATGTAGAGATTTTGCTAATATATTGTTGCTCAGCTTTGGAGGGGGGATCAGTTATAATCCGGTTTTAGCTCGCCGACAGTTGGGATATCCGTTGAAGGGACCACCTAAGAGCATACAAGTTGAGAGTGTTTTCTTCGAGGATAATCAAGAACTCCGAGAGAAGGTTGTGGAAGCTTGGAAACATTTGCATAAGAAAGATAGGAATAGTTTAAGAAGGCCCAACTGTGTGTCTTTGGAACCGTATCTTTAGTGGGTAAGGAATAGGGCGATCAAGCTGAGGATGCCTTACTCTCGTCAAGATCCTATACCTCCGAGAAGGGAGCCCACTTATGTCTTTATGTCCGAAACTGAGAAGTTAGAGGTTGCTTTGAAGAAGTTGCAACATGAGTTAGAGTCATGGAAGAACAAGTATCTAGTGTCTGTTGCAGAGATTGATGAACTTCAGAAAGAGAAGGATGAACTCCAGAAGCAGCTACAGTTGAAGGATGAAAAGTTACTTCCCCACAAGAAAAGGAAAGCCGTGGAGGATTTATTTTTCTCCGACCCACAATGTACTATTTGGAAGCTGATTGTAGACAACCTTATCTGTGAGAAGACGCAATTAGAAGAGCAGCTCAAGAAGCAGAATTCGAAATTTCCTCAGTGTCTTTACTAGCTTTTATTTAGCTTTTATTTGGGACTTTTAAAAGCAATTATTTGTATTCCGTTTCAAAATTAATAAAAACGTTTTCTTTTACCGCAATGTTTATAAGTAGTTGGGATCTCATGAAGTCTTATTCATCTTGCATTGCATTATTTCTTTATTCACTTCAAGAAACTCAATTTCATTTTTATAGGTATTGTAACAATGGATTTCAAGAGAAAAGCATTGGAGTACACTTTTCAGAGTCCTAACATTGAAAGCTTAAAAGAACTAGCAGATCTCATCGAGAACCGTCACGCCTTCGCAACAGAATATGGAGAAGTCTTCCGTTTTCTCAAACTCAAGATGAAAGGAGGGCTGTTGGAGACCCTTGTTCAGTTTTATGATCCACTGTACCATTGTTTCACTTTTCCGAATTACTAGTTGATGCTGACTCTAGAAGAGTATTTTGATTTCTTGAGGACGCCTGTGATGGCCCGACCTATATTTACCGGCCAGGAGGACTTACCCAGTCACCAAGAAATTGCAAACGCTACTCATCTCAGCTTAGCAGATGTTCAAGTGTACTTAACCACCAAGGAAGGAGTCCTCAGATTCCCAGCTGATTTCCTGATTGAAAAAGTCTGTTACCCTGCTGAAAGAAAAGAAGTCCTTATCTTGGAAGCCACCTTTGCTTTGTTGGTCTATGGGATTTTCTGGTTCCCAAAGATCGATGATTTTGTTGACATGAATGCAATTAAGCTGTTCATCCTTAAGAACCCAGTCCCTACTTTGTTAGCTGACACATACTATTAAATCCACTCGAGGAATGCTGAAGAAGGAGGACATATCGTTTGTTGTACCGCTCTGTTGTATTCATGGTTCATTGCTCGCCTGACTCGGCATCCGTCTATTTGGGAAGAGGAAGAGTCGCCCCGTTGGTCCGAGATAGTTATGGCCCTTACTCACTCTGACATTGTGTGGTACGACCCTACCTATGGAGGTATATGTATGATTCCTAGCATCGAAGGATTTACTAACATACCGCTTATTGGGAGAGAAGGATGCATAAGTTACAACCCTGCTTTGGCTCGCCTCCAATTTGGGCATCCTATGATCGAAGTACCTGACCAAACTCTGTTAGAAGGGATCTTTCTCAAAGAAGGAGAAGATCCAGACCTGAAGACCGTCATAATTTACGCATGGAGATACGTAAATAAGGAAGGAAAGACCGCTTTAGGATACCCCAACTGTGTTGTCTTTGAAGAATATCTGCATTGGGTGCGAGAAAGAGCTCTCGACCTTAAGATGCCATTCCCTTTTCATGAACCCATGGTTTTGGCTTTTCACGATCCAGATTGGTTTGATGTGAGTGAAGCAGATCAGTTGAAGGCTGCCTTGGATGAAGCTCGGAAACTGAAGGCCGCTTGGAGGAACAAGTTTTTCACCCTCAAAGTAGAGAAAGAGAAGTCTCAGAAGCTGCCAGAGATAGAATTTGCAAAGAAGAGGAAGGCGCAAGAGGATTTATTTTCTTCTCACACCTCTTCCAGAACTGTCGCCAGAGATGATCTTCCCCCAGCTACTATGGCTTAGAAGGAATGTGTCGATCGACTCATCAATGAGAAGGCCGAATTACAAGAACGCGTCAGCCAGTTAGAAGAAGAACTTCGCGCACAAAAGGAGCATAGGGAGTAGATCTCCAAGTTTCTCTTTTGCTTTTGGTTCAATGTAATAAACTCTCAAAAGATTACTTTGCTTTTGTAATGCTTCAAACAACAAAATAAAATAAGTTTTTCCAACGTTGCAATACCGGAAAATAATTTGAGTTTCTTGAAGTTTCATACTCATTTGCATTTTTGCATAAGCATAGCATTGTTTGCATTCCAGGGTCTCACTCTTGCTTCATCTCCATAGACAAACTGAATCACCAGTACGACACTCGAGCTAGTTAACGCCAGAAGATGGATCAACTAGAACAAGAGAACAGAATGCTCCGTGATGAAGTTGCAGTTCTGAAGGAAAGTTTGGAGAGGCTGAATGGTCTAGTGGAAGCTTTGTCCAATCAAGCCGCACTCAACAACCAAGAGGTTCCGAGGACCGTGATCTCTGAAGTAACCCCCGCACCGATCCCAGTGGTGTCTTTTGTTGCTGAAATGTCCTACAACATGCCTCAAGGTTTTCCATGGGGGTTGTCCCCTAATTTATTTTCGACCGGTTACCGTCCGTCTGTGTCTGAGATCCCTGCTGTGACCACTGTTCAAGCTGCTCCTGTAGTTTCTGCTGTGATGACTACTGCATCTCCACATGTGAATGTTATTCCGTATATTCTGGATGAACCAATTTTACATTGGTCGCCGACCGAAACTGTGGGTTTGGAAGAGAGGATGGACGAATTTCAAGACCAATTTTCTGAAATGCAAAAGGAGTTGAAGGCTCTTCGTGGGAAGGATTTGTTTGGAAAGAGTGCTTCTGAGCTGTGCTTGGTCCCAAATGTCAAGGTTCCTCTGAAGTTCAAGGTCCCTGATTTTGAGAAATACAAGGGGATTACTTGCCCTCAAAGTCATCTTATTATGTATGCCAGGAAGATGTCTGCCCAAACTGACAATGATCAACTGCTCATTCACTATTTCCAAGATAGTCTGACAGGCGCTGCGCTCAAGTGGTACATGGGGTTGGATAGTGCAAAGATTCGGACTTTCAATGATCTAGGGGGAGCCTTTGTCAAGCAGTATAAGTATAATATGGACATGGCTCCTGACCGTGATCAGTTGAGGGTTATGACACAGAAAGATAAGGAGAGTTTCAAGGAATATGCTCAACTTTGGCGCGAGTTGGCCGCACAAGTCATACCGCCATTAGAAGAAAAGGAGATGACCAAGATTTTTCTGAAGACCCTTGGTCCTTTCTTTTATGAGAAGATGGTAGCCAGTGCACCCAGTGACTTTACTGAAATGGTTAATATGGGAATGCGCTTGGAAGAAGGTGTCCGTGAGGGAAGATTGGCTAAGGAAGAGAGTACTCCTAGCAATGTTAAGAAATATGGGAGTGGTTTTGTGAAGAAAAAGGAACATGGGGTGAACGCCGTGCAGGAAGGGAGACTTGGAAGGAGGTACTTGTTGCACCCCAAAATTTGCCCTCACAATACAAGACTTTGTGTTCTAAGAAGGTTCACAAGGTTCACAAGTTTACAATTGGTCAGAAGAGTTGACAATTCCCTCAGACAATGCACCTCCTAAGCAGTGCATCCAAAACTAGGGTTTTGGCTTTAATCAGGCTAAATGGACTTCCAAGACTTCAAGTGAGCTTCATAACATCTTATATGTGTATAAGAACCCCCATGTCAAGTTTCAAGACTTTTCTCAAAAGTTTGCTCAGTCAGATGATCAGATAAGTCAAAAGCAGTCAATGCAGTTAAAAGGTCAAACTGAGGTCAACTGTGGTCAAACCAAAGTCAAACTTCATGATTTTTTTTGCCAACATCAAAGAGAGGTTGGGTGAGAAATATTATCATAATAACTGTAATACCCCAAATTTTGCCCTAAGATTTGTCGTCGCATTTCATTGCATTTAATCAATTACTAACAAATTTGTGTAGTCGTTTGACTTTTTGCAGGTAAATATCATATGGCATGCACTTTTTTTTTCTAAAAAGTAAAAATGGCACAATTGGCAGGAGGACATGTGTAAGGAGTTATGAGTGTGAGAGGTTGAGAGTTCGAATCTCACCTTTGGCACTTTTTGTTGTTTTTATTATTTTTACTCTAAATTTTTCTATCTTTCATTAAAAAAAATAACAAAAATAGTTTTTTATTATTATTTAATTATTATTTTCGTATTTTAATTAAATCATTTTTTAAAATATTATTTTTTTCACTTTTTTCTAAATTATTCATAAAAATATCCAAAAAATCATGAAATAAAAAAATATTGAAAAAATTTTGTTCTTTTTATAATATTTTTTATTTTAGGAATCAATAGGATTATTAGTTTTTATTTTAAGTTTATTTTAATTACTTTAAATTATTTAAATTTTATTTTTTCTTAACTAATTATTTAGTTTGGGCTTTAAAATGGGCTTTAGGGACATTATTGACAATTTGGTGTTAACCCTAATTTGTTCCCTATATATACATGTGTTGCCTTGTTGGAAAAAAAGGGAGAGAATGAAAAAAACCTAAGAGGAGTGAGTGCCGTTTGCCGTTATTTAGTTTTCTTCTTCATCCATTACTATTGTTTCTTTTTCTTCATCGTTTACCGTTATTTCTTTTCCTTCATCTATTACTGTTGTTTCTTTTTCTTCATCTTTTACCGTTATTTCTTTTTCTTCATCTATTACCGTTATTTCTTTTTCTTTATCTATTACTGTTACGTTTATATATATATATATAATTTTTAAATTGTTAGAGTTTATATATATAAGATTTTTGATCGAATTATGTCGATACGATGTTTGCACATTTGTGTGCATGACGCGTGACATTTGTGTTAGTTCGATCTGGTTGCGATGATCGCATTTTTGTGTGAGCAATAATACTATTTTTTGCTTAATTTCTTTTTCTTTGCGATAAATTTTGTTTCGTCCGATTTAGATCTGGTTGCGATGAGCGCATTTCTGCGTTAGCAACATTGTTGGGTTATTTGGCACATTTAAAATTCATTATTGCTTTATTATTATTATTATTATTATTATTATTATTATTATTATTATTATTATTATTATCATTATTTATTATTATTATCATTATTATCATTATTATTACCATTATTATTATTATTGTTATCATTAATTTATTAAAATTTGTTATAATATAAAAATCTGTTTTTTAAAATAAATGACATTAACATCTTTTTTCCAAATTAATATGAAAACCTAATTTTTATTTTCTATATGATTCTATGTATATATTTATTATAATTCTTGTAAATTTTTGTAAATAAAATTAAACCTTATAAACACTTAATGTAAAATTTTGGTGAATGTGATTATTGATTAGTTAAAATTTGTTTTCATCATAATGTGTAAATATTTTTCTTAATAATTGTTAATATATAATTAGAGATAATTAAATTTTTGTAAATGATTAAGAAATTTATAATTATGTTATATTTAGAACTTTATATTATAGTAATTATTTAATCATTTATGTTTCTAAATAAAAATCAAATCTTATGATATTTAGAACTTTATATTATAGTAATTATTTAATCATTTATGTTTCTAAATAAAAATCAAATCTTATGATATTTAGAACTTTATATTATAGTAATTATTTAATCATTTATGTTTCTAAATAAAAATCAAATCTTATATTTAATCACGTTATTAATTAATTATTATTGCTAATCATATTTTGTTGCTTATTATTATTTTGAAATTTCTATCTTATTATTTTTTCTAACTTTGTCTATTTTTCTCATTATTATTGTTTCAACTAATTATTTTCACTAACTTTATATTTATACTAACCTTATTTAATTTTTCTTATTATTTACTAACCCTAATATTTTATTTGCTTATTTGTTATTTTTTTTATTTATTATAATTTTGTAATTGCCTCTTGGATGTAAATTGTAATTACTTGATTATTATTATCATTATGGTTAGTAATTAGGGAGTGCTAATATGTATGATATTTAAAAAAATAAATTAGATCATTTTAATATAAGATAATTAAATTAAACATTTCACACACGTAAGTCGATTTTAATCGCCGTCTCACTTCCTAAGGATATCCCTCAAGTTGCCTACGAATAATGGTTAAGTGGGGTGTATAAAGCAAGTCCCTCAAATGAAAAATCATCAAAGTCCCTTATGGTTGCCTTTACGAATCGAGTCCCTTTCGAAAAATGATGATAGTCCCTCCAGTTTGCTTATTACACCCCACAATGGCCTTCAAAAATCCAATTGTCCCTCACATGTCCCTTAACATCCAAAGTAAGGACTACCTACTCCATTATAGTAGGGATAGTCTTACTAAGGAAAGGATAAAGAATAAGAAAGACCTTAAAACATTAGGGTAGGCTACTCCTAGATACTTGCTCACTTCAAAACTTTTTCACACTTAAACAAATTTTCAACAAGTTTTCAAACAAGTTCTTAACACATCCTTACATGGATTATTTATTAACTATTCTGAAAATTTTCTATTCACACACTACACTTTCAAAACAATTCAAAAGTGAGCTTAAGTACCTAAGAGCCCATGGATAACCATGGATGAAAAGGGTGCTAACACCTTCCCTTTTCATAACCTACCCCCCGGACCCAAAATATTCTCTAAGGTCTTTCCTGTTCTTTTATAACCTTTCCTTATGGATAAAATAAAAGTCGGTGGCGACTCTTGCTATCCGCAACATTGTTTAAAGTCAGTTCTCCCACCGTGTTACAGAACTGGCGACTCTGCTGGGGATTTATTTAAGAGGGGTACCCTTAGGAATTAAGATCACTTTAAATTGTTTGCCTTGTTTGCTTTATTATTATATTGTTGGGGTGCTCTTATGTGTGAAAGGTCCTAACCCGGATCTAGTGTACCTTAGGTAAATGGCAATAGACCAAGGAAACTGTACGACGTATATCGATACGGTTGATCTGGTGGCCATAGTTAGTGCGACTTCTTGGTTGGTGCTTATATTCCTTAAGTCAAGTTGAGGATAATATTGAGGCTGCCATATGTTGTCAATGCACTAACTGACTTTTAGAACCCTAGTTAACTCATCTTGGCCTTTAGAAAGTAGTGAGGTAACCGGCTTTGGTGCAGACTGAAGTTGGTTGACACTCGATACTACGCTCATTGAGATCTTAAACTTGGAGGGTTTTGGTTGGCAAGTAAGTTGCCTTCTGAACAACCACCCTTGTGAAGGATCAATGATATTGAGATCCCTTAGAACCTGGTTACTTTTGTAGGACAGGATGAACCATCTAACTTCAGGGGAGGGTACTTGCCTTTGAACCTCATGCAAGCCTTTAAACCTAGGGCTATGGTGTGACTTGTTTGTGTGTGCCACATGTTTGTGATTGAGCATGACATCATGACATCATCATGCATCATAAGCATATCATTTTCCCTAACCATTTCAAGGACCAAAGGATTTATCTTTGTTCTTTGTTGTAGGTCATGGCTTCTGCTCGTAGAAACACCATCAGGATCAACTTTGTAGGGATACCTGCTAAGCTCAAGGAGTTGGTTTCCCTAGTGCCTGATCATTCCCAGTTCAACAAGAGACATGGTCACTTATTGGATCTAGTTACTTCAGGGTTTAGTGAAGACATGATGAGTGTGCTGTTTCAGTTCTTTGACCCTAAGCACCATTGCTTTACATTTCCTGATTATCAGCTGGTTCCAACCATGGAGGAGTTCTCTAAACTTCTGGGTATACCTGTTCTTGATCAGAAGCCATTCACAGGCTTAGAGAAGGAGCTTAAATCAGAAGTTATTGCTGCAGCTCTACATCTAAAGAAGTCTGACATTGTTCTAGAGACGAGAAGTGGAGTTAAAGGTATTCTTGCCAAGGTATTAGTGGATAAAGCTCAAATGTTCTTGAAGGTTATGAGCTACGATGCTGTTGAGGAGATCTTAGCCTTATTGATTTATGGCTTAGTGTTGTTCCCCAATCCTGATCAGTTCATAGACGTTCATGCCATCAATATATTCCTGAGTCACAATCCAGTGCCTACCTTACTTGGAGACATCCTACATTCTCTTCACACCCGTACTACAAGGGCAAGAGGAACTTTGATGTGCTGCATACCTTTACTTTCTAGGTGGTTTATTTCTCACCTTCCTCGCTCAGTAATGAAGAATGAGCAAGGGTTCAGATGGTCCAAGAGGATCATGTCACTTTCTCACTCAGACATCCATTGGTGCTCCAGATCTATGGAGAATGTCACCATCATTGACCGTTGTGGGGAGTTTCCTAATGTGCCACTTCTAGGCATAAGAGGAGGCATCACCTACAACCCATCTCTAGCTTTACGACAGTTTGGTTACGCCCGGAGCGATGGTCCACATGACATGTTGATTCAGGGCATTGTGTTTGATTACGACAACGATCTTCAGGGTTACCGTCAGAGATTCATCCGAGCTTGGGGAAAGGTAAACAGGATTGACAGCAAGACACTGGAGCCTAAGTACACCATTCCTATGGAGGCTTATCTCAGATGGGTACGATTTCGTGCTCAGACACTCATGATGCCATATCCTGCCATCCTACCAGTTACCATGGAACCTGTTGCTGAAGGAGACACAGCTTATACCATCCTTCACCCAGACATGCCTACTGATATGGAAGACTTGCAGAGATCATGGATCCAACTGAAAGAGCAAAGGGATACTTTCGAGGCTCATTACAAAGCAAGCCAAGCAAGGATCCTAGAGCTAACAAAGCTACTTCATGAGGAACGAAACCTCAACTCATACCTCAACACAAAGAGGAAACGTCCATGGGAGACTTAAAACCCCATCTTTTGTACTTATTTCGTTTTCATTTTTTGTAAGCCTAAAAGGCAAAACAGGTTATTACTAATAAAAAGTTACTTTCTTGTTTGTTTAAGCAAATTTAAATCCTGCGGTCCTTGAAAACATTGCATATGCATTCCCATATCATTGCATCACAGGTTTATAATTGTGCACAGGTTTCTCATCTTCTAGCTGTTTATTTCAGCAATGGCTCTTGAACAATCTGTTAAGGATCTCCAGGCACAGAATGCACAGTTCCAAGAGCTGATCCTGAACCTATCCAAGGGGCAGGATGAATTGAAGACACTGCTGGCCAAGAAGACTAAGAAGGCTAGAAGATCAGCTGGGGCATACTCCCTCAAAGATTTCTATGCTCTCCCTGTTATTATGTTCTGAAGCTCATGCCAAGTCATTGATCAAGTTTCTAAAGATGGCTCATGTACCCAGTGCAATTTCTGTGGACCAGTTTGAGAATTGTGTTGCTCACCTGACCTATGACAACGGGTTAGGATTTTCTGATGCTGACTTGACCCCTGCCAAGAGGGATCATAACAGGGCCTTGCATATTTCAATTGAATGCAGGGGCACTACCCTGTCTCATGTGCTGATAGACAATGGTTCCTCTCTGAATGTGTTGCCTAAGGAAGTCCTGAACAAGCTGAGTCCTGAAGATACGGTATTGAAGCCCAGTAATATTGTGGTAAAGGCTTTTGATGGTTCTAGAAGAGTAGTGCATGGGGAAATTGATCTTCCAATCAAGGTTGGTTCTCAGGTGTTCACTGCTACATTCTATGTGATGGATATTCGTCCTTCGTACTCATGTCTGCTTGGTCGTCCCTGGATCCATGGGGCAGGTGCTGTGACCTCCACATTACATCAAAAGTTGAGATATCCGGTGAATGGAAAAGTTGTTACTGTCTTTGGAGAGGAAGAATACTTTGTCAGCCATGTAAACACTTTCAACTTGGAGGCATGGATTTTTCCTACTGTGGGTGCTGGACTCAATAATTGGACAGCTGAAGATGTTATCCCTATCTCCTTTAGTCAGGAGTAAATACTATTACTGTGTTATGTTTTTAAATTTGCAATTTTTGGAACAATTAAAACTTTCAAGCCATGTGCCTTACCCGGGGCACAATGGTGTGCTTGTTACGGGTTGTCATTTCATTTGCATACTGCATTCAATAAAATCAGTGGACGTTTCGTTTTCGTAAATATTGTGTTCCTTGTCTTTCTTTTTCTTTTATTTTTGCTTTATCAGCTATGTGTTCTTACACACACCCACGTCACTAAAATGCAGATCCTCATCCACTCTGGATCCAGTTGATAACAGTTCTACTATTGCCAATTACAATTTCGAGAATCCGATCTATCAAACTGAAGACGGAAACGAGGACGATTGTGAAATACCTGTAGAGCTTGCTAGGTTATTACAACAAGAAGAGAAAGCTATACAGCCACATGAAGAGCCAGTCGAAGTTGTGAATCTGGGAACTAAAGAAAACAGAAAAGAGGTCAAGATAGGGGCTGATTTAGAGGACAGTGTCAAGAGCAGGTTGATTCAGATGCTACGTGACTATGTGGAGATCTTTGCTTGGTCTTATGAAGATATGCCAGGGTTGGATACAGACATTGTGGTTCACCGTTTGCCAGTGAAAGAAGATTGTCGTCCAAAGAAGCAGAAGGTTCGTTGTATGCGTCCTGAAATGTCAGAAAAGATCAAAGCAGAGGTAATGAAACAGTTCAATGCAGGGTTCTTGGCCGTAACTTCTTATCCTCAGTGGGTTGCAAATGTGGTACCAGTTCCTAAGAAAGATGGTAAGGTACGTATGTGTGTAGACTACAGAGATCTGAACAAGGCTAGCCCTAAAGATGACTTTCCACTTCCTCATATTGATATTCTGGTAGACAACACTGCTCAGCATAAGGTATTCTCTTTTATGGATGGTTTCTCTGGTTACAATTAAATCAAGATGGCACCTGAAGATATGGAGAAGACTACATTTGTGACACAGTGGGGCACCTTTTGCTATAAGGTAATGCCATTTGGTTTGAAGAATGCAGGGGCAACGTATCAGCGTGCTATGGTGGCTTTGTTTCATGATATGATTCATCATGAGATAGAGGTATATGTGGATGATATGATAGCCAGATCTCAGAATAAAGAGCAACATCTTGATCATCTGCACAAGTTGTTTGAGAGGTTGAAGAAATACAAGTTGAGATTGAACCCAAACAAGTGTACTTTTGGAGTTAGATCTGGAAAACTCTTGGGTTTCATTGTCAGTGGAAAAGGTATTGAAGTAGATCCTGCAAAAGTGAAAGCTATACGAGAGATGCCAGCTCCCCGTACTGAGAAGGAGGTTAGAGGTTTCTTGGGACGATTGAACTACATTGCAAGATTTATTTCCCAGTTAACTACCATCTGTGAGCCAATCTTCAAGTTGTTGAAGAAAGATCAGGTGATGGAATGGAATGATGAGTGCCAGACTGCCTTTGATGAAATCAAAAGATATCTGCTAGAGCCACCAATTTTGATGCCACCAGTTGATGGAAGACCCTTGATTATGTATTTAACAGTATTAGACAACTCAATGGGGTGTGTATTGGGGCAACATGACGAGTCTGGTCGAAAAGAGCAGGCAATATACTACCTTAGCAAAAAGTTTACCGACTGTGAAACAAGATACTCACTGCTCGAGAAAACTTGCTGCGCTCTGGCATGGGCTGCTCGCCGACTAAGACAGTATATGTTGACCCACACTACCTTGTTGATTTCGAAGATGGATCCAATCAAGTACATATTTGAGAAACCTGCTCTCTCCGGAAGAATTGCAAGATGGCAAATGATCTTGACGGAATATGATATACAGTATACTACTCAGAAGGCCATTAAGGGGAGTGTTGTTGCTGATCATTTGGCTCATCAAGCAGTAGATGATTACCAGTCAATGAATTTTGAGTTCCCTGATGAAGACATTATGTCTGTTACCAAAGAACCTGGACAGTATGACGGACCTGAACAAGGATCCCGATGGACTATGGTTTTTGATGGTGCCTCCAATGCACATGGTAATGGTGTTGGTGTTGTGATTAGTTCCCCTGAAGGTTGTCATACCCCGATTACTGCCAGACTTTGTTTCTATTGTACCAATAACATGGCTGAGTATGAGGCATGTATCATGGGTATGCAAGTTGCTATTGATATGAAGATTCAGTTCCTTGAGGTGTATGGAGATTCAGCTCTGGTAGTAAGTCAGATTAAAGGAGATTGGGATACAAAGCATGATAATCTCATTCCTTACAGAGAACATGTGTTGTCTTTGATCCCACATTTCAAAGAGATTACTTTTGGACATATTCCACGAAGAGAGAATCAGTTGGCAGACGCATTGGCCACCATGGCATCTATGTTTGAGATCAGTTGGGATGATGAAGCTCCCAAGATTACCATTGATAGATTTGAGAAGCCTGCATACTGCAATGAGATTGACACTGAAGGGGCAAGTGGACTCCAACATATGAGGGACCATTTGTAGTCAAGACAGTATTCTCAGGAGGTGCCATGATACTGACTACAATGGATGGTGAAGACTTCCCACAACCTGTAAACGCAGACATAGTTAAAAAATACTACGCATAAAAAGAGACCCGCTAGGTTGACAGGCCTAGGCAAAAATAAGGGCATCCCGGCAAACCAAAAGGGTTTGGGCAAAAATTAGGGATATATATATAAAAAGATGTACACCCGGCAAGTCGAAAACCTGAAAAGGCGGCTTGGGCAAAAAAGGGTATCCCGGTGGATTGAAAACCTGAAAGGGCAATCCAGGCAAAAGTTAGGGATTAAAGCGTATGACTATGTCTCGTTTGGATCACTCATGAAACTGCAACCAGTTGTACTACTTACTCAAGCTCAAACAGATAAAGCTCAATCCAATCGTTTCCGTCTCAACAGCAAGAAGATGAGATACTTGAGGGGCAATAGTAGAATTGAAACTCAATAGGATTATTTCCCACATAGCTGATTCTTTTTGTAAAACTTCATTCTCTTACTAGGGTTTATGTCTCCTTGTACAAACTTACCCGTGTATGGGTCACTTTTGATATAAATAAATTCCATCTTTTGAATCCAGATTTACTTTTACCCTATTTACATAAGCGAAACGTCCATTGGTTGTGTTTGAATGTATGTATGCCTTTGAATATGATTGATGTTTACCAGAAATGCATGTATGCTTTTAATATGATTGATGTTTACCAGAAATGCATGAAAATGCAGTAATAGTATTTACTAAGGACGAACGAGGGAAGGATTTCAACGAAGCTTCGCCGGTTCATCTTTACAAGGCAGTTACAAACCATCAGTAGGACTAATCCATTTTCACAAAGTCTAATCTCCCCTGGAATTTATATCCATCTCTTTTATCCTCATACGGATATACGGGAAATTACTTTCCAATAAGGGCACGATGAACGAAGACGGGATGTTATACTTATCCTACTATCAAACGAAAACGAAGGTTATCTATACCCTACTGTCCCCAACAACGGGAGGTTATCTATACCTTGTTATCCCCAACAATGGGAGGTTATCTATACCTTGTTATCCCCAGCAGACGGAGGGTTATGTATTCTTCAACAACGAATCGGGATTTATTTTCCTTGGCCAGCAGTTGTTATACAAGGATATCCAGACACTTCCAGCAGTGTCATATCATACATGCATCATTTACATCATACCATAACATATATGTCTATAGTACATTACCTAAGTGCATCATGTCATACATGCATACATAAAGCATAAACTAATGTTGTTATACAGAATGCTACCTTGTTTTCAGGTTAATTATCCAACAAACAAGCTTATGATCTTTGGGACTGCTTTATTGTAACCTCAGGGTTACTTTATCCTCCTGATGAGTTTCTTATTACTTTGGTACTGCTTTATTGTAACCTCAGGGTTATTTTATCCTCCTGATAGCCTCTCATGACTTCAAGACTGCTTTAGAGCTACTGATTGCTCTATCCTCCTGAAATCATCCTATTACTTCAAGACTGCTTTAGAGCTATTCATTGCTCTATCCTCATGAGGTCATATTACTACTTCAAGACTGCTTTAGAGCTATTCATTGCTCTATCCTCCTGAAGCCATCTAATTATTTCAAGACTGCTTTAGAGTTATCCATTGCTCTATCCTCCTGAAATTACATTATTATTTCAAGACTGCTTTAGAGCTATCCATTGCTCTATCCTCCTGAAATCATTACTTCAAGACTGCTTTAGAGCTATTGATTGCTCTATCCTCCTGAAATTACATTATTATTTCAAGACTGCTTTAGAGCTATTCATTGCTCTATCCTCCTGAAATCATTACTTCAAGACTGCTTTAGAGCTATTGATTGCTCTATCCTCCTGAAGACATATCACGTTATTATTTCAAGACTGCTTTAGAGCTATTCATTGCTCTATCCTCCTGAAATCATTACTTCAAGACTGCTTTAGAGCTATTGATTGCTCTATCCTCCTGAAGACATATCACGTTATTATTTCAAGACTGCTTTAGAGCTATTCATTGCTCTATCCTCCTGAAATCATTACTTCAAGACTGCTTTAGAGCTATTGATTGCTCTATCCTCCTGAAGACATATCACGTTATTATTTCAAGACTGCTTTAGAGCTATTCATTGCTCTATCCTCCTGAAATCATTACTTCAAGACTGCTTTAGAGTATTCATTGCTCTATCCTCCTGAAATTACATTATTATTTCAAGACTGCTTTAGAGCTATTCATTGCTCTATCCTCCTGAAATCATTACTTCAAGACTGCTTTAGAGCTATTGATTGCTCTATCCTCCTGAAGACATATTACGTTATTATTTCAAGACTGCTTTAGAGTTATCCCGTGCTCTATCCTCCTGAAATTACATTATTATTTCAAGACTGCTTTAGAGCTATCCATTGCTCTATCCTCCTGAAATCATTACTTCAAGACTGCTTTAGAGCTATTGATTGCTCTATCCTCCTGAAGACATATCACATTATTATTTCAAGACTGCTTTAGAGCTATTCATTGCTCTATCCTCCTGAAATCATTACTTCAAGACTGCTTTAGAGTATTCATTGCTCTATCCTCCTGAAATTACATTATTATTTCAAGACTGCTTTAGAGCTATTCATTGCTCTATCCTCCTGAAATCATTACTTCAAGACTGCTTTAGAGCTATTGATTGCTCTATCCTCCTGAAGACATATCACGTTATTATTTCAAGACTGCTTTAGAGCTATTCATTGCTCTATCCTCCTGAAATCATTACTTCAAGACTGCTTTAGAGCTATTGATTGCTCTATCCTCCTGAAGACATATCACATTATTATTTCAAGACTGCTTTAGAGCTATTCATTGCTCTATCCTCCTGAAATCATTACTTCAAGACTGCTTTAGAGTATTCATTGCTCTATCCTCCTGAAATTACATTATTATTTCAAGACTGCTTTAGAGCTATTCATTGCTCTATCCTCCTGAAATCATTACTTCAAGACTGCTTTAGAGCTATTGATTGCTCTATCCTCCTGAAGACATATCACGTTATTATTTCAAGACTGCTTTAGAGTTATCCCTTGCTCTATCCTCCTGAAATTACATTATTATTTCAAGACTGCTTTAGAGCTATCCATTGCTCTATCCTCCTGAAATCATTACTTCAAGACTGCTTTAGAGCTATTGATTGCTCTATCCTCCTGAAGACATATCACATTATTATTTCAAGACTGCTTTAGAGCTATCCATTGCTCTATCCTCCTGAAATCATTACTTCAAGACTGCTTTAGAGCTATTCATTGCTCTATCCTCATGAGGTCATATTACTACTTCAAGACTGCTTTAGAGCTATTCATTGCTCTATCCTCCTGAAGCCATCTAATTATTTCAAGACTGCTTTAGAGTTATCCCTTGCTCTATCCTCCTGAAATTACATTATTATTTCAAGACTGCTTTAGAGCTATCCATTGCTCTATCCTCCTGAAATCATTACTTCAAGACTGCTTTAGAGCTATTGATTGCTCTATCCTCCTGAAGACATATCACATTATTATTTCAAGACTGCTTTAGAGCTATCCATTGCTCTATCCTCCTGAAATCATTACTTCAAGACTGCTTTAGAGCTACTGATTGCTCTATCCTCCTGAAATCATCCTATTACTTCAAGACTGCTTTAGAGCTATCCATTGCTCTATCCTCATGAGGTCATATTACTACTTCAAGACTGCTTTAGAGCTATTCATTGCTCTATCCCCCTGAAGCCATCTAATTATTTCAAGACTGCTTTAGAGTTATCCATTGCTCTATCCTCCTGAAATTACATTATTATTTAAAGACTGCTTTAGAGCTATTCATTGCTCTATCCTCCTGAAATCATTACTTCAAGACTGCTTTAGAGCTATTGATTGCTCTATCCTCCTGAAGACATATCACATTATTACTTCAAGACTGCTTTAGAGCTATTGATTGCTCTATCCTCCTGAAGACATATCACATTATTATTTCAAGACTGCTTTAGAGCTATCCATTGCTCTATCCTCCTGAAATCATTACTTCAAGACTGCTTTAGAGCTACTGATTGCTCTATCCTCCTGAAGACATATCACATTATTATTTCAAGACTGCTTTAGAGCTATTCATTGCTCTATCCTCCTGAAATCATTACTTCAAGACTGCTTTAGAGTATTCATTGCTCTATCCTCCTGAAATTACATTATTATTTCAAGACTGCTTTAGAGCTATTCATTGCTCTATCCTCCTGAAATCATTACTTCAAGACTGCTTTAGAGCTATTGATTGCTCTATCCTCCTGAAGACATATCACGTTATTATTTCAAGACTGCTTTAGAGCTATTCATTGCTCTATCCTCCTGAAATCATTACTTCAAGACTGCTTTAGAGCTATTGATTGCTCTATCCTCCTGAAGACATATCACGTTATTATTTCAAGACTGCTTTAGAGCTATTCATTGCTCTATCCTCCTGAAATCATTACTTCAAGACTGCTTTAGAGTATTCATTGCTCTATCCTCCTGAAATTACATTATTATTTCAAGACTGCTTTAGAGCTATTCATTGCTCTATCCTCCTGAAATCATTACTTCAAGACTGCTTTAGAGCTATTGATTGCTCTATCCTCCTGAAGACATATCACGTTATTATTTCAAGACTGCTTTAGAGTTATCCCTTGCTCTATCCTCCTGAAATTACATTATTATTTCAAGACTGCTTTAGAGCTATCCATTGCTCTATCCTCCTGAAATCATTACTTCAAGACTTCTTTAGAGCTATTGATTGCTCTATCCTCCTGAAGACATATCACATTATTATTTCAAGACTGCTTTAGAGCTATCCATTGCTCTATCCTCCTGAAATCATTACTTCAAGACTGCTTTAGAGCTATTCATTGCTCTATCCTCATGAGGTCATATTACTACTTCAAGACTGCTTTAGAGCTATTCATTGCTCTATCCTCCTGAAGCCATCTAATTATTTCAAGACTGCTTTAGAGTTATCCCTTGCTCTATCCTCCTGAAATTACATTATTATTTCAAGACTGCTTTAGAGCTATCCATTGCTCTATCCTCCTGAAATCATTACTTCAAGACTGCTTTAGAGCTATTGATTGCTCTATCCTCCTGAAGACATATCACATTATTATTTCAAGACTGCTTTAGAGCTATCCATTGCTCTATCCTCCTGAAATCATTACTTCAAGACTGCTTTAGAGCTACTGATTGCTCTATCCTCCTGAAATCATCCTATTACTTCAAGACTGCTTTAGAGCTATCCATTGCTCTATCCTCATGAGGTCATATTACTACTTCAAGACTGCTTTAGAGCTACTCATTGCTCTATCCTCCTGAAGCCATCTAATTATTTCAAGACTGCTTTAGAGTTATCCATTGCTCTATCCTCCTGAAATTACATTATTATTTCAAGACTGCTTTAGAGCTATTCATTGCTCTATCCTCCTGAAATCATTACTTCAAGACTGCTTTAGAGCTATTGATTGCTCTATCCTCCTGAAGACATATCACATTATTACTTCAAGACTGCTTTAGAGCTATTGATTGCTCTATCCTCCTGAAGACATATCACATTATTATTTCAAGACTGCTTTAGAGCCATTCATTGTTCTATCCTCCTGAAATCATATCATTGCTTCAAGACTGCTTTAGGGTTATCACTATTGATTGCTCTATCCTCATGAAGACATGCTGCTACATCATTATTATTCCAGACTCCTGACAGCTTTCATCATACACCCATATTTTGAACTGCTCCCCCCCTAGTGGCATCTTTAAGCCCACTCAATCATATTCAACTAGCCATCTGTACCACTCTAGTGCACTGGTGAGTGCAAATTTTTGGGCTTTTGTGTTCAATCCCCTTCAACCTTCCAGGTTACGACTGGCAAATATACCAATCTAACCCCTCAGGTTTCAGAAAATTGAACAGGGGCAGCTGTTGCACCCCAAAATTTGCCCTCACAATACAAGACTTTGTGTTCTAAGAAGGTTCACAAGGTTCACAAGTTTACAATTGGTCAGAAGAGTTGACAATTCCCTCAGACAATGCACCTCCTAAGCAGTGCATCCAAAACTAGGGTTTTGGCTTTAATCAGGCTAAATGGACTTCCAAGACTTCAAGTGAGCTTCATAACATCTTATATGTGTATAAGAACCCCCATGTCAAGTTTCAAGACTTTTCTCAAAAGTTTGCTCAGTCAGATGATCAGATAAGTCAAAAGCAGTCAATGCAGTTAAAAGGTCAAACTGAGGTCAACTGTGGTCAAACCAAAGTCAAACTTCATGATTTTTTTTGCCAACATCAAAGAGAGGTTGGGTGAGAAATATTATCATAATAACTGTAATACCCCAAATTTTGCCCTAAGATTTGTCGTCGCATTTCATTGCATTTAATCAATTACTAACAAATTTGTGTAGTCGTTTGACTTTTTGCAGGTAAATATCATATGGCATGCACTTTTTTTTTTCTAAAAAGTAAAAATGGCACAATTGGCAGGAGGACATGTGTAAGGAGTTATGAGTGTGAGAGGTTGAGAGTTCGAATCTCACCTTTGGCACTTTTTGTTGTTTTTATTATTTTTACTCTAAATTTTTCTATCTTTCATTAAAAAAAATAACAAAAATAGTTTTTTATTATTATTTAATTATTATTTTCGTATTTTAATTAAATCATTTTTTAAAATATTATTTTTTTCACTTTTTTCTAAATTATTCATAAAAATATCCAAAAAATCATGAAATAAAAAAATATTGAAAAAATTTTGTTCTTTTTATAATATTTTTTATTTTAGGAATCAATAGGATTATTAGTTTTTATTTTAAGTTTATTTTAATTACTTTAAATTATTTAAATTTTATTTTTTCTTAACTAATTATTTAGTTTGGGCTTTAAAATGGGCTTTAGGGACATTATTGACAATTTGGTGTTAACCCTAATTTGTTCCCTATATATACATGTGTTGCCTTGTTGGAAAAAAAGGGAGAGAATGAAAAAAACCTAAGAGGAGTGAGTGCCGTTTGCCGTTATTTAGTTTTCTTCTTCATCCATTACTATTGTTTCTTTTTCTTCATCGTTTACCGTTATTTCTTTTCCTTCATCTATTACTGTTGTTTCTTTTTCTTCATCTTTTACCGTTATTTCTTTTTCTTCATCTATTACCGTTATTTCTTTTTCTTTATCTATTACTGTTACGTTTATATATATATAATTTTTAAATTGTTAGAGTTTATATATATAAGATTTTTGATCGAATTATGTCGATACGATGTTTGCACATTTGTGTGCATGACGCGTGACATTTGTGTTAGTTCGATCTGGTTGCGATGATCGCATTTTTGTGTGAGCAATAATACTATTTTTTGCTTAATTTCTTTTTCTTTGCGATAAATTTTGTTTCGTCCGATTTAGATCTGGTTGCGATGAGCGCATTTCTGCGTTAGCAACATTGTTGGGTTATTTGGCACATTTAAAATTCATTATTGCTTTATTATTATTATTATTATTATTATTATTATTATTATTATTATTATTATTATTATTATTATTATTATCATTATTTATTATTATTATTATCATTATTATCATTATTATTACCATTATTATTATTATTGTTATCATTAATTTATTAAAATTTGTTATAATATAAAAATCTGTTTTTTAAAATAAATGACATTAACATCTTTTTTCCAAATTAATATGAAAACCTAATTTTTATTTTCTATATGATTCTATGTATATATTTATTATAATTCTTGTAAATTTTTGTAAATAAAATTAAACCTTATAAACACTTAATGTAAAATTTTGGTGAATGTGATTATTGATTAGTTAAAATTTGTTTTCATCATAATGTGTAAATATTTTTCTTAATAATTGTTAATATATAATTAGAGATAATTAAATTTTTGTAAATGATTAAGAAATTTATAATTATGTTATATTTAGAACTTTATATTATAGTAATTATTTAATCATTTATGTTTCTAAATAAAAATCAAATCTTATGATATTTAGAACTTTATATTATAGTAATTATTTAATCATTTATGTTTCTAAATAAAAATCAAATCTTATGATATTTAGAACTTTATATTATAGTAATTATTTAATCATTTATGTTTCTAAATAAAAATCAAATCTTATGTTTAATCACGTTATTAATTAATTATTATTGCTAATCATATTTTGTTGCTTATTATTATTTTGAAATTTCTATCTTATTATTTTTTCTAACTTTGTCTATTTTTCTCATTATTATTGTTTCAACTAATTATTTTCACTAACTTTATATTTATACTAACCTTATTTAATTTTTCTTATTATTTACTAACCCTAATATTTTATTTGCTTATTTGTTATTTTTTTTATTTATTATAATTTTGTAATTGCCTCTTGGATGTAAATTGTAATTACTTGATTATTATTATCATTATGGTTAGTAATTAGGGAGTGCTAATATGTATGATATTTAAAAAAATAAATTAGATCATTTTAATATAAGATAATTAAATTAAACATTTCACACACGTAAGTCGATTTTAATCGCCGTCTCACTTCCTAAGGATATCCCTCAAGTTGCCTACGAATAATGGTTAAGTGGGGTGTATAAAGCAAGTCCCTCAAATGAAAAATCATCAAAGTCCCTTATGGTTGCCTTTACGAATCGAGTCCCTTTCGAAAAATGATGATAGTCCCTCCAGTTTGCTTATTACACCCCACAATGGCCTTCAAAAATCCAATTGTCCCTCACATGTCCCTTAACATCCAAAGTAAGGACTACCTACTCCATTATAGTAGGGATAGTCTTACTAAGGAAAGGATAAAGAATAAGAAAGACCTTAAAACATTAGGGTAGGCTACTCCTAGATACTTGCTCACTTCAAAACTTTTTCACACTTAAACAAATTTTCAACAAGTTTTCAAACAAGTTCTTAACACATCCTTACATGGATTATTTATTAACTATTCTGAAAATTTTCTATTCACACACTACACTTTCAAAACAATTCAAAAGTGAGCTTAAGTACCTAAGAGCCCATGGATAACCATGGATGAAAAGGGTGCTAACACCTTCCCTTTTCATAACCTACCCCCCGGACCCAAAATATTCTCTAAGGTCTTTCCTGTTCTTTTATAACCTTTCCTTATGGATAAAATAAAAGTCGGTGGCGACTCTTGCTATCCGCAACATTGTTTAAAGTCAGTTCTCCCACCGTGTTACAGTACTCACCATCATACCAAGTTGCGGCAGTATCACCAGTGTTTAATGCTCCCGCTTATCAGCCTCAACAGTCTCCGCAACCGAGTCAGCCACCTCAATCCACCAATGCTCAACAGTCACAACCTCAGCAAAATCTGCAGTATTCTCAGCAGAATCGGTCGTTCAACAATCAGGGTCGTGTGTATAGAAGGATAAATTTTGAGCCTATTCCTATGAAATATGCTGAATTGTTTCCAGCTTTGGTCCAGAAGGGCCATATTCAGACAGAAGCTCCACATATGGTTCCTGCAAATCCTCCTCCTTCTTATAGAGCTGACAGGTTTTGCCCTTACCATCAGGGTGCTCCAGGGCATGATATTGATAGTTGTTTTGGTATGAAAGCAGATGCTCAGAGGCTCATTAAGTGCAGAATTTTGTCCTTCAAAGATTTCGACCCTAATGTGCAAGTTAATCTGTTACCCCCGCATGGTTCACCCTCTATTAACATGATTCAAGACTGTTTGGCAGATGATGATCAGAAAGTTTCAGTTGAAAGGGCCGAAGAGGTTTGTGTTATAGTGCCTCACTTTAAAGAAGTGGAGCGTATCGAAATCGTGTATAATAGCAGAAAGCCGACTATTACCCCGTTGGTAATCAATGTGCCTGGACCTGTCCCTTATACTTCCAGTAAGGCTATCCCCTATAGGTACAACGCTACAATGTTGGAGAATGGAAAGGAAGTGCCTTTACCCACTGTACCTTCAGTAGTTAACATTGCAGATGTCAGTAGAGTAACAAGGAGTGGTCGAGTCTACCCGACTGTACCACCAAAAGAAAAAGAGGTCTCATTGGAACAACCAGGCTCGAAGGATCCGATTGTGGGGCAATCTGATGGATCCAATTTGTCCAATTCAGATGAGTGTCTAAAAGTGATCAAGAGGAGTGAGTATAAGTTTGCAGATCAGCTCCTGCAAACCCCGTCGAAGATTTCTGTGTTGCAATTACTGATGAGTTCTGAGGCTCATAGAGAAGCGCTCCAGAAAATATTAGAACAAGCATATGTTGAACAAGATGTGACCATGGAGCAGTTTGACAATATCATTGGTAATATTACTTCATGTGACAATCTGGGTTTTAATGAGGATGATCTCCCAGAGGAAGGAAGGAAACATAACATGGCTTTACATATTTCTGTGAACTGCGGAAACGACTCTCTGTCCAGTGTGTTGATTGATACTGGATCTTCTCTAAATGTGATGCCTAGAACTACTCTATCTAAGCTATCCTATCAGGGATCGCCGATGAGGCCAAGTCATGTTATTGTCAAGGCTTTTGATGGGTCAAGGAAAACGGTAATTGGGGAGGTGGATTTGCCGATGACTATTGGATTACAGACTTTTATGATCACGTTTCAGGTCATGGACATTTGTGTCGCCTATAGCTATTTGCTAGGGAGGCCATGGATACATGAAGCTGGGGCAGTTACTTCCACTCTGCATCAGAAGTTGAAATATGTTTTTGAGGAAAAAACGGTTACAGTTTGTGGGGAAAGAGCCTTGGTGGTGAGTCACTTGTCATCATTCTCATATGTCGAAGCTGAGGAAAAGGTTGGCACGCAATTTCAAGCTTTGTCTATTGTGGGCGAGGGTGTCCGGAAATCTCAGGCATCTATGTCATCATTTAAAGACGCGTAGCGAGTAGTGAACAGTGGTCCTCAGACAATTTAGGGAAAGGTGTTGTCTTTGCCAGAAAACAGAAATAAGAAAGGTCTTGGTTTCACCAGCAGCTCTGCTCAACAAACTACCAGAAGCCCAGGGTTTCCGCTGATTAATGAAGTGTTCCGTAGTGGATGAGTCGTCCATCATCCTCAGGTTAATGTTGTGTCAAAGGATGAGCTTGAAGGCTACATATCAGATGGTTCTGCAAGGTCCTCCATTCCTTACGAAGACTATGAGCCCTATATGGAAGATCCAGGCTATGTTTCAGATGAATATGACTATACCTTTGGAGTTTATGCTGTCACCAAGGAAGATTCAGATGGGGATATTCCAGACTTCGTAACCCCAGGCGTTTTGGTTAAGAACTGGAGTATGGTTGAAGCCCCTGTCGTCGTTCATATATCTAAGTAAAGCATTTGTTTTTTAAAATTTTCGCTCTGCCCAAGGCGAAACTGTATTTATTAGGGCTTACTTTAAAATAATTCCCTTTGCTCTGCCCAAAGCCAAGGTGACTTTGTTGGGCGTGTCTTTTTGGTTTTGCTATCATCAATAAATTACTTTCATTTT
This sequence comes from Lathyrus sativus, assembly GCA_963859935.3. Classification (NCBI taxonomy): domain Eukaryota; kingdom Viridiplantae; phylum Streptophyta; class Magnoliopsida; order Fabales; family Fabaceae; genus Lathyrus; species Lathyrus sativus. The sequence goes on from OZ012741.1 coordinate 331,505,803, forward strand.
CATTAGTGTTTTTATATTTATTTACGACGTTGGGAAATAATAAGTAGCATCTCGCGTACACACACTTTCCACTTCACAAAAACTTATTAAAAATCACATCACTTGCGCAGATTGCTACATAAATCACATCCTGGGAATAATGATCCACTGCCTTCTCCGAATTTCGAGTTTCCTGTATATGAAGCCGAGGATGAAGAAGATGATATTCCAGAAGAGATTTCCAGACTGCTTGGGAAGGAAGAGAAAGCTATCCAACCTCATCAGGAGCCGGTGGAAGTAATCAATTTAGGGACAGAAGAAATCCGTAGAGAAGTGAAAATTGGAGCTCTGCTCAAACCTGATGTGAAGAAACAGCTGATTGATTTGCTTGGAGGGTTTGCTGATGTGTTTGCTTAGTCATATCAAGATATGCCTGGATTGGACATTGCTATAGTTGAACATCGTCTACCTTTGAAACCATAGTGTCCGCCAGTAAAACAGAAGCTCGGAAGAACTCGACCTGACATGACTCTAAAGATTAAGGAAGAAGTACAGAAACAGATTGATGCAGGTTTCCTTGTCACTGCCGAGTATCCGCTCTGGTTGGCCAATATTGTGCCTGTTCCAAAGAAGGATGGTAAGGTCCACATGTGTGTAGACTACAGGGATTTGAATAAGGCCAGTCCGAAAGATGATTTCCCGTTACCTCACATTGACATTTTGGTTGACAGTACCGCAAGATATGTGGTTTTCTCCTTTATGGACGGTTTTTCAGGTTACAATCAGATTAGAATGGCTCCCGAGGACAGAGAAAAGACGTCATTCATCACACCCTAGGGCACCTTTTGTTACAAGATTAAGCCGTTTGGATTAAAGAATGCAGGGGCAACATATCAGAGGGCTATGACTACTTTGTTCCATGATATGATGCACAAAGAAATCGAGGTTTATGTGGATGATATGATAGCTAAGTCGAAGACTGAGGATGATCATGTTAAACATCTGTCCAAGCTGTTTGGCCGTTTGAGGGAATACAAGCTCCGTCTGAACCCCAATAAATGTACATTTGGAGTGCGATCAGGGAAACTATTGGGCTTTATTGTCAGTCAAAGAGGGATTGAAGTGGACCCCAATAAAGTGAAAGTTATCCGAGAAATGCCAGCTCCCACCATCGAGAAACAAGTCAGAGGATTTTTGGGAAGTTTGAATTATATCTCCAGGTTTATATCCAACATGACTGCTACATGTAAACCTATTTTCAAGCTTCTGAGGAAAGAACAAGGGTATATTTGGACTGAAGATTGTCAAAAGGCTTTTGATAGTATCAAAGAGTATTTGCTTGAACCACCTATCCTGATACCGCTGGTTGAAGGACGATCTTTGATTATGTATTTGACTGTTTTAGAAGATTCAATGGGTTGTGTGTTCGGTCAACGAGATGAAACAGGAAAGCAAGACCATGCCACTTATTACTTGAGCAAAAAAATTTACCGATTGTGAAACAAGGTACACTATGTTAGAGAAGACTTGTTGTGCTTTGGCGTGGGCCGCCAAACGTTTGCGCCAGTATATGTTGAATCACACCACTTGGTTAGTTTCGAAGATGGATCCTATCAAGTATATTTTTGAAAAGCCCGCTTTGACTGGGAGAATTGCTAGATGGTAGGTGTTGTTGTCTGAATATGATATCGAATACCATACTCAGAAAGCGGTCAGAGGAAGTGTTTTGGCTGATCATTTGGCTCACCAACCTATTTTGGATTATCAACCCTCAAACGATGACTTTCCCGATGAAGATGTTATGTTTTTAAAGATGAAAGATTGTGAAGAACCCATGCATGGGGAAGGACCAGAACCCGGATCTCAATGGGGTTTAGTTTTTGATGGAGCTGTCAACGCTCATGGAAAAGGGATAAGTGCTGTTATTGTGACTCCTCAAGGGACCCACTTCCCATTTACTTCCAGATTGACATTCCAGTGTACTAATAATGAGGCTGAGTATGAAGCATGCATTATGGGTCTTGAGGAAGCAATATATTTGAGAATTAAGAATTTGGACGTGTTCGGTGATTCTGCAGTGGTAATCAATCAAATCACTGGAGAGTGGATAACTCGACATGATAACTTGGTCCCATACAGAGATTATGCTAGAAGACTGTTACCGTTCTTCAATAGAATCAAATTTCATCACATCCCTCGTGATGAGAACAGAATGACAGATGCATTGGAAACTCTGGCCTCGATGATTGTGGTGAACTTTTGGAATGAGTGTCCTCGGATTGAAGTAAAACGTCTTGACAGACCCGCCTACATCTTCGTCGTCGAGGAGGCTGAAGATGGCAAACCTTGGCACCATGACATTGAAGTATTCCTTAGAACTCAAGAATATCCTTTGGGAGCTTCCAACAAGGATAAGAAAACTTTGAGAAGGTTGGCTGGAAATTTTCTTTTGAGTAACAATGTGTTGTACAAGCGGAATTTTGACATGGTCTTGCTGAGATGTGTTGACAAACAAGAAGCAAATACGTTGATGACGGAAATTCACGAAGGATTCTTTGGTACCCACGCCAATGGACATGCCATGGCCAAGAAACTTTTAAGAGCTGGTTATTATTGGATCACGATGGAATCAGATTGTTACAAGTTTGCTAGAAAGTGTCACAAGTGTCAGATTTACGCAGATAAGGTTCATGTGCCTCCGACTTTGTTGAATGTTATTTCATCCCCGTGGTCGTTCTCCATGTGGGGAATTGATGTGATTGGTATGATAGAGCCGAAAGCATCTAATGGACACCGATTCATCTTGGTAGCCATTGATTATTTCACCAAGTGGGTCGAGGCGGCTTCATACGCTAATGTAACTCGACATGTGGTTGTCAAATTTATCAAGAATCAGCTTATCTGCCGATATGGTGTGCCAAGCAGGATTATTACAGATAATGGGTCCAATTTGAATAACAGAATGATGAAACAACTATGCGAAGAATTCAAGATAGAGCATCATAATTCTTCCCCTTACAGACCAAAGATGAATAGGGTTGTTGAAGCCGCCAACAAGAATATCAAGAAGATCATTCAGAAGATGGTTGTTACTTATAAAGATTGGCACGAAATCCTCCCGTTCGCCTTGCATGGGTATCGTACGATGGTACGCACATCGACTGGGGCAACTCCATTTTCACTTGTCTACGGTATGGAAGCAGTGCTACCGATAGAAGTCGAAATTCTGTCTATGAGGATTTTAATGGATACAAAGTTATTAGAAACCGAATGGTGCCAGAACAGGTATGATCAGTTGAACTTGATCGAAGAAAAGAGGATGGCGGCGCTATGCCATGGACAGTTATATCAGCAGAAGATGAAGAAGGCATTTGACAAGAAGGTTCGACCCCGCGTGTTCAAGGAAGGCGACCTTGTGCTCAAGAAGATCTAGTCCTTCCTCACTGATGTCAGAGGAAAATGGGCCCCGAACTATGATGGACCGTATGTGGTAAGAAAGGTTTTGTCAGGAGGTGCTTTGATGTTAGCAACAATGGACAGAGAAGAAATCACTCGCCCTGTGAATACGGACGCTGTCAAAAAGTATTTCGCTTAAGGGAGTTCTCATTAACTTAGGGAGGGCAAGTTGTTATTCCCTTGATGTAATCTCTATTATTCTCCAACATTGTAATATTAGGGTCACGCCTTTCTGCTGACCGCCATTCAATAAAGTTTCCCATTTATCAAAACCTTTTCTCGATAGCAAAATCCAAATTGATTTAAAACTTTTTCACTACCTCGTGTTTTACTCGATATATGAATAACAAAGGGATGACCATGGACGTTTATTTCATCCATGGAAGAACGTCAATCACATATGATTCCACAAGCAAAGGATACTTATTCTATCCGGAGACGGGGTCTATTTATATTCAAGATTTCTTTACAGGTGATGCGAGGACTGTGGAGATTTGGTTTGAGTACCCTTCCGTTTGAGACATTATTTTCATCTCTCCCGGCCCGTCAGCATACGCATAGCATATAAGTAGGCAGCATGGCATGTGCATTTTTGTTTTCTTTATGTTTACTTTCTTCTGTCACCTTGGTCATGGTCATCCCCAAGTGACTGAGTGTGTCTTTTCCTTCCAAGAAGAGTTGTTAGCCCTAGGCAGAAAGAGCACAATGTTTCTATTTTCCCCATGAAGTTCGATTCTCATGGAAGACGGCTATTCCAGTATATTCCATTTGAGTTCATGCCTCAATGGTCGAGTCTTGCTTGACAGTTTCTCTTCGGCTACTTCCCGAATTGAACTTCAGTCCTTGGCAATCACATCGTGGACATCTCCCACTTTTGAACATGGATCAGGTGTGCACTATGCTCCCCAAGAAGAATACTCACGGAGACAAATGTTTCTCCGATAATATCACAAGGTTTTCCCTACGTTTGGACTACAAATAATCTCTTTATTTGAGCAACTCGTTTTGACTAAAGTCTTAGGCAAAACGACAAAAAATCTCCACAAGACAGGTTGTTCACCCTCAGTGGGTTTCTCAACATCACCAAACGACACCTCTTCGGAAATCCATCAGAGAAATTTGCCGAAGACACTACAAGACATCTCTCTTTATCTGAGAGCTCACCGAATATTTTACAAACTACAACAAAGATGCTCCTCAGAAATGAATTCCCCAGTGAGTCATCACACAAGCTTATTTTCATCAAGTGGCATCTCCCCAGAGAAGTCGAAGAAGTTTATCACATTAGTCTCTCTTTATTTAAGAAGGCATATTTTACAATTCAACCGGCTCACATCTCTTCCGAGGATCCCCGGTGAAGCTTTACGATCTCCATTACATTACAGACTACACTACAAATTATATATATAACGAATTACATCTACAGTCTACAACCCACAAGTTACATCAACAATGGCATCTATAAAGTTCTACAATTTACAACACATTATGGCTCACAGCCAAGAAGTTCTACAATCTACAACAATTTACAATTTACAATCTACAACTACAACAACATCTACAGCTGAGACCCGTTCGTGGATTCCAAATCACGAGGCGTGGGGAGGCGTTTTTAGAGCCAAGACCCGTTCGTGGATTCCAAATCACGAAGCGTGGGGAGGCGTTTTCAGCTGAGACCCGTTCGTGGATTCCAAATCACGAGGCGTGGGGAGGCGTTTTCAGGGCCAAGACTCGTTCGTGGATCCCAGACCATGAGGCGTGGGGAGGTCTACACATTTTACCATTTTCAATTGGTTTACTCAATCAAGAAGCTGAATTGTGTCTCAATCAAGAAAATTCATTCGAATTATTACCGACCACCATATTTTGATAGTAAATCTATTCTTCGATTACAAGTTTCTCACCTGTTGTTAAATCACCATACTCTTGGTGTATGTGCTACTCTTGGAGATTCCCCATTTTTGGTTGTTTCCTGTCCCCGTGGAGTCCCACTTTGTTGCGTCTGCTGCTCCTTCGTTTCTCGCGTGTTGTGTCTAGTTTTTCCCCTGTGGCATCTTTTCTCCATAGGACCGTCTGTCTAGCATTTCCATATCATTGCATATCATTTGCATTCGGTGGCATCTTAGGGCCAAAAATTTGTGCAATATTTATATTTAAGTCCCTCCTATCTCGTCAAGACGAAGATTTCTATCTCCATATCTCCAAATAGAAGTAACTTAAATAGGGGTATCTGTCACACCCTAATTTTTGATCATAAGATTCCACCTCTCTTTTGGTATTCTTACCTTTTATCTCTCATGTGCGACTAACAAGTTTGTGCAGGTTTACCTTGCTTTAAAAATGCCTCTGGAGGTCTTCTGTGTTTAGTCCCCGTCAATCGAGATCTCGGTCCCCCTTTATTGTTTTTCCCCTTAGCAAGGAGAGATATTTTAGGCTCAAGACTTGAGAATTATTCTGGCCTCAGGATCTTTAAGTCATGTGACGAAGTGCGGCATAGTCTGGAAGTTACCGAGAGTTACAGTCAAGGGTTTCCCTTAAGTCTCTCAAGAGAACGTGGGTAGATGATGGATAACTGAGTCAATTAAAAAGAGATATTGAACTCGGGGATTAATGAATGGTGGAGGGCACGAAATACAAGTTCTAAATCTCGGAGTTATACAAGAATCAGGCGTAATTCAGAATACGAGGGGTTTTTTTTTTTCATTCAGTTGCGGCAAGTTTTAACATCAACAGTGTCAAGCTCATCATGCTCAGGAGACGAGTTGTTGCTACGAGGTCTAAGACAGTTCATGGGGTTCAAGATCATAAACTGAATTCATATGCGGGAGCCACTTAAGATTCAAAGGCTGTTTTAACTTCATTTTCAAAATTAGTTCAATTTCCATTCTACCATGGTGATTTCAAAGTAGGGAAGGTTTGGAAAATCCAAGACACCGTGAAAGGGAAAGTCACTTCGAATATTTGAAATTTTTTTTTGAATCCACGAGTTACAAATGCAAAGAAGTCCAGATATCCCCACGGTTATTTACAAAGCATCTTCAAAGCAATGACAAGGAACTCACGTACTATATGATACAACTATGTTCATCCAGGGTAATGCTACAATGCCATAATTTAACCTTACAAAATATAATACCCCTCAGAATAAACCAATTTCAAAACAATTAGACCGCTCTGTTACAACTTTCCCTAGAACTACAAGGATGTAAGTAAGTGTGGACAGCTCTTCCCAACGTACAGAGTACCAACTCCCTCTTGTTCTAAGCTCCAAAAATTCGGCGGTAAACTGCGAGTATCCCAAAACCGCCTGAAAACGCCACCTGTTACAATGAAGCAAGGATATTAATTAGTATCTTCGCACATCAGTCAATTTTGATGTCGTACTCGTGGCTGCCACCAATAACTCATCTGCAAAACACAACTGGTAAACAGAACAGTCATTACATAAGTGGACTGAGAGACGAGAAGTAAGAAATAATTGAGAGGTGCTCAGCCCTCAGTTTAGTTCATCATTGGGCATAAGGTTTGAGCAGCCGGAAAGGCGACAACCGAAGTCGTTACCGACTCCCTACTGAACATCAAACTAATTTTTGACAACGACATAAGATAAGGCAATATCTGAAGTCGACAGTTTGACGGTTTCCCTGATGGAAAAAGAGAAAAAGTAACACAGTTCAGAATACGGTCTGCAACTCATCAAAGGAGATACCAGAACCACTAATGTTAACATTCTCCAAACACAGTGGGACAAACACGGAACACTTCATACTGGCAGTGACAGAAAAAAAATCAACATGGATCTTCATCATTTAGTAAACCAGAATGATAGCAGAGCGTGCTGAGAGCCTGCGAGATTATGAATCTCCGTAGCATGCCGCCGAGGAAATCTACTAGTAGCCTTAACCTTTAAACCACCTGCAATAATGAGGTACACTCATAATATTTCAGGCCACACTCGGTAAATCAACTTAGCTTCATGAAGATACGAGAATCATACCTGCAGCTCAGACTTCACAACTCCCCATTTTAGTCCTTCGATAAGCCCATAAAAGCAAAAGATGCGGACAGGTCCAAAGAGCATCATCCTGAGCAAGTCCCATCGTATTCGCGACATCCCCGTGTTACCACCAAGCACTGTCCACAATTTGGAATCACCAGCCCTGTCAAGACAACACAGACCCCTTCAAAATAGGGATAATTCAAAGAATAAGTAAGCTGCTTCGAGGATACAAACAGCTCTCGGGCTATTCCTAAAACCAGAAACCTTCAAATTCAAGCGCTTTCCTGAAAAAGAGAAGAAGTTAGTATGATTCAGAACCCAGCAAAGGCCCTCGAAACCGTGCTTCGAGAAATGCAAGTCAAATAGAAACACCAGCCTTCACTCTCATGCAATAAACACGTCGGTAAGAAAGAATTGAGAAGAAATCCAGCCCTCAGTTTCGAATCATCATTGAGCTGAACTACGCACAGCCGGAAGGGCGACATCCGGAGCTGTCACCAGCTTCCTGCCAAGCGTCGAAGACAACGGAGGTTCAGACGGATAACAACTGATTATGGACAGTTTCCAACATCTGCAAACAATTTCAAGAGCAACCATTAGCAACAACAATAGCAGTACAGCAAACACCAATTGCAAGCACCAAGTATACCAGTCACAAACTAGTTGCAATAAACAACAGAACAACTCAGTAACCTCGGTTAAAGATGAGAGAAGGGTCTTGGCCCTCAGGTTTGGCTCATCATAGGGCGTGAACAAGTGGCCGGGAGGACACAACTGAAGTTGTCATCAACTCCTTACCGAACATTGAAGGACTCAAATCTAGACAAAATAAATGACTGATTTCAGAACAATTCTCAACATGGTTCGAAGGCACCGATGACATAGTCTCAAACACATGGTTCAGACATAGTGTCATCATCACCGACTCAAACCTTCCCAAGCAACATCAACTTCCAAGTTACAAAGCAACAACCACACTCTTACTTCCCTCGTAGCTCAGACCAAGAGTCATCATCGCCGGTTACAACACCCTTCCCGGCAAGCAAGATAAGGCAGATTCCGCACTGTAAACGTGGTTTCCCTGTGAAGAAGAATAAGAGGAAAAGCGTTAAATTCGAAAAGCCAACGAAGTCAACATACACGTCAAAGTTATGTTTCTAAGTTTGACAAATCAACACGAAAGAGGAAAGTTTTGAACTTCCTAAATCGAAGCAGAAAGAATCAATTATAGAATCCCAAAATCACTCAGTGTCTCGACAAAATCAGACGAACAAGGAAAGCTTTGAAAGCATTATTCATTGGAGGCCCATTGGTTTCACCTATAAAAAGACCAACAATCAGCAATCAAAGAGAAGAAAAAATTACGGAAGGAGAAGAAGCACACGCTCAGAGCCTCGATCGAGAAAGTCCGTCATCGCGCCGACAAAGGGAGAAAACGAGATCACGGGTTGCTTCACCATTACCTCACCACCGTCCTCAAGCCGCCGACGACTCGTATTCTTGGGTAAAACTCTTTTTTTTCGAAACCCTTTTGCATTTTTGATCGTTGTTTGTTTTGCAGATTGATAATGCATCCGTAACACGAAAGGAGATAAATCCCAGAAATGGCGGAATCGGGGAAACGATTGGCGAAAGGAAGAAGAAGGGTCGAGAGGAGAGGGAACGACGCAGAAGAATTTGGGGAAAGGGGGATTAGGGTTTTCCATGCTTTAATTTTTGTTTTATTGTTGTAATGATCACATGCGCACACACACACCGTGCTAATCGTGCCCCCGCGTACCGTCACCATTCATCGCTCATCACACGACCCACACATGCGTGTCCACCGTAACACCGTATGCCCACACGTACATGATCCAGCGAACCCCCATAATTAACTCCCATAATCAGTTTTTAATGTTAAATCAACCTTTTAATCAACCTTTTTATAAAACTAACTAATGTTTTAAGTTAAATTAACCTTTTAGTCATCTTTTATTTAATTTATCTTTTTTTATGATAATATTTATTCAGCAAATCTTTTTTTAAAAATAGTCTATTGTAGTAATAATTAAAATTCATTTGCCCTTTTATTTAGTAAAAAAATCATTTTATATTTGAAATAACTTTAAAAATAAATAATAATAAGCCTTTTTTAAAATCTTAATTAACTTTATTTTTTATAATAATAAACTAGAATCCTTTTGTTTAATAAATATTTTGCAAAGACTTTTTATTTAAAACCTTTCCATTTAATTGAACTATAATTCAAAAAACTTTTTTTTACTAATTAAAATCAACCAATTCGTAATTTAATTTCATAATTAAAATTAAGTCACCTTTTAATATAATCAACTAAAATCAACACAACTTTTCCCCCTAAAACCAATCTCGCTAATAATAAGTTAATTCAACATTATTCGTAAGATAATCTCATCTCTAATAAATCAACATCTTAATAAATCAATCGTGCACGCTTCACTTCCACTCACGTATTCACACTCACCTACACCTTAGCGCTTTCATGTGTGTGTATGCTTTTATCTTATCCGCCATTTATCATTACCGTCATTTACATTTTCTCGCATCGCATTCCGTCCAAAGGAAAAACCTACATATGATTCAACAATTGTGTGTAGTACACATCATTTGCATCATACTCCCATTCGATCCTTGATCCCATTCAAGTTGATCTTTCTAAGTTAGATCCTACCCCATAGAAAGGACTTTTTTTTTACAACATAGAAAAAAAAACACATTAAACAACTCAAATCAAACATATTTAAACACATTATAGAAAGATGCCAAATCATCTTAAGCGAGATAGAATCTCCACCCCACATCAATACAATCAATACCTTAGGAACTTTGCCTTAAGAGAGATAGAGGCATACATCGTCGATCAATATCCAAGTACTTGAGCCCTTCTCTTAAGACGATGTGTCACAGTGAAATTCGGATACCAAACTATTAATTAGCTTGAATCTTTAATTCAATTTGCAACCGAACTTTGATTTATCCAAATGAAGGGATAAAGATCAAAATACCCACAATGCAATGCAAATGCAAGGTTTAGAGAGTTAAAGGTTCGGGGGTTGGTTAGACTTAGGGAAGGTACTAACATCCTAAGTTTCTGTAGTACTCTACAGGAACCTCTTGTTTTATGTTTGTTTATTGCTAAGTATTTATCTGTTTAATGGTTGAAAGACCTAGGGGTTTATTTCTAAGTATACTCGATAAGATGTCGTATCTTATGCCTACATATCCTTACGGGAGTGGAATCAGAGTATTTGTAGTTCTCCTAAAGGGTTTGAGGAGTTCTTTGACTGTGGTCAAAGCTCCTACGGGTTTAGGGTAGTTGATTGATTGAGTTTAGGAGAAGGAGATGAGTTGTCATTTTAAGGGAGATTTAACCGCCACAAATTGTAGGAAAATAGTCTTTGCATCGTCTTAAGAGAAGGGCTCAAGTACTCGGATAGGGATCGACGAGGTACGCCTTTATCTCTCTTAAGGCAAAGTTCCTACGGTATTGATTGTATTGATGTGGGGTGAAGATTCTATCTCACTTAAGATGATTAACATCTATTTCTCTGTTGGGTTTGAATATTTTGTATTGAGTTGATTGTTTGTTTCTATGTTGTAAAGATAAAGATAAAGGTCCTCCTATGGGGTAGGATCTGTCCTAAAAGATCGACTTGAATGGGATCAAGGATCGTAAGGAAGTATGATGCAAATGATGTGCACTACACACAAGTGTTGACTCATGTGTAGGTTTTTCCTTTGGACGGAATGCAAGGCGGAAATATAAATACGATAATGTAAATTGCGAAAATAAATTGCAGAAAATAAACCATACACACGCATGAAAGCGCTAAGGTGTAGGTGAGTGAATTGTGTATGTCAATGTGGATGTGCACGATTGATTATATTACAATGTTGAGATTGATTTTAGACGGATTAATTTTTAAGAAGGTTGATTTGTTTAGGAGTCATATTATCTTTTAGTGATGGATTTTATAAAAAGTTGTGTTGATTTTAGGAGAGTTGAATTGATTTTAAGCGGGAAGTTGATTTTAGTGAGGTTGATTTGTAAGAAAAAGTTGAATTGTTTTTGGTGAGATTGATTTTATTTCGAGGGGATGTATTGGTTAGATTAACAAATTCGATTTTAAAGGAGATGTTGACTTGATTTTAAGAGAAGAAGTTGTATTGGATTCTTAAATATAAGTCGATTAGTTATTTTTTATGATAAAAGTTGTATTAGTTGATTTGAGTTGATTTATAAGAAAATGCATTTTTTAGTGAAATTGATTTTATAAAAGAAAGTTAAATTAATTATATTAATTTTAATGAAAGGTTTTATTATTAAATATTTTGCTATCAATATAAATTAAATTATTTAGAAAAAGGTTTTCTTAAAGTAAAATAGGGTAAATTAGGTGTTTAATAAAATAAAAGGGTTTATTAAGGTAAATTAATAATATAATGAAGTAAGTAAAAAAATTGGTTTTAGTTAAAAATAGTTAATTGATTAAAGGGTTAATTATGAGGTTATTATTTATTAACAAAACTGATTAAAAAGGTTGATTATTAGTTAATTTAAAAAACTAGTTTAATGAAAGGGTTAATGGTTAAAGCAGAGAGATTAACGGGGAGATTAAGGTTTAAGTGGGGTAGTTAGTGTGTGTAGGCGTAGGGTAGTGTGGTGTGTGCACGTTAGATTACATGTTATGCTAGACCAAGATTACAAAAGAAAAAAAACAAACAAAGGAACCTTAATTTCCCAGAATGGCCCCCCTCTCGATCGATCCTTTTCGCCGTTCTCCCTTTCGTAATCACTTCCCGTTCTCCCTAGTCTCTCATCTCCTTTTGTTTCTTAAACCTGAAATCAAAACGACAACATCAATAATCCAAAAAACATTGACAAGAAAAGGAGTTTACCGAAGGCAGGTAGTAGCGGCGGAATCAAACGGAGTTCGTGAGCGGAAGGGTTGATTCGCGGTGGCGTGGTGATGGTTGCTGATTCGCAAAGGTTCACGGTTTGACGACAATGGTGATTTGTATGGTTCGTCAACGAGATAAGTTTCTCCTTTCGTTGAACTCTGTTTTCACACCTTCGGGGTTCTTCTCCACGAGTTCTTTCTCCCCTTATATAGGCTTCAGATTGAACAAGGGTGCCTTGATGGAATTGATGGCTGTATTGAATACTGATTGGATTTTCCAATTTGGGGTTAATCAAATTTGAAAACCTTCCCTTTTTTGCCCAATTTCGTTTAATGCTTGTTAAATGAAATCTCAATCTCTGATATGCGATTCAATTTGATTTGATGCTGAATAGAATCTCTTATTCCTTCAAGGAATATCCTCTAACGTTTTTTTTTATATTCTGAATGTGACCTGGCAGGTACAGGTGGTAAAGGACTTGGGCCAAAATATAGGTTAGGAGCCCAGAGTGAATACGGTAATAGAACTGGTGGACCCAAAACTTCATCGTTGGTGACAGTCACGAGTTTGCTAACTCTGTTTCTGGTGTTAGGACTGAGCAAACTTGGAGAGAGGCGTGGGATTGCTGCATTTTCCAACTTCCAACAAGAACGTCGATATTTACTCGTAGGTTCTAAGGCTTTAAGGCTATGACTTCAATTTAAACAGACTTCAATTTAAACAAACTTCTGCTTTGTATGGTAATGATTATTCCTTTGGTAGATTCAATTATTGATGTTTCGTTGGTTATAGTTGGACAGAACTCGAGAGTTGTGTTGGCTGTAGTAATGGTTGCTGAAGTCTGAGACGATAAGTTGTTCAATTGATAATCACAGGTAGTCGATTTATTCTTTATTCTGTTCATGTTATTCAGTGGAGATGTACTCTTCTGAAAATATTTCTTCGTGCCTTCTCTTACTTGCAGGCCTCGCAAGAGTTGCAAATGGTTATACTGCTTCAGGATAGGGATTCATACAAGACATGCCTTATGCCTATATTCATGAATTCACCAGAACATCCATGGCTGGAAGAATTCGCCGATTTAAAGGTGGATATACAAGTCTTTGGCAGAGGATTGCTAAATCACTTCCTATAAAACTTCATTGTAACACTGAAGTGTTGGCAATAAGGCGAAATTCTGACAGTGTCGCTGTTAATGTTATGAGCTTAAATGAAGTTGAAACTCTGGAGTTTGATAAGATTGTAGTCTCTGGTAACTTTCCATTAAAATATGGAGGAACTTACAGATCAGTGCCTTCAACTTGCATAGGTATGTAAGCTTCTAACTTCACTATGTGACCGTATTTACATATTATGTTGGTTTTGCTTTGAACATCAATAACTTCGTAAACTTATTCTGCTTGCTCTGTATTTTGGACAGGTTTCACCGTGTTGCCGTGATCGGTTGATGACTGACGGATCTTCCATTTCTGGAATAGAACTGTGATGTACTGCTGTGAAGATCCTCACTCATTCCTGTGTTGTTTTTGCAGGTGTTTAATACGGAGAAACAATGGCCAAGTATGGTCCCGTGGAGTAAGAACGAATGAACATTTTACTACAATCTTCGCCCTGAAGAGTCTCAATTGTTCCCTTTGAGATTGATGACAGCAAGCTTTTGCTCAACATATTCTCCTGCACATAGAGGCTGATATTTACTTGCTAGTGGTGACTCAGCGAAATTTCCCAACGGCTTTAGAGTTGCATCTGATGCTATGTGCGCAAACAAAGTTGAAGAAAACTCTCTGTAAGCTACACTTCTCTCTTTGGCTGCATTGATGATTGTCATCTTCAGTTAGCTTGTCTGAAGTGGGAAAGAAAAGGTCTGAACAACCCTTATGATTTGGTTTCCAAATTTTAAATTAGATTCCACTAAAATGATGTTGACATCTTGGTTTACTTCTTCTGTTAATCTTTTTGAACAGTATAAGTGCTTTATTGGTGGAATCTTCATGAACTAAGTTTCCCCACCAGAAATTTGATGACCTTCTCAATGAAGCTTAGCATTGAAGTCCAATTCTTGAGTTCAACATGAGTTTTAGATAGCTCGAAGCTTAAAACATATAAAGAGCAGGGACACTTAAAATTCAAGATATAGGTTGGACATGGCTGTGATCTGTCTCTCTTTGATTTTGCATTCGTTATCAGCACTCCACGAGTTAGATGCTCAAATCTGGAAGCCAGTTGACTTAAATGCTTATGAATGGGTACTTTGCAAACGAACTGTGAATTAATAGAGATACTGCAAGGCTTTCATATCAAGGGTATTGCAAGGATCTGATACGTATTCAGTGAGCTTTAAGATATTGTTTTCAACTTCTAATTCATGAAGAGAGTTTGTGACCTCTATGGAATCTTTCCAAGTTCTTGAGGAATAATACGAAACGCCTAGTCCTCGATCGGCCTTGAAGACGCTGCAGGAAGAAGCATAGTTCAATGTCTAAGGTATGTGGCTTATTCCATTCACTTATTTCCTACTCTCACAGTTTGTTAAATTAAACTCCTTCTGTTGGTAACAGGGTATCCAGCACGTCGCGTGCCGCCGTCGGCGCTAAGTTTCGTATTGAATTTAAGGAAAAAAGGTTGTGGCGCATGCTAGCTTTGATGCAGAGGCCGGCTGAGTGGTTGTCGTTGCAATAATCTGAACGGGTCGCCTTTTCTACTTGGTTTGCGGTCAAAGGGGAATTTTCTTTCGCGGCAAGTCTGACATCTTCTCCTCTAATACTGGCCTGCTCTTCATACATGAATGTTCTCTAACATTGTTGCAACCTCCTTTCATTTTGCAGATTTGGTCCTTGAGAAATGGACTGATACTTTCTCAAGCTCATGCTCATATGCTTGGAATCTTAGAAACGGAGGCTAGAGGTGGTTCTGCCATTTATTTCGGAAATAACTCAATACGACCAATCTTCTATGGAGTTACACAAGAGTAATTTTGCGTTTACGGCATGGAAGAAGGGGCTAATATGATCTCTGCTTTGATTCTATATGCGGGGGATCCCTTACGTAGTCTGGTGCAACAGCAGGGCTTCCTTGCTGTAAAACGCATGCTTACGATGATTAACCGCACATTGGGTGTGTTACTGATGAGAAAAGTCCCATTTCCCGTCCTCTTAGTGTTTTAGTAGCATAACAGGACCATGAATGCAATGGTTTATGTCAATATCGTTTTCCCATAACCATGTACAAACTTATGTAAATAGTTTTGGTGCCTTAAAACAGTGTAAACCGGTCGTTGACATCATGTAACATCTTCATGTATTCAAATGAAAAAATGAGATTTGAAAAGGCCTGTAACAACCGTGCAAAAGTATTCAATTACGAATCAACTTGCCCAATTAGTAATCAAAGAGTCCCTCTTTCGTGCCAAAGGTGAAATCAAGTGGTTATGTCCACAAAGTTCATCATTGCAATAGTCAAAAAGAGTCCGCCAAGAATTTGGTTTTGTGATATTCTAATTCGCGTCGCCTGCATCTTTACTTCAAGACATGTGACAATCTTACCTGTACGAACCAGCCGACCACATCTGGAAATACTGAAATACGAGTGTCATCTTCACTGAAATTTAAGACACTTGCACACACTTGTTAGTCATAATAAACACGCGTACAAAAGTAAAAAGGAAACACGTAGAAGATAACGAAAATGCAAGGAGGTGGTATCTTAAGGTCAAAAATTAGGGTGCGACAGATGCCGCTATTTATGTTACTTCTATACGGAGATATGGAGATTGAAATCTTCATCTCGACGAGATAGGAGGGACTTAAATACAAACGGATTTTTGGCCCTAAGAAGCCACCGAATGCACATGATATGCGATGATATAAAAATGCAAGACAGACAGTCATGTGAGGAGAGGGTGTCACAGGGGAATGACTAGACACGACACGCGGGAAGAACCGACTCGACAAAAGGAGACTCCAAGGGGACAGGAAACAA
This sequence comes from Lathyrus sativus, assembly GCA_963859935.3. Taxonomy (NCBI): domain Eukaryota; kingdom Viridiplantae; phylum Streptophyta; class Magnoliopsida; order Fabales; family Fabaceae; genus Lathyrus; species Lathyrus sativus. The sequence goes on from OZ012741.1 coordinate 331,522,139, forward strand.
CCACCAATGGGAAATCTCTAGAAGACAATAGGTGAGAAACTTGTAATCGAGGGATGGATTTACTACCATAATGTAGTGGTCAGTAATAGTCTAAATGAATTTTCTTTGATCGAGTCGATAATTCAATCTTATTTCGTATTCTTTTCTCTTTTTTTTTGTATATCCTTTTTGAAATTCAACTAGGAATAGTAAAGTGTATAACCTCCCCGAGCGTCATAGTATGGGAACCATGAGCTGGTCTCAGTTTCTGATGTAGAACCTCCCCGAGCGTCATGATATGGGAACCATGAGCTGGTCTCAGTCTTTGCTCGAAATGTTGAAAAATTTGTAGATTGTAGAATCATTGTAATTTGTAGTAGTAATTGTTGCTGATGTAATTGTAGTTTGTAATTGTCATTGTAGACTGTAGATGTCGATGTAAGTTGTAAAACTTTGTAGATATAATTTGTAGATTGTATATTATGGATGGGATTTGTCAATGTAGATGTGATCGTAGAACTTCGGCTGTAAGCCATAATGTTATCGTAGATTGTAGAATTTCTTGGCTGTGAGCCATAATGTATTGCAGATTGTAGAATTTCTTGGCTGTGAGCCATAATGTATTGTAGATTGTAAAACTTCAACGGGGATCTTCGAAGGAGATGTAGGTCGGTTGAATTGTAATGTATGTCCCCTTAGATAAAGAGATTGATATGATAAACTTCTTTGACTTTTCTGGGGAGATGTCGCTTGATGAAATAAATTTGTGTGATGAATTCACTAGGGAACGCATTCCTGCGGAATATTTCTTGTTGTAGTTGCAGAAATATATGAAATCTTTGTAGTGAATATTCTTAAATGAAAAAGAAGCGTCTTGTAACGTCTTCGGTAAGCTTCTCTGATGAATGTATGAAGTGATGTCATTTGACGAATTGATGATGTTGAAGGACCCTAATAAGGGTGAATGAACTGTCTCGTAGGAACTATCATTTGTCGTTTTGAATAAGATTTTAGTCAAAACGAGTTGCTCAAATAAAGAGATCGTTCATAGCCCGAATGTAGATGTTCGAGAAAATCCTGTGATGCTATTGTTGGAGGAATGTCTAGCGATGAATATTCTTCCTGGGGAACAAAGAGTGCAAAATAAATGCACACTTAATCCATGTCTGACAATTGGAGATTATCCATACTGTGATTGCCAAAGGCCGCAGTTCAATTCAGGGAGTAACTGAAGAGAAGCTATCAAGCAAGACTCGACCACTGAGGTATGAACTCAAATGGAATTGTACTAAAATAGCCATCTTCCATGAGGGTGGAACTTCATGGGGAAAATAAAACATCGTGCTCTTTCTGCCTAGGGTCGACAAATCTATTTGGAGGGATAAGACACACCCAAACACCTAGGGATAACTACAACCAAAGCGATAGAAGAAAACAAACACAAAGAATGCGGAAAAAAATGCACATGTCATGCTGTCTACTTATATGCCATGTGGATGCTGACGGACTGGGAGAAGTGAAATGAACATCTCAGACGGAAAGGTACTCAAGCCAAATCTCCACAGACCTCGTACCACCTGTAAAGAAATCTTTGAACATAAACAAACCTCGTCTCTGGATAAAATAAATATCCTTTGCTTGCGGAAACATATGCGATTGACGTTCTTCCATGGATGAAATAAACGTCCATGGTCATCCCTTTGTTATTCATATACCGAGTAAAACACGAAGTAGTGAAAAAGTTTAAATCAATTTGGATTTTTCTATCGAGAAAAAGATTTTGATAAATGAGAAACTTTATTGAATGGTGGTCAACAGAAAGGCGTAACCCCAATTTTACAGTGTTGGGAAATAATAGAGATTACATCAAGGGAATAACAACTTGTTCTCCCTAAGCGAAATACTTCTTGACAGCGTCCGTGTCCACAGGGCGAGTGATTTCTTCTCCGTCCATTGTTGCTAACATCAAAGCGCCTCCTGAAAAAACCTTCCTTACCACATACGGTCTGTAACCCGGTGAACTGACTTTAAACAATGTTGCGGATAGCAAGAGTCGCCACCGACTTTTATTTTATCCATAAGGAAAGGTTATAAAAGAACAGGAAAGACCTCAGAGAATATTTTGGGTCCGGGGGGTAGGTTATGAAAAGGGAAGGTATTAGCATCCTTTTCATCCATGGTTATCCATGGGCTCTTAGGTACTTAAGCTCACTTTTGAATTGTTTTGAAATTGTAGTGTGTGAATAGAAAATTTTCAGAATAGTTAATAAATAATCCATGTAAGGATGTGTTAAGAACTTGTTTGAAGACTTGTTGAAAATTTGTTTAAGTGCGAAACAGTTTTGAAGTGAGCAAGCACCTAGGAGTAACCTACCCTAATGTTTAAAGGTCTTTCTTATTCTTCATTCTTTCCTTTAGTAAGACTATCCCTACTATAATGGAGTAGGTAGTCCTTACTTTGGATGTTAAGGGACATGTGAGGGACAATTTGACTTTGAAGGCCATTGTGGGATGTAATAAGCACATATAAGGGACCATCATCATTTTTCGAAAGGGACTCGATTCGTAAAGGCAACCATAAGGGACTTTGATGATTTTTCTATTTGAGGGACTTGCTTTATACACCCCACTTAACCATTATTCGTAGGCAACTTGAGGGATATCCTTAGGAAGTGAGACGGCGATTAAAATCAACTTACGTGTGTGACGTGTTTATTTTAATTATCTTTATTTAAAAGTGATCTAAATTTATTTTAATATTACATACATGTTGTTACACTCCCTAATTACTAACCATAATAATAATTAAATAATTAAACAACTTTACATCCAAGAAACAATTACAAAATAATAAGCAAAATAATTAAATAGCAATGATAAATAAAATATAAATAAGCAATAATAAATAATAAAGGGGGTTAATTCTAAGTTTACTCGGCAAGACATCGCATCTTGTGCCTACGTATCCTTACGGGAGTGGAATCAGAGTAATCGTAGTTCCCCTCAATAGGGAGGTTAGAAACTTCTTGACTGTGGTCAAGGTCTCAAGGGGAATAAACGCATCTTAAGGACACGCTTACGTGGAGTGTAGAAACTCCAAATCTCTACGTTGAAATGTTAAGTTGTAATTAGGGTTAAATTAGGGATTCCACGGCGGGAAACCCTAAAATGAGCGCGGCGGCTCTTTGACCTAATGCTAAGGGTAAAATTGTAATTTTGCCTGCGGCGAGGCATTTGTGAAAATTAGGGTTTGTAGTTTGTAGTTTTGAGGATTTGAAATTGAATGTGTGAAGTTTTACGGACTATTGGCGCGGCGGCCAAACAGTTAGACCTAACCTTCGGATGTGTGCAATGTGACAGAAATAATAGTAAACGCATGAGATAATTAAATCATGCAAACAGAGAGATAATGTCATAATTTAAACCATGCAAGCAGAAATTTAAAGGCAGAATTTAAAGAGCGATTGTTAAGTTCGCGAGGTTACATGAGAGGAGCAGATACAATATGATAATGAAATTTGAATTGAACAATAATAAAATAAAATAAATAACGGTTCTAGTTATTATTTAAAAAAAAAGATTTTAGTTATTATTTTAAATTTATCAAAAAAAAAGTTTTTCTTAAAAATAATAGGTTTTCATATTAATTTGGAAAAGATGTTAATGTTATTTATTTTAAAAAACAGATTTTTATATTATAACAAATTTTAATAAATTAATGATAACAATAATAATAATAATGGTAATAATAATGATAATAATGATAATAATAATAAATAATGATAATAATAATAATAATAATAATAATAATAATAATAATAATAATAATAATAATAATAATAATAATAATAATAATAAAGCAATAATGAATTTTAAATGTGCCAAATAACCCAACAATGTTGCTAACGCAGAAATGCGCTCATCGCAACCAGATCTAAATCGGACGAAACAAAATTTATCGCAAAGAAAAAGAAATTAAGCAAAAAATAGTATTATTGCTCACACAAAAATGCGATCATCGCAACCAGATCGAACTAACACAAATGTCACGCGTCATGCACACAAATGTGCAAACATCGTATCGACATAATTCGATCAAAAATCTTATATATATAAACTCTAACAATTTAAAAATTATATATATATAAACGTAACAGTAATAGATAAAGAAAAAGAAATAACGGTAATAGATGAAGAAAAAGAAATAACGGTAAAAGATGAAGAAAAAGAAACAACAGTAATAGATGAAGGAAAAGAAATAACGGTAAACGATGAAGAAAAAGAAACAATAGTAATGGATGAAGAAGAAAACTAAATAACGGCAAACGACACTCACTCCTCTTAGGTTTTTTTCATTCTCTCCCCTTTTTTTCCAACAAGGCAACACATGTATATATAGGGAACAAATTAGGGTTAACACCAAATTGTCAATAATGTCCCTAAAGCCCATTTTAAAGCCCAAACTAAATAATTAGTTAAGAAAAAATAAAATTTAAATAATTTAAAATAATTAAAATAAACTTAAAATAAAAACTAATAATCCTATTGATTCCTAAAATAAAAAATATTATAAAAAGAACAAAATTTTTTCAATATTTTTTTATTTTATGATTTTTTGGATATTTTTATGAATAATTTAGAAAAAAGTGAAAAAAATAATATTTTAAAAAATGATTTAATTAAAATACGAAAATAATAATTAAATAATAATAAAAAACTATTTTTGTTATTTTTTTAATGAAAGATAGAAAAATTTAGAGTACAAATAATAAAAAACAAAAAAAATGACAAAGGTGAGATTCGAACTCTCAACCTCTCACACTCATAACTCCTTACACATGTCCTCCTGCCAATTGTGCCATTTTTACTTTTTAGAAAAAAAATGCATGCCATATGATATTTACCTGCAAAAAGTCAAACGACTACACAAATTTGTTAGTAATTGATTAAATGCAATGAAATGCGACGACAAATCTTAGGGCAAAATTTGGGGTATTACAGTTATTATGATAATATTTCTCACCCAACCTCTCTTTGATGTTGGCAAAAAAAATCATGAAGTTTGACTTTGGTTTGACCACAGTTGACCTCAGTTTGACCTTTTAACTGCATTGACTGCTTTTGATTTATCTGATCATCTGACTGAGCAAACTTTTGAGAAAAGTCTTGAAACTTGACATGGGGGTTCTTATACACATATAAGATGTTATGAAGCTCACTTGAAGTCTTGGAAGTCCATTTAGCCTGATTAAAGTCAAAACCCTAGTTTTGGATGCACTGCTTAGGAGGTGCATTGTCTGAGGGAATTGTCAACTCTTCTGACCAATTGTGAATTTTGTGAACCTTGTGAACCTTCTTGGAACACAAAGTCTTGTATTGTGAGGGCAAATTTTGGGGTGCAACACGGTCCATCATAGTTCAAGGCCTATTTTCCTCTGACATCGGTGAGGAAAGACTGAATCTTCTTAAGCACGAGGTCACCTTCTTTGAATACACGGGGTCGAACCTTCTTATCAAATGCCTTCTTCATCCTCTACTGATATAACTGCCCATGGCATAGCGCAGCCATCCTCTTTTCTTCGATTAAGTTCAACTGATCATATCTGTTCTGGCACCATTCAACTTCTGATAACTTGGCATCCATCAAAATCCTCATAGAAGGAATCTCAACTTCTATCGGGAGCACTGCTTCCATACCGTAGACAAGTGAAAATGGAGTTGCCCCAATCGATGTGCGTACCATCGTACGATATCCATGCAAGGCGAATGGGAGCATTTCGTGCCAATCTTTGTAAGTAACAACCATTTTCTGAATGGTCTTCTTGATATTCTTATTGGCGGCTTCAACAGCCCCATTCATCTTTGGTCTATAAGGAGAAGAATTGTGATGCTCTATCTTGAATTCTTCGCATAGTTCTTTCATCATTTTGTTATTCAAATTGGACCCATTATCTGTAATAATCCTGTTTGGCACACCATATCGGCAGATAAGCTGATTCTTGATAAATTTGACAACCACATATCGAGTTACATTAGTATAGGAAGCCGCCTCGACCCACTTGTTGAAATAGTCTATGGCTACCAAGATGAACCGGTGTCCATTAGATGCTTTCGGCTCTATCATACCAATCATATCAATTCCCCACATAGAGAACGACCACGGGGATGATATAACATTCAACAAATTCGGAGGCACATGGATCTTATCTGCGTAAATCTGACACTTGTGACATTTTCTAGCAAACTTGTAGCAATCTGATTCCATTGTAATCCAATAATAGCCAGCCCTTAAAAGTTTCTTAGCCATAGCATGTCCGTTGGCGTGAGTACCAAAAGATCCTTCGTGAATTTCCGTCATTAACATATATGCCTCTTGTTTGTCGACACACCTCAGCAAGATCATGTCAAAATTCTGCTTGTACAACACATTGTTACTCAAAAGCAGTCAATAGCTCTAAAGCAGTCTTGAAGTAATAATGGCTTCAGGAGGATAGAGCAATCAATAGCTCTAAAGCAGTCTTGAAGTAATAGAATGGCTTCAGTAGGATAGAGCAATCAACAGCTCTAAAGCAGTCTTGAAATAATAATGTGATATGTCTTCAGGAGGATAGAGCAATCAATAGCTCTAAAGCAGTCTTGAAGTAATGATTTCAGGAGGATAGAGCAATGGATAGCTCTAAAGCAGTCTTGAAATAATAATGTAATTTCAGGAGGATAGAGCAATGGATAACTCTAAAGCAGTCTTGAAATAATTAGATGGCTTCAGGAGGATAGAGCAATGAGTAGCTCTAAAGCAGTCTTGAAGTAGTAATATGACCTCATGAGGATAGAGCAATGAATAGCTCTAAAGCAGTCTTGAAGTAATAGGATGATTTCAGGAGGATAGAGCAATCAGTAGCTCTAAAGCAGTCTTGAAGTCATGAGAGGCTATCAGGAGGATAAAATAACCCTGAGGTTACAATAAAGCAGTCCCAAAGTAATAAGAAGCTCATCAGGAGGATAAAGTAACCCTGAGGTTACAATAAAGCAGTCCCAAAGATCATAAGATTGTTTGTTGGATAATTAACCTGAAAACAAGGTAGCATTCTGTATAACAACATTAGTTTATGCTTTATGTATGCATGTATGACATGATGCACTTAGGTAATGTACTATAGACATATATGTTATGGTATGATGTAAATGATGTATGTATGCTATGACACTGCTGGAAGTGTCTGGATATCCTTGTATAACAACTGCTGGCCAAGGAAAATAAATCCCGATTCGTTGTTGAAGAATATATAACCCTCCGTCTGCTGGGGATAACAAGGTATAGATAACCTCCCGTTGTTGGGGATAACAAGGTATAGATAACCTCCCGTTGTTGGGGATAGTAGGATAAGTATAACATCCCGTCTTCGTTCATCGTGCCCTTATTGGAAAGTAATTTCCCGTATATCCGTATGAGGATAAAAGAGATGGATATAAATTCCAGGGGAGATTAGACTTTGTGAAAATGGATTAGTCCTACTGATGGTTTGTAACTGTCTTGTAAAGATGAACCGGCGAAGCTTCGTTGAAATCCTTCCCTCGTTCGTCCTTAGTAAATACTATTACTGCATTTTCATGCATTTCTGGTAAACATCAATCATATTAAAGCATACATGCATTTCTGGTAAACATCAATCATATTCAAAGGCATACATACATTCAAACACAACCAATGGACGTTTCGCTTATGTAAATAGGGTAAAAGTAAATCTGGATTCGAAAGATGGAATTTATTTATATCAAAAGTGACCCATACACGGGTAAGTTTGTACAAGGAGACATAAACCCTAGTAAGAGAATTTTGTCATGAAGTTTTACAAAAAGAATCAGCTATGTGGGAAATAATCCTATTGAGTTTCAATTCTACTATTGCCACTCAAGTATCTCATCTTCTTGCTGTTGAGACGGAAACGATTGGATTGAGCTTTATCTGTTTGAGCTTGAGTAAGTAGTACAACTGGTTGCAGTTTCATGAGTGATCCAAACGAGACATAGTCATACGCTTTAATCCCTAACTTTTGCCTGGATTGCCCTTTCAGGTTTTCAATCCACCGGGATACCCTTTTTTGCCCAAGCCGCCTTTTCAGGTTTTCGACTTGCCGGGTGTACATCTTTTTATATATATATCCCTAATTTTTGCCCAAACCCTTTTGGTTTGCCGGGATGCCCTTATTTTTGCCTAGGCCTGTCAACCTAGCGGGTCTCTTTTTATGCGTAGTATTTTTTAACTATGTCTGCGTTTACAGGTTGTGGGAAGTCTTCACCATCCATTGCAGTCAGTATCATGGCACCTCCTGAGAACACTGTCTTGACTACAAATGGTCCCTCATATGTTGGAGTCCACTTGCCCCTAGGATCACCCTGTGGTAATATGATACGCTTGATTACCAAGTCACCAGCCTGATATACCTTTGGCTTAACCTTCTTGTCAAAAGCTTTGATCATCCGTTTCTGGTACATCTGGCCATGACAAACTGCTGCTAACCTTTTCTCATCAATCAAATTTATCTGGTCAAGTCGAGTCTGAATCCACTCATCTTCATCCAAGCCTGCATCCTTCATAATTCTCAAGGAGGGGATCTGAACTTCAATAGGCAGAACTGCTTCCATACCATAGACTAAGGAGAATGGGGTTGCCCCTGTTGAAGTACGTATTGTAGTACGATAACCATGCAGAGCAAATGGTAACATCTCGTGCCAATCCTTGTAAGTAACAGTCATCTTCTGTACAATCTTCTTAATGTTCTTATTAGTAGCTTCAACTGCCCCATTCATCTTTGGACGATACGGAGAAGAGTTGTGATGCTTAATCTTGAACTGCGTACAGAGATCAGTAATCATAGTGTTGTTCAGATTAGAGCCATTATCAGTGATAATCCTTTCAGGGATACTCATTGACTGGTAATCATCTACTGCTTGATGAGCCAAATGATCAGCAACAACACTCCCCTTAATGGCCTTCTGAGTAGTATACTGTATATCATATTCCGTCAAGATCATTTGCCATCTTGCAATTCTTCCGGAGAGAGCAGGTTTCTCAAATATGTACTTGATTGGATCCATCTTCGAAATCAACAAGGTAGTATGGGTCAACATATACTGTCTTAGTCGGCGAGTGGCCCATGCCAAAGCGCAGCAAGTTTTCTCGAGCAGTGAGTATCTTGTTTCACAGTCGGTAAACTTTTTGCTAAGGTAGTATATTGCCTGCTCTTTTCGACCAGACTCGTCATGTTGCCCCAATACACACCCCATTGAGTTGTCTAATACTGTTAAATACATAATCAAGGGTCTTCCATCAACTGGTGGCATTAAAATTGGAGGTTCTAGCAAATATCTCTTGATTTCATCAAAGGCAGTCTGGCACTCATCATTCCATTCCATCACCTGATCTTTCTTCAACAACTTGAAGATTGGCTCACAGATGGTAGTTAATTGGGAAATAAATCTTGCAATGTAGTTCAATCGTCCCAAGAAACCTCTAACCTCCTTCTCAGTACGGGGAGCTGGCATCTCTCGTATAGCTTTCACTTTTGCAGGATCCACTTCAATACCTTTTCCACTGACAATGAAACCCAGGAGCTTTCCAGATCTAACTCCAAAAGTACACTTGTTTGGATTTAATCTCAACCTGTATTTCTTCAACCTCTCAAACAACTTGTGCAGATGATCAAGATGTTGTTCTTCATTCTGAGACCTGGCTATCATATCATCCACATATACCTCTATCTCATGATGAATCATATCATGAAACAAAGCCACCATAGCACGCTGATATGTTGCCCCTGCATTCTTCAAACCAAATGGCATTACCTTATAGCAAAAGGTGCCCCACTGTGTCACAAATGTAGTCTTCTCCATATCTTCAGGTGCCATCTTGATTTGATTGTAACCAGAGAAACCATCCATAAAAGAGAATACCTTATGCTGAGCAGTGTTGTCTACCAGAATATCAATATGAGGAAGTGGAAAATCATCTTTAGGGCTAGCCTTGTTCAGATCTCTGTAGTCTACACACATACGTACCTTACCATCTTTCTTAGGAACTGGTACCACATTTGCAACCCACTGAGGATAAGAAGTTACGGCCAAGAACCCTGCATTGAACTGTTTCATTACCTCTGCTTTGATCTTTTCTGACATTTCAGGACGCATACGACGAACCTTCTGCTTCTTTGGACGACAATCTTCTTTCACTGGCAAACGGTGAACCACAATGTCTGTATCCAACCCTGGCATATCTTCATAAGACCAAGCAAAGATCTCCACATAGTCACGTAGCATCTGAATCAACCTGCTCTTGACACTGTCCTCTAAATCAGCCCCTATTTTGACCTCTTTTCTGTTTTCTTCAGTTCCCAGATTCACAACTTCGACTGGCTCTTCATGTGGCTGTATAACTTTCTCTTCTTGTTGTAACAACCTAGCAAGCTCTACAGGTATTTCACAATCGTCCTCGTTTCCGTCTTCAGTTTGATAGATCGGATTCTCGAAATTGTAATTGGCAATAGTAGAACTGTTATCAACTGGATCCAGAGTGGATGAGGATCTGCATTTTAGTGACGTGGGTGTGTGTAAGAACACATAGCTGATAAAGCAAAAATAAAAGAAAAAGAAAGACAAGGAACGCAATATTTACGAAAACGAAACGTCCACTGATTTTATTGAATGAAGTATGCAAATGAAATGACAACCCGTAACAAGCACACCATTGTGCCCCGGGTAAGGCACATGGCTTGAAAGTTTTAATTGTTCCAGAAATCATAAATTTAAAAACATAACACAGTAATAGTATTTACTCCTGACTAAAGGAGATAGGGATAACATCTTCAGCTGTCCAATTATTGAGTCCAGCACCCACAGTAGGAAAAATCCATGCCTCCAAGTTGTAGTCTTCATCTTGATCTCCCACAGCATTGATAACCCCTTGATTGGTGATACGAACAGCACGGGCACGACGGACAGCCTTCTGGGACTCTGCAGTGAAACCCAAACCCAAACTTGTCAGACTTGTATGGAACATCAGGAAGCTGACCCCAAATAGTACAACCACCTTCTTCCACCACAGCTTTTGCATCATTGAGGGAGGCCATTGCCATTGTTGGAGGGTTTCTGATGACCACAGGAACCTTCTTCACAGCAGGAGGAGTCACACAATCCTTAACAGCCCAGGGAACCACTTCAAATGACTGACATGGAGTTTCAATGTATTCACCTTCTACTTCCAGATACTTGAAAGTGTTTACATGGCTGACAAAGTATTCTTCCTCTCCAAAGACAGTAACAACTTTTCCATTCACCGGATATCTCAACTTTTGATGTAATGTGGAGGTCACAGCACCTGCCCCATGGATCCAGGGACGACCAAGCAGACATGAGTACGAAGGACGAATATCCATCACATAGAATGTAGCAGTGAACACCTGAGAGCCAACCTTGATTGGAAGATCAATTTCCCCATGCACTACTCTTCTAGAACCATCAAAAGCCTTTACCACAATATTACTGGGCTTCAATACCGTATCTTCAGGACTCAGCTTGTTCAGGACTCCCTTAGGCAACACATTCAGAGAGGAACCATTGTCTATCAGCACATGAGACAGGGTAGTGCCCCTGCATTCAATTGAAATATGCAAGGCCCTGTTATGATCCCTCTTGGCAGGGGTCAAGTCAGCATCAGAAAATCCTAACCCGTTGTCATAGGTCAGGTGAGCAACACAATTCTCAAACTGGTCCACAGAAATTGCACTGGGTACATGAGCCATCTTTAGAAACTTGATCAATGACTTGGCATGAGCCTCAGAACATAATAACAGGGAGAGCATAGAAATCTTTGAGGGAGTATGCCCCAGCTGATCAACAATATCATAATCACTCTTGCGAATGATTTTCAATACTTCTTCCATCTGCTTAGAGAGGTCATCAGCAGCTGGCACATCAGTAGATACAGGCTCAATAACAGGACCCTTGCCCCGAGCATCAGTGGTGGAAGTAACAGCAGGGGTAACTGCACTCTTAGAAGCAACTGGAGGAGAGAAGACTCTTCCACTACGAGTGATCTTGCTAGATCCAGCAATATTATCAATGTCAACAGGCATATCAGGTAAAGGCTCCTGCTTGACACCATGGATGTAAACATCAGACCCATAGTGCCAAGGCACAGCTTCGTCAGATGTATAAGGAATAGGACCAGGAGTGGTAATGATCAGAGGAGCTACTCTGGCTTCAGCAACAACTTTCACAGGACCTTCAGCAGTAATCTTGATTGGGCCCTGATGAGTGATTTTAATGGGACCCTTTGAAGTGATTCTTAGTGGTACTTTGTCAACCATGTCAACCTCTTCAATCTTCTTACCCTGAGTCAGATGATCCACCATACTTTCTACAGATGCTGGTCTTCTTTCAAACACTATAGTATATTTATCCATGAGACGTTGAATCCCATCTCTCAAAATGAAGCAATTATCCGGCTTATAGGTACAATATAGACAATCTTCATGACAACCTGGAAAGATCCCATCTTGTACTAACCTCTTTTTGATAACAGACAATGGTGTGCCCAACTCCATAACTGAATAGACATGCAGATCTTCATCAATATCTTCATCAATGGCGTTGACAGTCTTCTCGTGATTTGGCATTGGAGCTGTAATCACATTTGGAGTACCTGGTGGATCAAACTCAATTTCTCCAGCATCAATCATATCCTGAATTTTGTTCTTCAAGACCCAGCAGTTATTAGTATCATGTCCTGGACAGTTTGAATGATATGCACATCGTGCATTGGGATTGTACTTGGGAGAGGTAACATTGGGATTCTGAGGGGCCTCCCTCAGGGTAATAAGTTCAGCTTTCAACAAGTGTTGCAATGCCTGAGCCATTGACATGTTGATCTTCGTGAACTGTCTCCTAGCCCTCTGTTGGTTGCCTTGAGGCTGTTCTGTTGTTGCAGGAGTTGGATTTGAAATATGAACTGCACTAACAGACTGATGCCTTCTGTTACGATCAGGCTGACCATACACAGCATTAGATTCTTTCTTCCCAGTGGGAGGCTTCTTTGCAGCACCTGATGAAGAAGTGCCCACTTGGATCTTACCACTCTTGATACCATTCTCTACTCGCTCTCCTGTCATGATCAACTCAGTGAAGCCAGATGATGAGCTTCCAATGAGATGACTGTAAAACGGACCATTCAGCGTACACATGAACATATCAACCAACTCCCTATCAGTCAAAGGGGGTTGAACTCTTCCAGCTAAGTCTCTCCACTTCTGAGCATACTCCTTAAAGCTTTCTTTGGCACCCATAGACATGCTTTGAAGCTGCATGCGAGTGGGGGCTAAGTCAGCATTGTATTGATACTGCTTGTAGAAAGCTTCAGCAAGGTCATTCCAATCTCTGATGTTGACACTCTCCAACTGATAATACCACTCTAGCTGAGCTCCAGATAAACTCTCTTGAAAGAAATGGATCCACAACTTTTTATCAGCAGTGTGGGGTTGCATTCTTCTGACATAAGACCTCAGATGCAATTTGGGACAAGAGACCCCATCATAGACAACAAATGCAGGAACTTTGAACCCAATGGGTATGACCACCCCAGATATCAAGCTCAAATCCTCAAAATCCAGCCCAGATGATTTCTGTAATTCCATAGCATCCATTCTATCCACCAGCATCTTGAATTTGTCTTTGTTAGGCTCATGGTAGTAGTTAGCCTCAGAATCAGAGTCCCCCATAGTGTTGTGGAGACTGCCTCTCTCCTGCTCAGATTCTTCAGATTCATAGTCTTCAACATGTTCCTTGGTCTTGACAGGACCTTTGAACCTTCTTCCCATGTTGAGCAACCCAGCAGACCTTCTAGCCTTCTTAGTCTTCTTGGCCAGCAGTGTCTTCAATTCATCCTGCCCCTTAGATAGGTTCAGGATCAGCTCTTGGAACTGTGCATTCTGTGCCTGGAGATCCTTAACTGATTGTTCAAGAGCCATTGCTGAAATAAACAGCGAGAAGATGAGAAACCTGTACACAATTATAAACCTGTGATGCAATGATATGGGAATGCATATGCAATGTTTTCAAGGACCGCAGGATTTAAATTTGCTTAAACAAACAAGAAAGTAACTTTTTATTAGTAATAACTTGTTTTGCCTTTTAGGCTTTACAAAAAATGAAAACGAAATAAGTACAAAAGATGGGGTTTTAAGTCTCCCATGGACGTTTCCTCTTTGTGTTGAGGTATGAGTTGAGGTTTCGTTCCTCATGAAGTAGCTTTGTTAGCTCTAGGATCCTTGCTTGGCTTGCTTTGTAATGAGCCTCGAAAGTATCCCTTTGCTCTTTCAGTTGGATCCATGATCTCTGCAAGTCTTCCATATCAGTAGGCATGTCTGGGTGAAGGATGGTATAAGCTGTGTCTCCTTAAGCAACAGGTTCCATGGTAACTGGTAGGATGGCAGGATATGGCATCATGAGTGTCTGAGCACGAAATCGTACCCATCTGAGATAAGCCTTCATAGGAATGGTGTACTTAGGCTCCAGTGTCTTGCTGTCAATCCTGTTTACCTTTCCCCAAGCTCGGATGAATCTCTGACGGTAACCCTGAAGATCGTTGTCGTAATCAAACACAATGCCCTGAATCAACATGTCATGTGGACCATCGCTCCGGGCGTAACCAAACTGTCGTAAAGCTAGAGATGGGTTGTAGGTGATGCCTCCTCTTATGCCTAGAAGTGGCACATTAGGAAACTCCCCACAACGGTCAATGATGGTGACATTCTCCATAGATCTGGAGCACCAATGGATGTCTGAGTGAGAAAGTGACATGATCCTCTTGGACCATCTGAACCCTTGCTCATTCTTCATTACTGAGCGAGGAAGGTGAGAAATAAACCACCTAGAAAGTAAAGGTATGCAGCACATCAAAGTTCCTCTTGCCCTTGTAGTACGGGTGTGAAGAGAATGTAGGATGTCTCCAAGTAAGGTAGGCACTGGATTGTGACTCAGGAATATGTTGATGGCATGAACGTCTATGAACTGATCAGGATTGGGGAACAACACTAAGCCATGAATCAATAAGGCTAAGATCTCCTCAAAAGCATCGTAGCTCATAGCCTTCAAGAACATTTGAGCTTTATCCACTAATACCTTGGCAAGAATACCTTTAACTCCACTTCTCGTCTCTAGAACAATGTCAGACTTCTTCAGATGTAGAGCTGCAGCAATAACTTCTGGTTTAAGCTCCTTCTCTAAGCCTGTGAATGGCTTCTGATCAAGAACAGGTATACCCAGAAGTTTAGAGAACTCCTCCATGGTTGGAACCAGCTGATAATCAGGAAATGTAAAGCAATGGTGCTTAGGGTCAAAGAACTGAAACCGCACACTCATCATGTCTTCACTGAACCCTGAAGTAACTAGATCCAATAAGTGACCATGTCTCTTGTTGAACTGGGAATGATCAGGCACTAGGGAAACCAACTCCTTGAGCTTAGCAGGTATCCCTACAAAGTTGATCCTGATGGTGTTTCTACGAGCAGAAGCCATGACCTGCAACAAAGAACAAAGATAAATCCTTTGTCCTTGAAATGGTTAGGGAAAATGATATGCTTATGATGCATGATGATGTCATGATGTCATGCTCAATCACAAACATGTGGCACACACAAACAAGTCACACCATAGCCCTAGGTTTAAAGGCTTGCACGAGGTTCAAAGGCAAGTACCCTCCCCTGAAGTTAGATGGTTCATCCTGTCCTACAAAAGTAACCAGGTTCTAAGGGATCTCAATATCATTGATCCTTCACAAGGGTGGTTGTTCAGAAGGCAACTTACTTGCCAACCAAAACCCTCCAAGTTTAAGATCTCAATGAGCGTAGTATCGAGTGTCAACCAACTTCAGTCTGCACCAAAGCCGGTTACCTCACTACTTTCTAAAGGCCAAGATGAGTTAACTAGGGTTCTAAAAGTCAGTTAGTGCATTGACAACATATGGCAGCCTCAATATTATCCTCAACTTGACTTAAGGAATATAAGCACCAACCAAGAAGTCACACTAACTATGGCCACCAGATCAACCGTATCGATATACGTCGTACAGTTTCCTTGGTCTATTGCCATTTCCCTAAGGTACACTAGATCCGGGTTAGGACCTTTCACACATAAGAGCACCCCAACAATATAATAATAAAGCAAACAAGGCAAACAATTTAAAGTGATCTTAATTCCTAAGGGTACCCCTCTTAAATAGATCCCCAGCAGAGTCGCCAGTTCTGTAACACGGTGGGAGAACTGACTTTAAACAATGTTGCGGATAGCAAGAGTCGCCACCGACTTTTATTTTATCCATAAGGAAAGGTTATAAAAGAACAGGAAAGACCTTAGAGAATATTTTGGGTCCGGGGGGTAGGTTATGAAAAGGGAAGGTATTAGCATCCTTTTCATCCATGGTTATCCATGGGCTCTTAGGTACTTAAGCTCACTTTTGAATTGTTTTGAAATTGTAGTGTGTGAATAGAAAATTTTCAGAATAGTTAATAAATAATCCATGTAAGGATGTGTTAAGAACTTGTTTGAAGACTTGTTGAAAATTTGTTTAAGTGCGAAACAGTTTTGAAGTGAGCAAGCACCTAGGAGTAACCTACCCTAATGTTTAAAGGTCTTTCTTATTCTTCATTCTTTCCTTTAGTAAGACTATCCCTACTATAATGGAGTAGGTAGTCCTTACTTTGGATGTTAAGGGACATGTGAGGGACAATTTGACTTTGAAGGCCATTGTGGGATGTAATAAGCACATATAAGGGACCATCATCATTTTTCGAAAGGGACTCGATTCGTAAAGGCAACCATAAGGGACTTTGATGATTTTTCTATTTGAGGGACTTGCTTTATACACCCCACTTAACCATTATTCGTAGGCAACTTGAGGGATATCCTTAGGAAGTGAGACGGCGATTAAAATCAACTTACGTGTGTGACGTGTTTATTTTAATTATCTTTATTTAAAAGTGATCTAAATTTATTTTAATATTACATACATGTTGTTACACTCCCTAATTACTAACCATAATAATAATTAAATAATTAAACAACTTTACATCCAAGAAACAATTACAAAATAATAAGCAAAATAATTAAATAGCAATGATAAATAAAATATAAATAAGCAATAATAAATAATAAAGGGGGTTAATTCTAAGTTTACTCGGCAAGACATCGCATCTTGTGCCTACGTATCCTTACGGGAGTGGAATCAGAGTAATCGTAGTTCCCCTCAATAGGGAGGTTAGAAACTTCTTGACTGTGGTCAAGGTCTCAAGGGGAATAAACGCATCTTAAGGACACGCTTACGTGGAGTGTAGAAACTCCAAATCTCTACGTTGAAATGTTAAGTTGTAATTAGGGTTAAATTAGGGATTCCACGGCGGGAAACCCTAAAATGAGCGCGACGGCTCTTTGACCTAATGCTAAGGGTAAAATTGTAATTTTGCCTGCGGCGAGGCATTTGTGAAAATTAGGGTTTGTAGTTTGTAGTTTTGAGGATTTGAAATTGAATGTGTGAAGTTTTACGGACTATTGGCGCGGCGACCAAACAGTTAGACCTAACCTTCGGATGTGTGCAATGTGACAGAAATAATAGTAAACGCATGAGATAATTAAATCATGCAAACAGAGAGATAATGTCATAATTTAAACCATGCAAGCAGAAATTTAAAGGCAGAATTTAAAGAGCGATTGTTAAGTTCGCGAGGTTACATGAGAGGAGCAGATACAATATGATAATGAAATTTGAATTGAACAATAATAAAATAAAATAAATAACGGTTCTAGTTATTATTTAAAAAAAAAAGATTTTAGTTATTATTTTAAATTTATCAAAAAAAAAGTTTTTCTTAAAAATAATAGGTTTTCATATTAATTTGGAAAAGATGTTAATGTTATTTATTTTAAAAAACAGATTTTTATATTATAACAAATTTTAATAAATTAATGATAACAATAATAATAATAATGGTAATAATAATGATAATAATGATAATAATAATAAATAATGATAATAATAATAATAATAATAATAATAATAATAATAATAATAATAATAAAACAATAATGAATTTTAAATGTGCCAAATAACCCAACAATGTTGCTAACGCAGAAATGCGCTCATCGCAACCAGATCTAAATCGGACGAAACAAAATTTATCGCAAAGAAAAAGAAATTAAGCAAAAAATAGTATTATTGCTCACACAAAAATGCGATCATCGCAACCAGATCGAACTAACACAAATGTCACGCGTCATGCACACAAATGTGCAAACATCGTATCGACATAATTCGATCAAAAATCTTATATATATAAACTCTAACAATTTAAAAATTATATATATATAAACGTAACAGTAATAGATAAAGAAAAAGAAATAACGGTAATAGATGAAGAAAAAGAAATAACGGTAAAAGATGAAGAAAAAGAAACAACAGTAATAGATGAAGGAAAAGAAATAACGGTAAACGATGAAGAAAAAGAAACAATAGTAATGGATGAAGAAGAAAACTAAATAACGGCAAACGGCACTCACTCCTCTTAGGTTTTTTTCATTCTCTCCCCTTTTTTTCCAACAAGGCAACACATGTATATATAGGGAACAAATTAGGGTTAACACCAAATTGTCAATAATGTCCCTAAAGCCCATTTTAAAGCCCAAACTAAATAATTAGTTAAGAAAAAATAAAATTTAAATAATTTAAAATAATTAAAATAAACTTAAAATAAAAACTAATAATCCTATTGATTCCTAAAATAAAAAATATTATAAAAAGAACAAAATTTTTTCAATATTTTTTTATTTTATGATTTTTTGGATATTTTTATGAATAATTTAGAAAAAAGTGAAAAAAATAATATTTTAAAAAATGATTTAATTAAAATACGAAAATAATAATTAAATAATAATAAAAAACTATTTTTGTTATTTTTTTAATGAAAGATAGAAAAATTTAGAGTACAAATAATAAAAAACAAAAAAAATGACAAAGGTGAGATTCGAACTCTCAACCTCTCACACTCATAACTCCTTACACATGTCCTCCTGCCAATTGTGCCATTTTTACTTTTTAGAAAAAAAATGCATGCCATATGATATTTACCTGCAAAAAGTCAAACGACTACACAAATTTGTTAGTAATTGATTAAATGCAATGAAATGCGACGACAAATCTTAGGGCAAAATTTGGGGTATTACAGTTATTATGATAATATTTCTCACCCAACCTCTCTTTGATGTTGGCAAAAAAAATCATGAAGTTTGACTTTGGTTTGACCACAGTTGACCTCAGTTTGACCTTTTAACTGCATTGACTGCTTTTGATTTATCTGATCATCTGACTGAGCAAACTTTTGAGAAAAGTCTTGAAACTTGACATGGGGGTTCTTATACACATATAAGATGTTATGAAGCTCACTTGAAGTCTTGGAAGTCCATTTAGCCTGATTAAAGTCAAAACCCTAGTTTTGGATGCACTGCTTAGGAGGTGCATTGTCTGAGGGAATTGTCAACTCTTCTGACCAATTGTGAATTTTGTGAACCTTGTGAACCTTCTTGGAACACAAAGTCTTGTATTGTGAGGGCAAATTTTGGGGTGCAACACGGTCCATCATAGTTCAAGGCCTATTTTCCTCTGACATCGGTGAGGAAAGACTGAATCTTCTTAAGCACGAGGTCACCTTCTTTGAATACACGGGGTCGAACCTTCTTATCAAATGCCTTCTTCATCCTCTACTGATATAACTGCCCATGGCATAGCGCAGCCATCCTCTTTTCTTCGATTAAGTTCAACTGATCATATCTGTTCTGGCACCATTCAACTTCTGATAACTTGGCATCCATCAAAATCCTCATAGAAGGAATCTCAACTTCTATCGGGAGCACTGCTTCCATACCGTAGACAAGTGAAAATGGAGTTGCCCCAATCGATGTGCGTACCATCGTACGATATCCATGCAAGGCGAATGGGAGCATTTCGTGCCAATCTTTGTAAGTAACAACCATTTTCTGAATGGTCTTCTTGATATTCTTATTGGCGGCTTCAACAGCCCCATTCATCTTTGGTCTATAAGGAGAAGAATTGTGATGCTCTATCTTGAATTCTTCGCATAGTTCTTTCATCATTTTGTTATTCAAATTGGACCCATTATCTGTAATAATCCTGTTTGGCACACCATATCGGCAGATAAGCTGATTCTTGATAAATTTGACAACCACATATCGAGTTACATTAGTATAGGAAGCCGCCTCGACCCACTTGTTGAAATAGTCTATGGCTACCAAGATGAACCGGTGTCCATTAGATGCTTTCGGCTCTATCATACCAATCATATCAATTCCCCACATAGAGAACGACCACGGGGATGATATAACATTCAACAAATTCGGAGGCACACGGATCTTATCTGCGTAAATCTGACACTTGTGACATTTTCTAGCAAACTTGTAGCAATCTGATTCCATTGTAATCCAATAATAGCCAGCCCTTAAAAGTTTCTTAGCCATAGCATGTCCGTTGGCGTGAGTACCAAAAGATCCTTCGTGAATTTCCGTCATTAACATATATGCCTCTTGTTTGTCGACACACCTCAGCAAGATCATGTCAAAATTCTGCTTGTACAACACATTGTTACTCAAAAGAAAATTTCCAGCCAACCTTTTCAAAGTTTTCTTATCCTTGTTGGAAGCTCCCAAAGGATACTCTTGAGTTCTAAGGAATACTTCAATGTCATGGTACCGGGGTTTTCCATCTTCAACTTCTTCGACGGTGAAGATGTAGGCAGGCCTGTCAAGACGTTTTACTTCAATCCGAGGACACTCGTTCCAAAAGTTCACCACAATCATTGAGGCCAAAGTTGTCAATGCATCTGCCATTCTGTTCTCATCACGAGGAATATGATGAAATTCGACCCTATCAAAGAACGGTAACAGTTTTCTAGCATAATCTCTGTATGGGACCAAATTATCATGTCGAGTTATCCACTCTCCAGTGATTTGGTTGATTACCACTGCAGAATCACCAAACACATCCAAATTCTTAATTCTCAAATCGATTGCTTCCTCAAGACCCATAATGTATGCCTCGTACTCAGCCTCATTATTAGTACACATGAATGTTAATCTGGAAGTAAATGGGAAGTGGGTCCCTTGAGGAGTCACAATAACAGCGCCTATCCCTTTTCCATGAGCGTTGACAGCTCCATCAAAAACTAAGCCCCATTGAGATCTGGGTTCTGGCCCTTCGTCGTGCACGGGTTCCTCATAATCTTTCATCTTTAAAAACATAACATCCTCATCGGGAAAGTCATCGTTTGAGGGTTGATAATCCAAAATAGGCTGGTGAGCCAAATGATCAGCCAAAACACTTCCTCTGACCGCCTTTTGAGTATGGTATTCAATATCATATTCAGACAACAACATATGCCATCTAGCAATTCTCCCAGTCAAAGCGGGCTTCTCAAAAATATACTTGATAGGATCCATCTTCGAAACTAACCAAGTGGTATGATTCAGCATATACTGGCGCAAACGTTTGGCGGCCCACGCCAAAGCACAACAAGTCTTCTCTAACATAGTGTACCTTGTTTCACAATCAGTAAACTTCTTGCTCAAGTAATAAGTGACATAATCTTGCTTTCCTGTTTCATCTCGCTGACCGAGTACACAACCCATCGAATCTTCTAAAACAGTCAAATACATAATCAAAGGTCGACCTTCAACTGGTGGTATCAGGATAGGTGGTTCAAGCAAATACTCTTTGATACTATCAAAAGCCTTTTGACAATCTTCAGTCCAAACATACCCTTGTTCTTTCCTCAGAAGCTTGAAAATAGGTTTACATGTAGCAGTCATGTTGGATATAAACTTGGAGATATAGTTCAAACGTCCCAAGAACCCTCTAACTTGCTTCTCGGTGGTGGGAGCTGGCATTTCTCGGATAGCTTTCACTTTGTCGGGGTCCACTTCAATCCCTCTTTGACTGACAATAAAACCCAATAGTTTCCCTGATCGTACTCCAAATGTGCATTTATTGGGGTTCAGATGGAGCTTGTATTCCCTCAAACGACCAAATAGCTTGGCTAGGTGTTTAACATGATCATCCTCAGTCTTTGACTTAGCTATCATATCATCTATATAGACCTCAATCTCTTTGTGCATCATATCATGGAATAAAGTAGTCATAGCTCTCTGATATGTTGCCCCTGCTTTCTTTAATCCAAACGACATAACTCTGTAATAAAAGGTTCCCCAGGGTGTGATGAATGACGTCTTCTCTCTGTCATCGGGAGCCATTCTAATCTGATTGTAACCTGAAAAACCATCCATAAAGGAGAAAACCTCATATCTTGCGGTACTGTCAACCAAAATGTCAATGTGAGGTAACGAGAAATCATCTTTCGGACTGGCTTTATTCAAATCCCTGTAATCTACACACATGCGAACCTTACCATCCTTCTTCGGAACGGGCACAATATTACCCAACCATAGAGGATACTCGGCAGTGACAAGAAAACCTGCATCAATCTGTTTCTGTACTTCTTCCTTAATCTTTAGAGCCATGTCGGGTCGAGTTCTTCTAAGCTTCTGTTTCACTAGCGGGCACTCTGGCTTCAAAGGTAGACGATGTTCCACTATAGCAGTGTCCAATCTAGGCATATCTTGATATGACCAAGCAAACACATCAACAAACCCTCCAAGCAAATCGATCAGCTGTTTCTTCACATCGGGTTTGAGTAAAGCTCCAATTTTCACTTCTCTACGGATTACTTCTGTTCCCAAATTGATTACTTCCACTGGCTCCTGATGAGGTTGGATAGCTTTCTCTTCCTTCTCAAGCAGTCAGGAAATCTCTTCTGGGATATCATCTTCTTCGTCCTCGGCTTCGTACACAGGAAACTCGAAATTCGGAGAAGGCAGTGGATCATTATTCCCAGGTTGTAATTTATGTAGCAATCTGCGCAAGTGATGTGATTTTTAATAAGTTTTCGTAAAGTGGAAAGTGTGTGTACGCGAGATGCTACTTATTATTTCCCAACGTCGTAAATAAGTATAAAACACAAATGAAAATGAAAGTAATTTATTGATGATAGCAAAACCAAAAAGACACGCCCAATAAAGTCACATTTGCCTTGGGCAGAGCAAAGGGAATTATTAAAAGTAAGCCCTAATAAATGCAGTTTCGCCTTGGGCAGAGCGAAAGAATTTTAAAACAAATGCTTTACTTAGATATGTGAACAACAACATGGGCTTCAACTGCACTCCAGTTCTTAACCAAAACGCCTGGGGTCACAAAGTCTGGAATATCCCCATCTGAATCTTCCTCGGAGACAGCATAAACTCCAAAGGTATAGTCAAATTCATCTAAAACATAACCTGGATCTTCCATATAGGGTTCATAATCTTCGTAAGGAATGGAGGACCTTGCAGAACCATCTGATATGTAACCTTCGAGCTCGTCCTCTGACACAACATTAACCTGAGGATGATGGACGACTCCTCCACTACGGAACACTTCATTAATCAACGGAAACCCTGGACTTCTGGTGGTTTGTTGAGCAGAACTGTTGGTGAAACTGAGACCTTCTTTATTTTTGTTCTCTGGCAAAGACAACACCTTCCCCCAAATTGTTTGATGACCACTGTTCACTACTCACTGCGCGTCTTTAAATGATGACATAGATGCCTGAGATTTCCGGACACCCTCGCCCATAATAGACAAAGTTTAAATTGCGTGCCGACCTCTTCCTCAGCTTCGACATATGAGAATGATGACAAGTGACTCACCACCAAGGCTCTTTCCCCATAAACTGTAACTGTTTTTCCCTCAAAAGCATATTTCAACTTCTGATGCAGGGTAGAAGTAACTGCCCCAGCTTCATGTATCCATGGCCTCCCTAGCAGACAGCTATAAGTGGCATGAATGTCCATGACTTGAAACGTGATCATAAAAGTCTGCAAACCAATGGTCATCGGCAAATCCACCTCACCAATTACTGTTTTCCTTGTCCCATCAAAAGCCTTGACAATAACATGACTTGGCCTCATCGGTGGTCCATGATTGGATAGTTTAGATAGGGTAGTTCTAGGCATCACATTTAGAGAAGATCCAGTATCGACCAATACACTGGACAGAGAGTCGTTTCTGCAGTTCACAGAAATATGTAAAGCCATGTTATGTTTCCTTCCTTCCTCTGGGAGATCATCCTCATTAAAACCCAGATTGTCACATGAAGTAATATTACCAATGATATTGTCAACTGCTCCATAGCCACATCTTGTTCAACATACGCCTGTTCTAATATTTTCTGGAGTGCTTCCCTATGAGCCTCAGAACTCATCAGCAACTGCAACACAAAAATCTTTGACGGGGTTTGCAGGAGCTGATCTGCCACCTTATACTCACTCCTCTTAATCACTTTTAGACATTCATCTGAATTGGATAAATTGGATCCACCAGGTTGCCCCACAATCGGATCCTTTGAGCCTGTTTGTTCCAATGAGACCTCTTTTTATTTCAGTGGTACGGTCGGGTAGACTCGACCACTCCTTGTTACTCTGCTGATATCTGCAATATTAACTACTGAAGGTACAGTGGGCAAGGGCACTTCCTTTCCATTCTCCAACATCGTAGCGTTGTACCTGTAGGGGATAGCCTTACTGGAAGTATAAGGGACATGTCCAGGCACATTGATTACCAACGGGGTAATAGCCGGTTTTCTGCTATTATACACGATTTCGATATGCTCCACTTCTTTAAAGTGAGGCACTATAACACACACCTCTTTGGCCCTTTCGACTGAAACTTTCTGATCATCATCTGCCAAACAGTCTTGAATCATGTTAACAGAGGGTGAACCATGCGGGGGTAATGGATTAACTTGCACATTAGGGTCGGAATCCTTGAAGGACAGGATTCCGCACTTAATGAGCCTCTGAACATCTGCTTTGATACCGAAACAACTCTCAATATCATGCCCTGGAGCACCCTGATGGTAAGGGCAAAATTTGTCAGCTCTATAAAAAGGAGGAGGATTTGCAGGAACCATAGGTGGAGCTTTTGTTTGAATATGACCCTTCTGGACCAAAGCTGGAAACAAATCAGTGTATTTCATAGGAATAGGCTCAAAGTTTATCTTTCTATACGCACGACCCTGATTGTTGAATGGCCGATTCTGCTGAGGATATTGCGGGTTTTGCTGAGGCTGTGGTTGTTGAGCACTGGGGGACTGAGGTTGCTGATACGGCTGCAGACTTTGTTGAGACTGATAAGCTGGAGCATTAAACACCGGTGATACAACTGCAACTTGGTGTGATGGCGAATACCTCTTTCTAAATTGTCCCTTTTGAATGGAATTTACACCTTGCTCTTTTTTCTTCACAAAACCACTCCCATACTTCTTAGGAGAAATCTCTTCTTTAGCCAATCTTCCTTCACGAACACCTTCTTCTAAGCGCATTCCCATGTTAACCATTTCAGTAAAGTCACTGGGTGCACTGGCTACCATCTTCTCATAAAAGAAAGGACCAAGGGTCTTCAGAAAAATCTTGGTCATCTCTTTTTCTTCTAATGGTGGTGTGACTTGCGCGGCCAACTCACGGCAACGTTGAGCATATTCCTTGAAAGTCTCCTTATCTTTCTAAGTCATAGCCCTCAATTGATCACGGTCGGGGGCCATGTCCATATTATACTTATACTGCTTGACGAAGGCTCCGCCTAGATCATTGAAAGTTCGAATCTTCGTACTATCCAGTCTGTTGCGGTGGAAATAGGATCACAAACTATTAATGAGTTTGAATCGCAATTCAATTCACAACCGCTCTTTGATTTATCCGAAGGAAAAGGTCAAAAGAGGGAAAACCTATTTTGCATCGTAAACACAATGCGGGGAAAGATCTAGGGTTCGGGGGTTGGTTAAATTTAGGGAAGGTATTAGCACCCTAAACTTCTGTAGTACTCTACAGGAACCTTTTGTTCAGATGTTTACTATTTGCTTTATTCATTTGCTTAAGGTATATGTACAAAGGATTAAAAGTAATGAGTAGACCTAAGGGGTTAATTCTAAGTTTACTCGGCAAGACATCGCATCTTGTGCCTACGTATCCTTACGGGAATGGAATCAGAGTAATCGTAGTTCCCCTCAAAAGGGAGGTTAGAGACTTCTTGACTGTGGTCAAGGTCTCAATGGGGAATAAACGTATCTTAGGGACACGCTTACGCGGAGTGTAGAAACTCCAATATCTATGTTGTAAATTGTTAAGTGAATTAGGGTTAGGTTAGGGATTCCGCGGCGGGAAACCCTAAAATGAGTGCGGCGACCCTTTTGGCATAACACTAGGATAAAAGCAATTTTGCCCACGGCGGGACACCTAGGCTAAACAGGGTTTGATCCATTAAAGGGGTAAGGCTATTGACTCGGCGGCCAAAAGGCTGGACCTAATCCTTCGGAAGGATAAAACTGTAAAAAAAAAAAAATGTGAAAATATGACAAATCATTATATGGAGGAATAATTAAGGTACAAAAATAAGAAAAGTAATAAAGGCAGAGGGTATAAAGAAACAAAGAAACATTTCTGAAAACATGAAGAATATGAAAATATGTAATGACACTTAGAATGAAGTGAGGGAGGAAAATAGTGTGGGGCTGTGGCCACCACAAACACATCTCAACCTCAAGCATGCAAATGAAATGCAGGAATAAAGAAAATAAAAGGTACACAAAATGACACGGCAAACATAAGGAGTTCCTTACGAAAAGGTTTTAATTTTTTAATATTTTAATTATGTAAAAAAAAATGTTTTAATTTTTTTAATATTTTAATTATATATATAAAAAAAGGTTTTAATTTTAAAATGGAATTACTTAGTTAAAAAAATTTAAGTTTAAATTATAAAAAAAATGTTAAGTTTAAATTATATATAAAAAAAATGTTTTTGGGAACAAAAAGGTTTTTTTTTAGAAAAAAATGTTTTTGGGAACAAAAAAAGGCTTTTTTGGAAAAAAATGTTTACGGGAACAAAAAAAAGGTTTTTTTTTGGGAAAAAATGTTTACGGGAACAAAAAAAGGCTTTTTTGGAAAAAAAATATTTACGGGAACAAAAAAAAGGTTTTTTTTGGGAAAAAATGTTTTAGTTTTAATAAAAAAGGTTTTGATTTTGAAAAAGGTTTTGATAAAAAAAAATAACAATAGAATTGCAAATGCAAACAGACAATTAATGGACATGCAAACAATCCTATACGACACAATCATGGTTCATACAGATCAAAATCTACGGATCTAAACAACAATGAAGGTTAACATGGCAAGGATGCAAATAAATATGAAAAATGCAAAGGATTTAGTAATTTAACGGACCTAAACACATTAACATGGCAAAATATGCACATAAACATGAAAAGGCAAAAGGTTTAGTAATTTAACCTACGAAGCGGAGGTTTGCTTCGGTAAATGTGAAAAAGGTTTGAATAAGGGAACACTGGAGAGCTCCAATCCTTCTTAAGAGTTGTGGGAACGACCGCCTTTCTTCTCTGGGGATCTCCTTTGTTTCTCCCTCTCTCCCCTCTTTTCTGAAGAAAACCTTCTGACCCCTCTTAGGTTTTTTTTCATTCTCTCCTCCTTTCCAACAAGGCAACACATGTATATATAGGGAACAAATTAGGGTTAACACCAAATTGTCAATAATGTCCCTAAAGCCCATTTTAAAGCCCAAACTAAATAATTAGTTAAGAGAAAAAATAAAATTAAAATAATTAAAATAAACTAAAAATAAAACTAATAATCCTATTGATTCCTAAAATCAAAAATATTATAAAAAGAACAAAATTTTTTTCAATATATTTTATTTTATGATTTTTTTTGGATATTTTTATGAATAATTTAGAAAAAAGTGAAAAAAATAATATTTTAAAAAATGATTTAATTAAAATACGAAAATAATAATTAAATAATAATAAAAAACTATTTTTGTTATTTTTTAATGAAAGATAGAAAAATTTAGAGTAAAAATAATAAAGAACAAAAAAAAGTGACAAAGGTGAGATTTAATTTTTAAAATAGTTAGAAAAAAAAGATTTAATTTTAAAAAGAAATTAGAGAAAAAAAAGATTTAATTTTATAAAAGTTAGAAAAAGATTTAATTTTTTTAAAAAAGTTAGAAAAAAAGATTTAACTTTAGAAAAAAGATTTAATTTTAAAAAGAAGTTAGAAAAAAAGATTTAACTTTATAAAAGTTAGAAAAAAGATTTAATTTTAAAAAGAAGTTAGAAAAAAATATTTAACTTTAAAAAAGTTAGAAAAAAAAGATTTAGTTTTTTAAAAAAAGTTAGAAAAAAAATATTTAACTTTTAAAAAAGTTAGAAAAAAAAGATTTAGTTTTAAAAAAAGTTAGAAAAAAATATTTAACTTTAAAAAAAGGATTTAGCTTTAAAAGGTTAGAAAAAGATTTAATTTTAAAAAGTTAGAAAAAAGATTTAATTTAAAAAAAAAGTATTAGATTTTTATTTAAAAAAAAGTATTAGATTTTTATAAAAAAAAAAAGTATTAGAATTTGATTAAAAAAAAAAAAAGTGTTAGAAATTAATTTAAAAAAGGTTATAAAAAATTTACTCTTTAAAGAAAAGAAAAAAAAAGTTAAATTTTAATCTAAATCCTAAAAGTTAGTAAGAAGAGCTTAAAATGACTTAAATAAATAAACTAAATAGAAAAAAGAAAAGAAAAGAAAAAAAAAAAAAAGTTAATAAGAAACATTAGTAAAGTTATAAAAAAGGTTAATTAAATTATTATTAGTTAAAAAAAACAAGATTTAAAAAAAAGGTTAATTTATTAAGTTAATAAGAATTTAAAATAAAAATAAAAAAGAAAGGGTAAAATTTGGGGTATTACAGTTGCCCCTATTTAAATGGCTACACCGGACGATTTGAGTGACAGAGACTCGTGGAATCGTGGTGGAGAGATTTAAATATAGATAACCGAAAATTTTGCCCTTATATGCGACGATATGCAATGCTATGGACAAAACTGGAACGACTTAATGCAGATGATGCCATGACTATGATATGATGCGTATGCTGGAATAATGAATGCGAAAATGCTGACGAAACATGACGACACCGAGACAGACGCCACGAGAAGAAACACACTGGGGAAAATGACGCGCTGAGACACAGTACATCACTGGGGAATTCTAAAAATGATAGTCAACTGGTGCGAATGACCAATTGTCACTTTTAGAAAAGGAACGAGATCCTCGAATGGAGATGGTACCTATGAGACGGCCTCCACTGGGGAATCTAAAAATAAAACTGGATCACGTACGATTGTAAGATCGATTACAGAATGCTGGAGCATTGAGCAAGGAATAACATCCAAGCTTCTGTAAACTACCCCTCGTGACAGGATGAAACGGACTTTTCGGAACTCCGTAGCAAATATACAGAGTAAAGACCGACTGTATGCCAAAATAAATGGACTTTGATGGGAATTGCCCTGATAAGCTTCTCGAGGGAGAACTGTCACTTATCGTTGGAAGGGACTTATGTGCCAAAATGGATAAGCACTCAAATAAAGAGGCTGTTGCTTATCTGATAAATAAATCTTCTCGCATTTAAGGTCGGCGCCTGGAATAAGATTCTGATTCTTCTCTTACTGAAGGATAAATAAACTTCTTCATGCTTCAAGATCGTGCTCTCCTGAACATGAAAAGGGTAAACTGAACTTCCTCATGCTTCAGAATCGTGCTCTCCTGAATATGATTCGGCTTTTTCGGGTAAATGAAATTCTTCATACTTCAGAATCGTGCTCTCCTGAATATGAAAAGGGCTAACTGAACTTCCTCATACTTCAGAATCGTGCTCTCCTGAATATGATTCGGCTCTTTCTTGTAAATGAAATTCTTCATACTTCAGAATCGTGCTCTCCTGAATATGAAAAGGGCTAACTGAACTTCCTCATACTTCAGAATCGTGCTCTCCTGAATATGATTCAGCTCTTTCTTGTAAATGAAATTCTTCATACTTCAGAATCGTGCTCTCCTGAATATGAAAAGGGCTAACCGAACTTCCTCATACTTCAGAATCGTGCTCTCCTGAATATGATTCGGCTCCTTCTTTTACTAAAGGGTAAATGAACTTCTTCATAATTCAGAATCGTGCTCTCCTGAATATGATTCCGCTCAAACCTCCCCGTACTTCAAGATCGTGCTCTCCTGAATACGATTTGGTTCAAACCTCCCCATACTTCAAGACGACAGGAAAAATGGAAGCCCAACTGCTCCATGGAGATGGCCATTTGCTGCGAGTCATAACGAAGATAGGATCGGCTTCTTAGGTGAGAAATGTTGCATACCGATGTTGTAAGATGTAAAGTGTTGTACCGATGTTGTAACATGTAGGATTGTAAAGTGTTGTAACATGTAGGATTGTAAAGTGTTGTACTGATAGATTTTCCAGGCGTGAACTGTCGTGTATCTGTAAAGGATTGTAGTTGATTTTCTTGAAAGATAGTGCAAAATAAATGCACGTCCGGGTACGGTGATAAACTTCTCAAGCGAGATAGTCGCGTATCTGTCATGGTATGGTGAAAATCTTAGATGGTGCAAAATAAATGCACGTCCGGTTGGGCTTGACGACCGACAAGACTGAGATTCAATCTAGGATCGAGCTAGAAAGAAGACTGGTAATCAAGACTCCATCGAGGGAATGAACTCGAAGGGTAGATATCTTATCCTGGCGAGGAAAGATAGCTGAAGTAACCGTCATCCACGAGGATCGAGCTCCGTGGGGAAACTGGAAACACATATGTATTTTATGCTTAGGGCTGACAATCTATTTGGAGAGAATGGACGAACCCAGTTACTCGGCGGTAACGACCAATGATGGAGACACGATGAACCTGTGAATGCTAACGCATATGTTGATGCATATGTTAATGTGAATGTATGTTAATGTCTATGTATGTTAATGTTTATGTATGCAAGATGTTATGAAATGAGTATGTAATGAGTATGTAATGAATATGTAATGAATATGTAATATGTAATGAATGTGTAATGAAATAGGCATGTGATGCTTATGCCCCTGTGTATGCTGACGAAACTGACTAGAGACGGGACGAGAGATGAAATAAACATCTCGACGGAAATACCCTGCGTTCTCTGCAACCAATACGTCAATCATGGGTAAGAGAGATCAATGGTAGAACCAAATCTGGTTTTAAAGTTCTGAATTCTCTGAGGGAAGGTAATCTGCTTGTGGTGTACAGTATCACGCCTTCTTATGGGGAGAAGAAAACCTGAGGGACACTTTCGAGTTACCCAAAAAAAAAGTTGTCAGCTTATAGTCTCGCTGGGGACTGTCACTGGGAGCATGTCAGTGAAATCTCTGATGCCTTAGGGACCACTGGCTCCATCCAAAGTATTGTCAGCTTAGAGTCTCGCTGGGGACTAAATCAGAGCAATGGTTTAGGAACCTGTTGCAACACTGAGGCTTACTGGGGTATGAAGGCCGCTGTGAGTAAAATCCATCGGGTGCATGAAAAAATTGTGAAATCCCATGGTTTTGATCTTGCAGGACCTTATAGTAGCCGCCATTTGTTTCTTCAAAAACATGGTGCCCCAGGATACTTGCGTTGCGAGGTAGGGTCATCTCAAGAGGATTTTATAGAGAACACGGAGTCTGGTTGCCCCATTGTTTTCAAACTCTTTGAGAGATTCGTCAGGTCTGGCACAAATTAAGCGTGTTATGACGAAATCTTTGAGAAATAGCTCTTAAGAATGTCAGACTCGCGTTGGTAAGCGAATTGGGAAACTGCCTGCCCCTGTTCAGCAGGATCTTCAAGTTCCACGGGTTATGTTCATATGTAAATCTCTAAGATATCAAGCAAAGTTGTCATGCCTGAAATGCCCATCCTGATCTTGTCAATGTACACATATATTTGTCTTGAATTTTTGTTTTGAAAAAGATATCGCAATAACTTGTGACCGAAATCACTAGTTAGGATATAAGTTTTAATTATAATGCCAACATGAATTTTTTCTGAGCATAGCTCGTAGGAGTCAGGAAACGTGATTTTGTCAAGTATGCTTTCAACCGAAGTCCTACTTCAATTAGGTCTTTTAAAGGTTGTATCGTGGCTCGGTTCACGGTTTAAGAAACAAAGGATAAAGGCTCAAAGTTATATTTGTACCCACCCATTCTTCGTGATGTTCTCCAATCCTAATTCAGTTAACCGGATACGAACGCTCATATCTCAAGCGGATTTGCTATGGTCGAGAACTTATCAAGGCTTTGGACATGGCAGTCGCTCACCTATTATACGATCTTGTTCTTTACTAGGGACTATTTATTGTACCCTCTTGTTTTGCTTTTATTCCCTAACTTTTGCCTGGACAACGTCTTTTGATTTGACTTTGGAGTCCAGCGGGATGCCCCAATTTTGCCTAAGTCTCCTTCATAGGTTTTGACTTAGCGGGCTTTTATTATTTTTTTGAATATTCTTTTATGCACAAGTCGTGTAAATCTTTCGAAAGGCTCGTGACTGACCCACTCCTTAGGTAACCGAGGGATAGCCATTGTATTGGACTTCTTAAGATGCTAAGGATAAATTCTCGAAGGTTTGCTCTTCCTTTTGAGGACCTAAGCGCTCGATCGGCTTAACTGAGACCTACCCTGCCCCAGGTAAGGATGAAGGTTCTTAAAGGAAAGAAAAACTCCTACTTCAAGGCTCAAAGAGGTTAACGAGGGATTATCATCCTTATATCTCCAGTGTATGGGATTTGAAACAATGCCTTACATCATCAGTAGGTCTTAATTGAAAGCATACGACAAGAAATCTGAGGTTTTGGGTTCGTCATCCTCCTCCCAATTCTCTATCAGAACAAGAGATCGGGTAAAGTTGGCATTATAATTTATGAAAAATATATTTTGAATGAGTGAAACGAATGGATTTATTCAAGACAAACATATGCGTTGCATTAATTAATCAAAGATAAACAAATTCGTACATGCTAAATATGCTTAATCAAAGAGAAATACATATAAACAAATGAATTGTCGGAAAAATCCTTCCAAATGTTTATGAAATCTTGCATTCAAACGTAACAGTCTCCTTTGGCGGAGCCTCAATGGAAAGGACGTCTGGCTTATGATCACTGTGAGTCATCATGGTTTGCCCCAGTTACGCTGGTCACATCTTCAACAGTTTTCATTCGTTGCTTCAAAATAACTTTCCCAGATTCTTTGTTGATCCCGGTCATATCATCTTAAGGGTTACTGAAATGAAGCGGGCTAGGCCTTTGAATAATTACTGGATTCGACTGATTTGCCACAGGAGTAGCATGCTTTGCAGAATTCGAACCCGACAAGTGAGGGACCCCGAGAGGAGTCTCGATCTTCGGCTGAGCATTGCTAAAAGACAACTTCTTCGCTTCTAGCAAATCTCTGACAACTTTCTTAAGAGCATAGCAATTCTCTAGATCATGGTCGGGCGCACCCTCATGAAATAAACAACGAGCGGTAGCGTTGTAACTTGCAGGAAATGGATTAGGTGGAGGACCCAAAGCACGGGTGGTAATCAGACCTTGCTGTACCAAATGGGGGTATAACTCAGTGAAAGTCATCGGAATTGGAGGACAAGGCTTATACTGACTCTTACGGGGATAAGGAACCTGATCCTGTGATTGCTGGTGAACAGGAGCGTTGGGCACTCGTTGACTGTCGACAGGAACTTGCATAGGCGAATAACCGGCAGGTTGTCGATAAACTGGTGCCTGATATACCGGAGCTGACTGTACAGGCTGGCATGCAGGAAACTGCTGATCGAAAGGAGGTGCAACAGTAGCTACATAGGGTTGTTGAACATATAGAAACGAATAACCTTGAACATAACTCTGCTGATATTGTAAAGGTTGAGGAGTAGCCTTTTTGCGGTTCTTTGAACGTGTAGGTCCTTTACCATGGTCGGAGTTAGGAGTTTTGCACTTTGGAGGGGTAGCTCGTCGAACTGGTCGAGCACTGGGAGGCACCAAACCGGATTGAAGACCGTGAGGAGGTACATTCTCAACAGTAACAGCTGGTTGAGGTTCCATAACGGTATTAGTCTTAGAAACAACAGTAGACTGAGCATCCACCTTCACACTAAGAGCTCGTAACATCTCCAAAATCTGCCCTACACTTCCTCGAAGATCTTCGAATTCATGGCTGACACGGTTGATCTCTTGGTTTTGATCTTCCATTCTTTTGAAGGGTCGTATTGATGCAGAGAACTCAGGGTGACAAAACTGGAGGGTGAGAGAACCGAGTATGAGAAATCGGGAGACACATGCAATGCAAAAGTATGATGCTAAAATGTGAATGCAAATGAAGATTTCATGGAATTCAAACATTTACGAATGTCGTGGGGTACCAAGGAAATCTTTTTCTTGTTTTTTTTCATTTTATTTTTTTTTATTTATGGTATCCCGCGATATCCATAAATGATGTTTGAACTCCATGAAATACAATGCAATGAGATGCTTTATGGATGCAATGCATGAAAACACACAAAGTCCTAGGTTAAAGGAACGTGAGCGGAGTCAAGGTCTACCCATCCCAAAAGGAGTGTACTATAGGTTAGTTGTACCTGCGGAACAAGGTTCTACAAAGTGCCCAAAGTCATCAGCCCATCTTTCGGATATTATCAACCTTCCGACTGACTCGGGGGTGAATAATATTCTCAAGAGAACCTCTTTTGAGTGTAGTATCGCGTAGCAACCATTGTAGGACTACTCCCACATAGTTCCCGCACTACGTCTTAGATAAGGCCAAGATGGTGTAAAGGTACTACGGTTCCCAGTATCACAGACTCCAATCGATAATGGTAAAAGTTTTCACGATTACACTCGATCAACCGAACCATTTTCGAAAGTGTCTCAACTGAGCGGTGATTCTCGAGTCAACTTAGTCGGGACTCACTCCCTATAAGCCTCGTCGAATATATCACCATCCTATAATAATGTCACTCAAGTCCGGGTGTAGGACTTATCTCACAACACAGTAACTCCCAAGCAGGTACCCTGAACAACGTATATACAAATGAGTAAAAATATTAATGAAACAAATATATGAAGAAAAATAAACAAGATAGGGATAACCCTCAAAAATTAGGAGTCCCCAGTGAAGTCGCCATTTTCTGTTGCGGTGGAAATAGGATCACAAACTATTAATGAGTTTGAATCGCAATTCAATTCACAACCGCTCTTTGATTTATCCGAAGGAAAAGGTCAAAAGAGGGAAAACCTATTTTGCATCGTAAACACAATGCGGGGAAAGATCTAGGGTTCGGGGGTTGGTTAAATTTAGGGAAGGTATTAGCACCCTAAACTTCTGTAGTACTCTACAGGAACCTTTTGTTCAGATGTTTACTATTTGCTTTATTCATTTGCTTAAGGTATATGTACAAAGGATTAAAAGTAATGAGTAGACCTAAGGGGTTAATTCTAAGTTTACTCGGCAAGACATCGCATCTTGTGCCTACGTATCCTTACGGGAATGGAATCAGAGTAATCGTAGTTCCCCTCAAAAGGGAGGTTAGAGACTTCTTGACTGTGGTCAAGGTCTCAATGGGGAATAAACGTATCTTAGGGACACGCTTACGCAGAGTGTAGAAACTCCAATATCTATGTTGTAAATTGTTAAGTGAATTAGGGTTAGGTTAGGGATTCCGCGGCGGGAAACCCTAAAATGAGTGCGGCGACCCTTTTGGCATAACACTAGGATAAAAGCAATTTTGCCCACGGCGGGACACCTAGGCTAAACAGGGTTTGATCCATTAAAGGGGTAAGGCTATTGACTCGGCGGCCAAAAGGCTGGACCTAATCCTTCGGAAGGATAAAACTGTAAAAAAAAAAAATGTGAAAATATGACAAATCATTATATGGAGGAATAATTAAGGTACAAAAATAAGAAAAGTAATAAAGGCAGAGGGTATAAAGAAACAAAGAAACATTTCTGAAAACATGAAGAATATGAAAATATGTAATGACACTTAGAATGAAGTGAGGGAGGAAAATAGTGTGGGGCTGTGGCCACCACAAACACATCTCAACCTCAAGCATGCAAATGAAATGCAGGAATAAAGAAAATAAAAGGTACACAAAATGACACGGCAAACATAAGGAGTTCCTTACGAAAAGGTTTTAATTTTTTAATATTTTAATTATGTAAAAAAAAATGTTTTAATTTTTTTAATATTTTAATTATATATATAAAAAAAGGTTTTAATTTTAAAATGGAATTACTTAGTTAAAAAAATTTAAGTTTAAATTATAAAAAAAATGTTAAGTTTAAATTATATATAAAAAAAATGTTTTTGGGAACAAAAAGGTTTTTTTTTAGAAAAAAATGTTTTTGGGAACAAAAAAAGGCTTTTTTGGAAAAAAATGTTTACGGGAACAAAAAAAGGTTTTTTTTTGGGAAAAAATGTTTACGGGAACAAAAAAAGGCTTTTTTGGAAAAAAAATATTTACGGGAACAAAAAAAAGGTTTTTTTTGGGAAAAAATGTTTTAGTTTTAATAAAAAAGGTTTTGATTTTGAAAAAGGTTTTGATAAAAAAAAATAACAATAGAATTGCAAATGCAAACAGACAATTAATGGACATGCAAACAATCCTATACGACACAATCATGGTTCATACAGATCAAAATCTACGGATCTAAACAACAATGAAGGTTAACATGGCAAGGATGCAAATAAATATGAAAAATGCAAAGGATTTAGTAATTTAACGGACCTAAACACATTAACATGACAAAATATGCACATAAACATGAAAAGGCAAAAGGTTTAGTAATTTAACCTACGAAGCGGAGGTTTGCTTCGGTAAATGTGAAAAAGGTTTGAATAAGGGAACACTGGAGAGCTCCAATCCTTCTTAAGAGTTGTGGGAACGACCGCCTTTCTTCTCTGGGGATCTCCTTTGTTTCTCCCTCTCTCCCCTCTTTTCTGAAGAAAACCTTCTGACCCCTCTTAGGTTTTTTTTCATTCTCTCCTCCTTTCCAACAAGGCAACACATGTATATATAGGGAACAAATTAGGGTTAACACCAAATTGTCAATAATGTCCCTAAAGCCCATTTTAAAGCCCAAACTAAATAATTAGTTAAGAGAAAAAATAAAATTAAAATAATTAAAATAAACTAAAAATAAAACTAATAATCCTATTGATTCCTAAAATCAAAAATATTATAAAAAGAACAAAATTTTTTTCAATATATTTTATTTTATGATTTTTTTTGGATATTTTTATGAATAATTTAGAAAAAAGTGAAAAAAATAATATTTTAAAAAATGATTTAATTAAAATACGCAAATAATAATTAAATAATAATAAAAAACTATTTTTGTTATTTTTTAATGAAAGATAGAAAAATTTAGAGTAAAAATAATAAAGAACAAAAAAAAGTGACAAAGGTGAGATTTAATTTTTAAAATAGTTAGGAAAAAAAAGATTTAATTTTAAAAAGAAATTAGAGAAAAAAAAGATTTAATTTTATAAAAGTTAGAAAAAGATTTAATTTTTTTAAAAAAGTTAGAAAAAAAGATTTAACTTTAGAAAAAAGATTTAATTTTAAAAAGAAGTTAGAAAAAAAGATTTAACTTTATAAAAGTTAGAAAAAAGATTTAATTTTAAAAAGAAGTTAGAAAAAAATATTTAACTTTAAAAAAGTTAGAAAAAAAAGATTTAGTTTTTTAAAAAAAGTTAGAAAAAAAATATTTAACTTTTAAAAAAGTTAGAAAAAAAAGATTTAGTTTTAAAAAAAGTTAGAAAAAAATATTTAACTTTAAAAAAAGGATTTAGCTTTAAAAGGTTAGAAAAAGATTTAATTTTAAAAAGTTAGAAAAAAGATTTAATTTTAAAAAAAAGTATTAGATTTTTATTTAAAAAAAAGTATTAGATTTTTATAAAAAAAAAAAAAGTATTAGAATTTGATTAAAAAAAAAAAAAGTGTTAGAAATTAATTTAAAAAAGGTTATAAAAAATTTACTCTTTAAAGAAAAGAAAAAAAAAGTTAAATTTTAATCTAAATCCTAAAAGTTAGTAAGAAGAGCTTAAAATGACTTAAATAAATAAACTAAATAGAAAAAAGAAAAGAAAAGAAAAAAAAAAAAAAGTTAATAAAAAACATTAGTAAAGTTATAAAAAAGGTTAATTAAATTATTATTAGTTAAAAAAAACAAGATTTAAAAAAAGGTTAATTTATTAAGTTAATAAGAATTTAAAATAAAAATAAAAAAGAAAGGGTAAAATTTGGGGTATTACACAGTCCCATGTACCACTTGAGCACAGCGCCTGTCAAACTGTCTTGGAAATAGTGAATGAGCAGTTGATCATTATCAGTTTGGACAGACATCTTCCTGGCATACATAATAAGATGACTCTGAGGGCAGGTATTCCCCTTGTACTTCTCAAAATCAGGGACCTTGAATTTCGGTGGGACTTTAACATTTGGAACCAAGCACAGCTCAGAAGCACTCTTACCAAACAAATCCTTTCCACGAAGGGCTTTCAACTCCTTTCGCATTTCAGAAAATTGGTCTTGAAATCCATCCATCCTCTCTTCCAAACCCACGGTTTTGGTCAGCGACCCATGTAAAATTGGTTCATCCAAAATATACGGAACAATGTTCACATGTGGAGATGCGGTAGTCATCACAGCAGAAACTACAGGAGTAGCTTGAACAACGCTCACAACAGGGATCTCGGACACAGACAGGCGGTAACCGGTTGAAAAGAAATTAGGAGACAATCCCCACGGGAAACCTTGAGGCATACTGTAGGACATTTCAGCAACAGAAGACACCACTGGGATCGGTGCTGGTGTCACTTCAGAGATCACAATCCTCAGAACTTCTTGGTTGTTGATCGAGGCTTGATTGGACAAAGCTTTCACTAGACCATTCAACCTTTCCAAACTTTCTTTCAGAACTGCAACTTCATCACGGAGCACTCTGTTCTCTTGCTCTAGTTGATCCATCTTTTGGCGTTGACTAGCTCGAGTGTTGTATCGGTGATTCAGCTTGTCTGCGGAGATGAAGCAAGAGTGAGACCCTGGAATGCAAACAATGTTATGCTTATGCAAAATGCAAATGAGTATGAAACTTCAAGAAACTCAAATTTTCTCTGGTATTGTAACATTGGAGAAAAACTTATTTTATTCGATGTTCGAAGCATTACAAAAGCAAAGTACTCTTTTAAGAGTTTATTACATTGAACCAAAAGCAAAAGAGGACTCAGAGATCTACTCCCTATGCTCCTTCTGTGTGCGAAGTTCCTCTTCTAACTGACTGACGCGTTCTTGTAACTCGGCCTTCTCTCTGATGAGCCGATCGACACATTCCTTCCAAGCCACAGTATCTGGGGGAAGATCATCATTGGTGACAGCTCTTGAAGAGGTGTGAGAGGAAAATAAATCCTCTCGCGCCTTCCTTTTTCTTGCAAGTTCTACTTCTGGCAGCTTCTGGGATTTCTCTTTCTCCACCTTAAGTGTGAAAAACTTGTTCCTCCAAGCGGCTTTCAGTTTTCGAGCCTCATCCAAAGCGGCCTTCAATTGATCTACTTCGCTCACATCAAACCAATCTGGATCGTGAAAATCCAATACCATAGGTTCGTGAAAAGGAAACGGCATCTTGAGGTCGAGAGCTCTTTCTCGCACCCAATGTAGATATTCTTCAGAGACAACACAATTGGGGTATCCTAAAGCAGCTTTTCCTTCCTTATTGATGTATCTCCATGCATAAATTATGACGGTCTTCAGGTCTGGATCTTCTCCTTCCTTGAGAAAGATCCCTTCTAATAGAGCTTGGCCAGGTACTTCGATCATAGGATGCCCAAATTGGAGGCGAGCCAAAGCAGGGTTGTAACTTATGCATCCTTCTCTCCCAATAAGCGGTATGTTAGTAAATCCTCCGATGTTAGGAATCATGCATATACCTCCATAGGTAGGGTCGTACCACACAATGTCAGAGTGACTAAGGGCCATAACTATCTCGGGCCAATGGGGTGATTCTACCTCTTCCCAAATAGACGGATGCCGAGTCAGGCGAGCAATGAACCATGAATACAACAGAGCGATACAACAAACGATATGTCCTCCCCCTTCGGAATTCTTCGAGTGGATTGCATAATATGTGTCAGCTAGCAAGGTGGGGACGGGATTCTTGAGGATGAACAACTTAATTGCATCCATATCGACGAAATCATCAACCTTAGGGAACCAAAAGATCCCATAGACCAATAAAGCAAAGGTGGCTTCCAAGATAAGGACTTCTTTTCTTTCAGCATGGTAACGAACTTTTTCAATCAAGAAGTCAGCTGGGAATCCAAGGACTCCTTCCTTGGTGGTTAAGTGCGCTTGAACATCTGCTAAGCTGAGATGAGTAGCGTTTGCAATCTCTTGGTGATTGGGTACGTCCTCCTGGCCGGTGAACATAGGTCGGGCCGTCACGGGCATCCTCAAGAAATCAGAATACTCTTCCAGAGTCGGCATCAACTGGTAATCCAGAAAAGTGAAACAATGGTACAACGGATCATAAAACTGAACAAGGGTCTCCAACAGCCCTCCTTTCATCTTGAGTTCGAGAAAACAGAAGACTTCTCCATATTCTGTGGCGAAGGCGTGACGATTCTCGATGAGATCTGCTAGTTCCCTCAAGATTTCAATGTTAGGACTCTGGAAAGTGTACTCCAATGCTTCTCTCTTGAAATCCATGGTTACAATACCTGAGAAATAAAATTGAGTTTCTTGAAGTGAATAAAGAAAGAATGCGATGCAAGATGAGTAGGACTTCATGGGATCCCAACTATTTATAAACATTGTGGTAAAAGAAAACATTTTTATTAATTTTGAAACGGAATACAAATAATTTCTTTTAAAAGTCTCAAATAAATAGCTAAATAAAAGCTAATGAAAGCCCTAAAGAAGTTTTGAATTCCGCTGCTTGAGCTCTTCTTCCAATTGGGTCTTCTCACGGATAAGGTTGTCCACAATCAGCTTCCAAATAGTGCATTGTGGGTCAGAGAAAAATAAATCCTCCATGACTTTCCTCTTCTTGCAGGGGAGTGTCGCTACTGCGAAAATCGGCGCCGGCCATGACAGAAGAGTCGCCACCGTGCGTTATTTATCCCAAAAGAGGGAAAGGAAACGCTCAGAGAAAACCTAACGCAAAGAGGGAAAGGAATGGTCATTGCAACCAAATCCTGGATTCAGGAGTCGGTTACACAAGGGGAAGGTATTAGCACCCCTCACATCCGTCGTACTCAACGGGATCCACGCTTGTTTTCTATCTAGGGTATGTTTATCTATCTACTCTAAAGGTCTGGTCTAAAAAGAAAAGAAAATGACTCGGCAAAGTATCGAACTTTATGCCTACGTATTCCCGTCTGGAACGAGAAATCAGAGTCAACGTAGTTCGCCTAACTACGGGTAAAAGGGGGGAAGGTTGCTCGCCGAGATATCGCATCTCGTGCCTACGTACTTTCATACGGCATGAAAGATCAGAGCAAACGTAGTTCGGGCTACGAAAGACACAAGTTTGTCTGGCAGTTTTTTATCTCCTTATGAAAGAGTTTTCCAGATTAAGGGTCCAAGAGGACAAAAACAGAGTTTGAATGTTTGTTTGAGTCTTTTACGAAAGAACTGTTTTTTAGGATGTTCGCAATCTCCATCGCACTAGAGACTATGACCCAGGAGTGAATGCCTCGTATGTCACCCAAACGGTACCACACTAAACATCCAGATCACTGGAGAGAGACCCTCCACCAACCTTTTCCCAAATAGCTTAAGGCTCGTAACGTACGACTTCAATTAACCTTATTACTGTATTTTCAAATTGTTTTGAGATGAGAAAAGAAATACACCCTAAAACCATGGTTGAAAGGGAATCTACCTACAGTTCTGGTTTAAAAACCTAATGTCTGTCATAATTCCCTCTTGCACAGAGGAAATCAGAGATCCTAGGGGAAAACAGCAAAAGAAAGCAAGCAGTAAACAGTAAACAGTAAAATGCATGCTATGCAACAGTACAAGCGAGGCAAGGGAGTCCGGCTCAACCTCAAACCTAACAAAACATCAGGCAAGGGGATACAAGCTCCACCTCAAACCTAAAGGTAAGCAACACAAGCAAACAGATAATACAACAACAGAAAAACAGAGGAAGCAGCCCAAGCAGCAGCAACAATCTTCTACAGACAGCAACTTCAATCTTCAACAGCAGCTCTTGTCAGCAAAGTTGAATTGACAGCAAAGAGTCTTCATCTTCAAGCCAGCTCCTATCTTCAAGCTTCTTCAATTCTTCATCTTCAAACTCTAGCAAGCTCCACAAGAATAGAAATCATCATTGAGATCAAGTTACAATGCTAGGAAACCTGATGAAGACCAAAGGAATTCATCAGGAACCAACATGGAAAGAAAATGCATCCTCAAAAGTTCTACTCATTAAGGCATGCCACTCATCCCTCCAAAGGAGAGATGGAGCTTCCTCAAGAGGACTTTGCATCATGGGATGAGGATAGAAGCAAACAATGCATTCTATTTTTGAGGAAAAGAAAAGAACTAGTTCTAATGGCTCTTCCTAAAACCTTAATCCTTTAAGCTTCTAAAA
This sequence comes from Lathyrus sativus, assembly GCA_963859935.3. Lineage (NCBI taxonomy): Eukaryota > Viridiplantae > Streptophyta > Magnoliopsida > Fabales > Fabaceae > Lathyrus > Lathyrus sativus. The sequence continues at coordinate 331,564,816 of OZ012741.1, forward strand.
ACTCCTAAAAGAGAAAGAAAGCTCCAAATTAAGCTCCACAAGCCAATCCACAACAGCTACAAGATGTCCAATACCTCCTCCAAAAAGGAACCCAAGCTCTTCAAGCTCCAAAGCCACCAACAAGATCAAACAAGGCAAGGCACCAAAGAAGGAACACCAAAGGCAACACCTACTTGCAAATTCTATCTAAAATAGAAAACTAAGTTGTAAAAATCTAAGAAATTTCCTAAGGGAGCATGCATGCCTTAACATTCTAAGGTACAAATATCAAAGCCTAAATCAACTTCTAGGTCCACTAAATAAATCCTAAGTTGAATTGTGTCAAGATAAACCATAAGTTGGGAAGGCTCTAAACATCTCACCTAAAACAAAACCTACAATTGTTGAAAAATTCTAATAAAAATCCTAAGGGAGCATACACATCTAACCTACAACATACTCAAAAATCAAATTCAGAAACCAAACCAAATGCTCAAACAAAAATCAACAAGGCAGATAGCCAATTATGCAAAATTAAAGAAATAACATAAAAGAAAAAAATGCAAATTAAATTGAAAAATGCATGAAAATGCAATTTATTGATCCCAAAAAATCACAAATTTAATCAGGAGCATGGAGATATTTTTAAAATATTTTTTTGATCAAAGATGGATTTATTGTGATTTTTGGAACCAATAAACATTAAAAATAAATCCAAAAATGATTAAAAGAAAATAAAATGCTGAACAAAACCACGCGCGTTGGATGGTGTTGACAAGGTAATCTGATCCAAAGGCATTGAGCACGTCCACGTGAGCATCCCAGTCACACGCTGACTGGGATTAATGAAACGCTACATTTCATTCCTTGGAGGCAAATCCTCAGTTTAAACATGAGCCACACGATGTGCTGAATAAGTCCAACTTCCACAAGATCTGATGGCCATGACTTCATCTTCTTCCTTGGAACTCAGGAAAGGGGGAACAGTATCCGGTGGCTCTCACGGTGGAAACAACCGTCTTCTCCGGTGAGAGTCACTTACAGGCAGCCAAAAATTGCACACATTATATCCATTCCACTCAAATTTTCACGCAGATCACAAATATGAACTCCAAATCTCATGAAACCTTATGGATCTTTCAAATCGAATCCAAATCCAAAATATGTCAAAACTTTTATCATCACCAAATGTCAAACTAAAGGTACAGAAATCATCCTCATGTTTCACTGATCAACCTAAGCTATCTCAATTGTGTTAACTCTCCAAGAATCAAGAGATTCGATCCAAAATAGAAATGTCATCACATGATCCATCATCACCAAATCCTACCAAATCAATTCTAAAACGACCTATGTCTCAACCAGATCCTAACCACATGTTCATTGCTAACTACATCGTGCTAGATCAAGAGGAAATTTGAGATTTACTAAGCTGGTATAGATCTGTTGACAGAAGTATCAAGAGCTTGCTTCTTGCTTCAAAATTCTCCAGACACGATCAGTGATGCAAGAGGAAGAGACTTGAGGCTTCAATTTGCTTTGAACTTGCTTGGAAATGAAAATCTGATTCTCAATTGCTCCCTTGAAATTTCAAATGCAATCTCATCTTCCACCACGAAATGAGCTCCAACCTGATTATGGAATCAATGATATGCTTATATAGAGTGAGTTTGTGGGCTTTTGAAGCTTGAATGAAGCCCAATCCAGCAATTCACGATTTCTGATTTTTCCTTCAAAGTGCACATGACAGTCGTGTATTATGGCCGTGTAGCTTGCTCCAGAATCTTCTAATCACTTGCAAAATCCCTTGTGAATGAATTCAGATCAAAAGGAAAGTCTGAATTGCCTTGGTGAAGGATTTGGATGTGTAACTTGCACATGAAGAAACCACATTGTAACTCATGAAATTCTGCCCTAACTCAAAAATCCACCAATGTCATTGTGCTTGAAATTAAATTTCCAATCAAAATGAGTACTTACTTGACATGTTTTGGTCACTTAACCATTAATTTGAAATTTTCAACTTTGAATCCTTTGAAAATCTCCCTTTTTAAGCCATTTCAAACCAAATCTTGATAGGAGCTAAATCAATTCATCATGACTTATTGGTTATCCTAAAAACCACATTTTGAACAAGTTCCATGTTGAACAAAAATCCATTTGACAAGTGCAAGTTGGAGATTTTGACCTATGATTGAAAATGACCTATAATCTCACTATCCCAAAATACTCCTAACTTGTAAACCTCATAACTTGAGTTCTACAAATCAGATGGAAGACTTCTAGTACAATTTGGAAAGATAAGATCATGAGGAACAAATTTCATGTTGACTAAAAGTTCATATGAAACCTCCTTATAGGTCAAAAATAGCTTGGAAGTCAGATGATTTTCAGAGACAAATTTCAGAGGCATCTGAGGACATGTAACTTGTCTGGACCATAACTTGAGTTCTATAAATCCCCTCGAAGACTTATAGTACTCAAATTAAAGGTATTGGTATGCTATAAAAGTTTCATGTTGGCCAAAGATCCATTTTAAACTTGCATCTTGACTTATGTGGTCTTGAAGTTAGGCACTAGGCAGGGGATTTTACACTGAAACCCTAATTTAGCAACTTCCCACACTCTTGACTCTTCTTGACTTGATCTTGGCACAACACCACAAAGGTCCCAACATATCATTTCATGAACTCCATGGCCTAAAATTAGGCTTTGATACCCTTCAATTGCACAGTTGACCTAGAATTGACCCAGATGAAACCCTAATTGCTTGCACCTCAACTGTGGCTCTTGCATTTGACACAATGACTTGATTGAGCTCTCCCATGGCCCTCTAGGCATTCTATGAGCTCCATACACATCCTTTTCTCATATTCAACACTTCATATCCCTCTGATGGTCTTCAATTGATCCTCAAGCTAAGAGAAAATCCACAAGCAAGAATCTAAACTCTTAGGCACTCAAATCACCTCCTGATGACTTTGATAACTTCTCAATCTTGAATAAAACCTCTTGCTAGGCTTTTCTTGATAAGAATCACACTTGATCCCCTTCTATATGAATGATATCATGATATGCAAATGATATAACTATGAAAATGTTAATGCAATGATACATAAACCAAGTAAGAAAAGGTTGAGCAAATTTTGGGGTGCAACAGCTGCCCCTATTCAAACGGCTTGGACCCGACTGGGTGAAGAGCGAACGGCTTTCAAACAATCGAGGTAGAAGACGATTGAATACCAAGAAACCCAGAAATTTGCCAACCACAGAAATAAGTTGCGAAAACTGCTTGGGGGAACAACATCCATTCCGCTGAACCCAATTGTTACGGCAACAACTGATCAATCATCTGATAAAAACTTTTATTTCAACATCAACCCCCTATGTGACGCCACAGGTATCGAATTACTTTTGCAAGGAACAACTCCGTCCACAACTGGGCTAAATTCGTCAACACGAGGAGAGACTCTGTCAACACGGGTACAACTCCGTCCACAGCTGGAATAACAATCTCTGTCAATCACAGGTAATGACTCTGTCAACACAGGATAATAATCACTGGCGACTTCACTGGGGACAACTTCGTCAATCACGGGTAACGAATCCGTCAACACGGGTAACAATCACTGTCAACACAGGTACAATTCCGTCAACACGGATAACAGCCTCTGTCAACACAGGTAACAATTCCGTCAACACGGATAACAATCTCTGTCAACACAGGTAACAATTCCGTCAACACGGATAGCAACCACCGTCAACACGGGTAACAATCTTTGTCAATACAGGTAAGGATCTCCGTCAACACGGATAACAATCTCTGTCAACACAGGTAACAACTCCGTCAATCACGGGTAACAATCACTGTCAATACAGGTAAAAATCTCCGTCAACACGGGTAAACTCTCCGTCAACACGGGTAAAAAATAGGTAAAATCTCCGTCAACGCGGGTAACATCTTCGTCAACACGAGTAACATCTTCGTCAACACGGGTAACAACTCCGTCAATCACGGGTAACAATCTCTGTCAATACAGGTAAAAATCTCCGTCAACACGGGTAAACTCTCCGTCAACACGGGTAAAAAAATAGGTAAAATCTCCGTCAACACGGGTAACATCTCCTTCAACACGGGTAACAATTTTAAGATTTTCAAAACTGTGGTACGGCAGTTTGAAGAATACTTTGTTGGGGATACGAGAAATCTAGTCAAACAACTCTGTGGGGAAAAACTCTACTGGGGAAATCACTAGTGATAACTCCAAAAGTTTAATCCATGAAATCTTTTAATGCTGACGTAACAGCAACCTGAGAAAAATTCCGCTGGGGAAGAAGAGAAACTTAACCAAGCAACTCTGTTAGGGAAACATATGACGGGACGAACGTTATCATCACATATCTCACACTGAGAATTTGAATATCTAGGAATCCTTTCGAGCAAGAATCTCACTCCTCTACAGGGAATAACACCTGAAAACAAAGAGGTAACCAACCTGGCTTATGTTTCAAAATGCGTATGTTTGACAATGGCATAATGCTCCATACGACATGGAAATGCTACGCGTTTGGGTAGATGCAAATATGATGATATATGCATAATGCAAAGATTCCAAGAGGTGCTTCAGCAAAATAAATGCTGAAGACAAAGCCCAATCCGCTGGGGATGACCAGGTACCACAAACATGTTCCAGCAAAATAAATGCTGGACCGGTGAAACCAACTCCGCTGGGGATAACCATCCTGTTGGGGATTGGCTCACAAGCTTGAAATTACGAGCTATGCTGATGATGTTCATCCTGTCGGAGGAAAAACAACCTGCTGGGGAGAAGGAAAAACACAGTCCTGCGCGGGGACAATCCTTCTGAACCAAAGACGGCTTGGTTATATTATGCGGGAATTACCCATGCTGGGGATTGATTGTGTACATACTCATTGCTGGGAATGCACCTTCTATTGGGGACATCAAGATCCACTGAGGATACTCTCTTGGGGAGGAAAACCCCACATCCAGTAGGGATAAGTACCATCTTAACTCTCTCTGGAATAAGATATGACTTCCATCTGCTGAGAAGTGATACAATCACTATGTCACGGGACTCTGGCTGGGGAAACACAAATTCCCTGACTGTTTGCTTCAAAGGTGAGAACCCTGCAAAACACAAACGAGACAGAACAAATCTACACAACAAGATCTATCTCGGTTAGTATCTGTGACATTCGTTCAGTCAATTCGAAGTTTTAGCAATTATTGGCAAGGGCCAGCAAGTTTATGTACATGCAAGTTCATCAAAAACATTGGCGTTTTTCACAAACAAAACAGTAAAGAACAAGCATCAAGTACTGAATAACATGCTTTATTGACAACGGGCCTGTAAATAGGCAAAATTTTGTACACTGGATGCAACTCCTGAAAAGAGGAAGTTACGCACAAGCAAATACAAATATTACAAAAGCACAAAGAAAATTTGTATACATGTCGGCAACGTGGTACAGACGAACACCATGAGCTGATCCTCCTATGACTCGCCAGACTCTGACGCTTTCCCGATACTCAATCTTCGGAAGAGATTGTTTTGGATATACTACCTTCAGGTATTCCCAAACCACTAAGCAACGCAGTATCAAACTCGGACCGCAGCCATTTGCTTTTTCAAATCCCTAACTTTTGCGTGAACCGCCCTGTGCGGGTTTTCAATTCACCGGGATACCCTTTTTTTGCCAAAATCGCCCTTTTCCGGTTTTCAACTTCGCGGGTGTACATCTTTTCAATTTTATCCCTAACTTTTGCCTGAACCTTTTATTCCTTTTTTATAGTTCGCCGGGATGCCCCATTTTTGCCTGGACTCTCTTTTTTCTGTCCAGCGGGTCTCTTTAAGCAAATTATTTTTTAACTGCGTCCGAGTTCACAGGGGATGTAAAATCCTCACCATCCATGGTGGATAACAATAAAGCTCCTCCAGAGAAAACCTTTCTAACGACATATGGATCTTCATAGTTGGGAGTCCATTTGCCCCTGTGATCTGATTGTGGTGGGAGAATCTTTTTTAGCACAAGATCGCCCGTCTGAAAGCTTCGAGGGCACACCTTTTTATTATAAGCTTTCTTCATCCGGCTTTGATACAGCCGACCATATGCTAGAGAAGCCAATCTCTTCTCATCCATTAAACTGAGTTGATTCAGTCTATCTTTTACCCATTCCGCCTCATCAAGTTGGACATCACGCAAAACCCTCAAAGAAGGAATCTCAACCTCCAATGGTAGGACAGCCTCCATACCATATACCAGTGAAAAAGGAGTTGCCCCGGTTGATGTGCGTACCATCGTACGATAACCGTGCAAAGCAAAAGGCAACATCTCATGCCAATCCTTGTAGGTCACAACCATCTTCTGAACGATTTTCTTTATGTTTTTATTGGCCGCTTCAACAACACCATTCATTTTGGGCCGATAAGGAGAAGAGTTGTGATGTTCAATCTTGAAATTCTGGCACAATTCCTTCATCATCTTGTTATTCAAATTTGAACCGTTGTTAGTGATGATCCGCTCCGGGATTCCATATCTGTAGATAATATCCTTCTTGATAAATCTGGCTACCACCTGCTTGGTAACATTAGCATATGATGCCACTTCAACCCATTTGGTGAAGTAATCAATAGCTACCAAGATAAAATGATGTCCGTTGGATGCCGTGAGCTCAATTTTCCCAATCACATCAATTCCCCACATGGAAAAAGGCCAAGGTGATGACATAACGTTCAGAGGACTCAGAGGCACATGAATCTTGTCCGCATAAATCTGGCATTTATGACACTTCTTTGCAAACTTGAAACAATCTGTTTTCATTGTCAGCCAATAATACCCTGCTCGTAATAACTTTCTCGTTATTGCATGTCCGCCGGCATGCGTGCCAAATGTACCCTCGTGGATCTCTTCCATGAGCAACTTAGCCTCTTTCGCGTCCACACACCACAACAACACCAAGTCATGGTTTCTCTTGTACAAAACACCATCCGGATTCAAATAGAAATTGCCAGCCAATCTCCTAAGAGTCTTCTGATCACGACTGGATGCCCCAGTCGGATACTCTTGGTTCTTCAGGAAATTCTGGATATCATAATACCACGGTTTGCCATCGGAAGCTTCCTCAATGGCAAATATGAAAGCGGGCCTATCAAGGCGGGAGATAACTATCCTGGGAGCCTCATTCCAGAAGTTAACTTTATACATTGAAGATAACGTTGCGAGAGCGTCTGCCATTTGATTTTCTGCTCGTGGTACATGGTGCAATTCCACCTTGTCAAAGAAAGGTAACAACCTCCTTGCATAATTCATATAAGGTATCAGATTAGGCTGACGAGTCTCCCACTCTCCCTTGATCTGGTTCACAACTAGAGCAGAGTCCCCGTACACATCAAGATTTTTAATTCTCAGATCAATAGCTTCTTCGAGCCCCATAATGCATGCTTCATATTCGGCCTCATTGTTGGTAACTGGAAAGGTCAATCTGGCAATGAATGGGATGTGCGACCCATGGGGAGTAGTAATGATTGCCCCTATTCCACTTCTGTATGAATTAACGGCACCGTCAAATATCAATTGCCATTTGGAACCCAGCTCTGGACCTTCATCAGGCAACGGCTCCTCACAGTCCTTCATTTTTAAGTACATGATATCCTCGTCAGGAAAATCAAACCTCATCGGCTGGTAATCATCAATTGGCTGCTCAGCTAGGTACTCTGACAGAACACTACCTTTAATAGCCTTTTGAGAAACATACTGAATATCGTATTCTGTCAGTACCATCTGCCATCGGGCAATCCTTCCGGAAAGTGCTTGCTTTTCAAACACGTATTTGATCGGATCCATCTTTGAAATTAGCATGGTTGTATGATTTAGCATGTATTGCCTCAAACGTTTGGCACCCAGGCTAGCGCATAACACGTCTTTTCGAGCATTGAGTAACGGGACTCACAGTCTATGAACTTTTTACTCAAGTAATAAATCGCATGCTCTTTACGTCCAGTCTCGTCATGTTGACCGAGAGCACAACCCATGTTTTTCTCAAGAACCGTCAAATACATAATCAATGGTCTCCCGGCTACTGGGGGTATCAATATTGGAGGTTCCTGCAAATATTCTTTTATTTTTTCAAACGCCTTTTGACAATCTTCATTCCAGGTCACAACCTGATATTTTTTCAACAACTTGAATAATGGCTCGCACATGGCCGTTAGATGAGATATGAACCGGGCAATGTAATTCAATCTCCCTAAAAAGCCACGAACCTCTTTTTCTCTTTTCGGCGTTGGCATTTCTTGTATTGCTTTTATCTTAGCAGGATCAACCTCAATTCCTTTTTCGCTAACAATAAACCCCAATAGCTTACCAGATCTCACCTCGAAGGTGCACTTGTTAGGATTCAGCCTCAGCCTGAATTTCCTAAGCCTCTTGAACAATTTCAGAAGATTAATCAGATGCTCTTCCTCTGTCTGGGATTTGGCAATCATATCGTCAACATAGACTTCAATCTCTTTATGCATCGTGTCATGAAAGAGTGTTGTCATAGCACGCTGATATGTTGCCCCGACGTTCTTCAAACCAAAGGGCATCACTTTGTAGCAGAACGTTCCCCACAGAGTAATAAAATTTGTCTTCTCCATATCCTCCGGCGCCATCTTTATCTGATTATAGCCCGAAAAGCCGTCCATGAAGGAAAATACAGAAAATTGAGCGGTGTTATCGACCAACACATCAATATGAGGAAGCGGAAAGTCATCTTTTGGGCTCGCCCTATTCAAATCTCGATAGTCCACACACATTCGCACCTTACCATCTTTCTTTGGTACAGGTACTATATTGGCGACCCATGAGGGATAAGTTGTAACAGCCAGAAAACCGGCGTCCCACTGTTTCTGAACTTCCTCTTTAATTTTCACAGCCATATCTGGTCTACTTCTTCTGAGTTTTTGCTTAATCGGCGGACATTCCTCATGCAATGGCAAACGGTGAACCACCATATCAGTATCCAAACCAGGCATGTCTTCGTAAGACTAAGCAAAGATATCACTATACTCTCGAAGCATCTTGATCAAACTTTGCTTGATATCACTTTGCAGTGAACCCCTATCCGGATATTCCTGACAACCTCTTCGGACCCCACGTTGATAATTTCAATTTCCTCCTGATGAGGCAGAATGATTCTCTCTTCTTGTTTCAAAAGTCGAGTCAGCTCTTCTGATAAGTCATTATCCTTAACAATCTCTTCTTCTGCTTGAAATATCGGGTGCTCGAAGTCGAAGCGAGTCATAGGAAGTTCGTGATCGGTGTCGTCTGAAATATGAATCCTGCAATGAGAATGGTTAAATGTTTCAAATAATGCAAATAAAGCACATAACCACGTTGCCATTTTATTGTTAAACAAAAACAGGAAAAACAAGGATCACAAAATTTGCATGAGAAAAACGCCTTTATTTAATGATTAAACAAAGTACACACATAAGCAGACAGCCCTGAAAACAGAATCACTATGCCCCGGGTAGGACACAGGATTATACAATAATCGAGAAAACAAATCATTACTGTTTTGTAGTCACTTGGACAAGTTCCTGGATAGACCAGTTGCATAGGCTCTGTCCTGGAACGCTGGGCTTGATCCACGAATCCATATCGCAGTCACTATCTCCGTCTTCGGCATCGAAAACAGCATTAATCGTTTCATAACAGACTCCACCTGGAGTGATCACCACTGGCCCTTTGAATTTTGGCACGCCTGATGCGGAAGATGACGACGTCGGGCGATACCCCAATCCAAACTTGTCCATCTTGACAGGAATTTCCAAGACTTGGCCCCATCCTTTGGTTTTTCTGGCCTGAACCACTGCCTGAGCGTCTTTGTACGAAGACATGGCCACCTCTGGCCCTTTACTGGGGACATGAGACTTGTCTTTGATTTGCAACCCTTCAAAGGCTTGGCATGGCGTCTCATGGATCTCCCCATTCACTTCGACATACTTGAATGACGAAAGATGACTAACCAGAATGTCCTCCTCTCCGCAAATAGTAACAACACTGTCACCGACCATGTATTTAAGCTTCTGATGCAGCGTGGATGTCACGGCCCCTGCAGAATGTATCCATGGTCGCCCAAGTAAGCAGTTGTAAGCTGGATGTATATCCATGATGTAGAACACAGTGTCAAACACTTCTGGCCCGACCTGGAGTGGCAACGTTATGGACCCAAACACTGACCTTCTGGTCCCATCAAAAGCTCTCACGGCCAAATCACTTGGCGTGCATATGATTCCTCGGATATCTAGCTTTATCATAGCCTTCTTCGGCAACACATTCAAAGATGACCCGGTGTCTACAAGAACGTGCGACATAACAGTGCCCCGACATTCCACTGAAATGTCCAAAGCCATATTATGATCCCGACCTCTAGGCGTCAAATCAAAGTCAGTAAATCCCAGGCTGTGTCCGGCATTCACATGCGCCAGTACCCCCTCAAGCTGATTAACAGATACTTCCTGAGGTACAAAAGATGTGTCCAATACTTTCAACAAGGCATTCCGATGAGCCTCGGAACAAAGCAACAAGGATAGGATTGAAATTTTGGAGGGCGTCTGCTGCAAGTGCTCCACAATCTTATAGTCGCTTTTGTGAATCAACCTCATAAACTCTTCTACATCCTTGATCGATGTTTCTGTCTCTTTCTCCTGGAAAGGTCCTCCTTCATTCACTTTGGCCTTGCCTTTAGCAATCCTCTCAGCCTCGATTTCAGATGAAGTGAAAATTCTACCAATGCGGGTCATGCCTCCCGCTCCAACAAGATTACCCACTGCCCCTACCGGCTGGCTATCCACCTTAATCTTTTCCCCATTGCAAAAAGCTTCCAACCCATAATTCCATGGAATGGCTTTCGTACTTTCATAAGGCACGGGCCCTGCTTTCGTTATTGTGATAGTTGGCCGCTTGACGGGCGCTGATATCGTAATAGTCTTTCATGGAATTGTAATTGTTGCGACCTCTCCCTGCTTTTTAAATATTGCCTCAACAGGCTCCTCAACAACAGTATGGTCAAATTGCAAAGTTCCCTCATCAATCATGGCCTGAATACCTCTCTTCAAATCAATACAGCCCTCTGGTCGGATCCAACAATCCAAACAGTACTCATCACATCCAGGGAAGACCCCTCCTTTTAACAATCTGCTTTTAACATAGCTTAAAGGCGTCTTCAGATCATTTACATCCATAACCAAATCCAAATCTTCTTCTGTCAGAATAGCATTCGCTCCATGATTCGGCATTGGTTGCTGTACAATATTGGGACCATCGTGACTGAAGTTAATGACTTTACTATCAATCAAATCTTGGACTTTGTGTTTAAAAGCATGAAAACTCTCGATATCATGTCCGGGTGCCCCAGAATGAAATTCATAATGCTTACTAGCATCATACCCGTAAGGAAGCGCTCCTGTGGGCGGGTCCAACGTTCTCTTCTCAACCAGATTCAAACCTAATAGCGTTTGAAGCAGTTCTGCATACATTGACGGAGGTGTATCAAATATCCTCTTTGGCTTCCCATTCTGTACCCTTCTCTGAGCAGGATTATGCCTTTGTTGTTGCTGCTATTGTTGTTGTGGTTGTTGTCGTTGTTGAGGTATAGGGATCATCACACTAGCAACCTGTTGTTGAATATACTGATTCCTACCTCTACCTCGTCCTCGACCACCATACACTGCACTGGCGTCTCCTTGTCTTCTACCACCAAAGACATTTTTTGCACCTCTAGCTGAGGTCGATTCACCGGCTTGAATATTACCAATTTTAATGCCATTTTCAATCCATTCTCCCATGAGTATCATGTCAGAGAAACTACCCATCGAGCAATTGAGCAATTTATCATAATACATCCCAGAAAATGTTCCAACAAAAATATCAATCAATTCCCTTTCAACCATAGGTGGGTGTACCCTTGCCGCCAGATCACGCCAACGCTGGGCATACTCCTTGAAACTCTCCCCATTCTTCTGTGAAAGACTTTGAAGCTGGACCCTATTTGGCGCAAGGTCACTGTTGTATTGGTAATGTCTGACAAAAGCATCAACCAACTCTTTCCAACTTCCGATCTGTGCAGGCTCTAGTCCCATGCACCATTCTAGCGATGGTCCTGACAAACTATCCTGGAAAAAATGCATAAGCATCTTCTCATCGTCAGAGTAAGTAGATATCCTCCGGTAATATGAACGCACATGAACCCGTGGGCATGTATCCCCTTTATATTTATCAAAAGTGGGAGCTTTGAACTTCAATGGCACCCTCAGCCCAAGAACCAACCCCATGGTAGCCATGTCCAAACCTGCATAATTTTGATTGGCTATACCTCTTATCTGTTCCTCCAGCATTTTAATCCTCCGATCATTATCAGTGGGACCCTCAAAACCCATGCCTTGCCCAGAAAAGGCATCTTCCTGACGATCTCTGTCCCAGTACGGACCCTCATTACCATACCCGGCGTACACATCATTACGACCATGACCATGACCATTTTGGAAAAACCTGGGGTCATACCTCAGATTGCCGAGCTCTTGATTAGTAGCCGTTGTCCCAAAGCCAGTATTGTAAGGACCCATCCCAGCACCATTGGTATTCACATTGCCAAACCCAGCATTGTCATAGCTATTATTACCATAACCTTGATTGTTATCACCAAACCCTCCGTTACCGAAGCCCTGATTATTAAAGCCATCATTGCCATCCAGATTGCCAAAGCCAAAACCCTGATTGTTGTCACCGAAACCAGTATTGATACCAACATTCCTGTTGGTTTCCATGTTCCCATTGCCATTATCAGCATTTCTGTTACCAGCGTTGCCGTTGCCATTGCCAGTACCAGTCTCACCAGCATTTGGTATCACTTCCTCCCTGCGAGGGGTCTCAACACGAACAGAGTTATATTCAGTATTACCAGCCGCTCACGCCAGCAGCGGTTGCACTAGAGTTTGAAGATGTTCCTAGCCCTTGGCCACAGCCTGCATGAATTGGGCCAACCTATCCTGGATCTCCTGCATCTCAACTTGTACCTGATCCATGATCTTCTTACTGTTGCTTCTTGTAGCGTACCGGTGAGTTCTCTGTTTGTCAATCTTGAAACAACCTGAAAGACGCAGAAGATAAGATTCGAGCTCAAAAAAGGTACCTGTCATGCAATATGAAGATGCAAATGCACACATGTAAATATGCAACAGGTTAATTCCCCCCCCCCCCCCCCCCGATTCTAGTTCCGGAGAATAAGCCATAACGACAATGGAGTCCCAAGTAAGCAAGCGCAGAATCAGAAACCTCATACATAAACAAATGCCAAGAGACAGAGTACAAAGGTAAAACCAAATACAACTGAAAAGACCTCGGCCAACAAGCCTGGCGATGGTCAAAATACAAGCACGAATAACATACTACAAGAGAAAAACAAAGATAAATCAGGACGGATGGCGCGCCCGGACATCTCCCAATAGCCTCAACGTCTTCGGATGACCTGGTCTGGAGAGCAGTTCCTGTATCAGTAATGTGTGTCGCCTAACAGTGGATCTCATCTTTTTGGCATCCTCTACACAGGCTCCCTTGCCAAAACACTCATCAAGCCTGCATCTCTTAAAGCCAGCCTTCAGTTCACAACCCCTCATTTCTTTGACCATGTTGCTCACTCTAAACTCAGTGTCACGTCTAAGAGATGCCTCTTCAGCAATCTTCGCATCCTTAGCGTTGAGTTGCTCCTCTAACCGGGAAATCTGCAGCTTCAACTCATCTTCACGCTCCTTTCGGCTAGTAAGCGTGGCATTCCACAAAAATTCCTATTTGGAAAGTCGAGAATAAGCCTTGTTCAGAAGCCCTTTCTTAGTAGCAAGCACACTACTAACACCATTCAAGGCTACTCCCACCTTCTCTCTCCTGCTGGTCTCTTCAGTCAAATCTGAACCCAACCTATTAATCATCTTAGTTTGCTTCTTCAAAGTGAAGGTTGACTCATTCTTCTCATGCCGAAGCTGGAAAATCTCTTTCTCTAACTCTTCATTTGCTCTTTGCAACTCTTCCTTTTCAGCCAACAGCTTGTTATACTTCTCAATCTCTACTGAAGTAGGTTCCTCAATCACCGGAGGATATAAAGATTCTACAGCAGGATACAACATCAAAGACTTTTCAACTCTTTCATGGATCCAGAGCCGATAAGGATTATAAGCTCGACTGTCACTCTTGCCAAGCAATGTTTTTCCTCTTCTGTGAATATTACCCCAAGCATGCCTCAATCTGACCAAAACATCTCCATCTAATAAACCCGTGAGATACAGAGATTCATGTATCTCGTCCTCAACCGGAGAATCCCTCAAAGCATAGCCAAACTGTCTCACAAGCAGAGAAGGTTTATAGTTAATACAACCTTTTCGTCCAATCAAAGGAACGTTCGAAAAGCCACTACAACTATATATAATATCCACTCCGAGCAGGTTCCGATCAAACCAACAATGTTCTCATCACACAATCCCATCAATCGGGAAGACCAATCTAAAGTACCAGCAGTATCAACAAAAGGTCCCGTCTTAGGAAGATGTCCCTGAAACCACCTGTATAGAAGAGGTACGCAGCAAGAAACATTCTTTCCCTGACGCTTCTCATTCTTATAGTGAATAGAATGATAAACGTCACCCAAGAGAGTAGGCACCAGATTCTTCGAGGCAAGAATAAAGAAAGCATCTGAGTCAACAAAATCAGGCAAGTTGAGGAACAATACAATCCCATAAATGCAAACAGCCAGAATAGCATTGAAGACAATCTAACATCCATCCTTCGCACACTGCGTAGCCTTCTCAACCAAGCAAGAAAGATGAAAACTGTAAGCTCCATTCAGCTTGACCAAACCTCTGGGGAACTCAGAAGCATCTAAACTGACAATCTCAGCAAGCTTAGCCAACTCAGGCTCAGTATCCTCGTGAATAAAAGGCATCTGATCTAACACAGGAACTCCTAGCATATCAGAATATTCCTCCAAAGTAGGGGCCAAAATATAATCAGGGAACAAGAAGCATCTCAACTGAGGCTCGTAAAACTGCATCAAGGTATACAATCTAGTCATCTCAAACACAGAAGGTATGCACACCAAACTGAGCAGTTTCCCATAAGACTCTCTAAACTCAGCCCTCACTCTCTGATCTGCTAGAGCAACCAACCGCAACAAGGAATTGATATCTGGAGAAGGCAACCTGTAAGCAACTGTCCTCTTCATGGACTCCATGTCTGGCAAGAAAAACACTAGAATCTGAGGGGAAAACGTAAACCTGCAACATAAATACACGTTAATGAAATGCAAACATGAAAATGCAGATGCATATGCAAACAGGGGACCAAGTGCAATGATGAAGAACTGTGTTGTGTTGTACTGCAGCTTGAGAACCATCCGATCTTCTCCTCAAACCAAACCAACCACAAAAGAACCCTTATAACCAAGTCTCACTGACAGAGACAAACCAGGTGTTCTAAGGCCATAGTTTTCCTGTAAAAAGACCCACCTACCCCTCACAGGTATGTACTTAACTCGCAGACGAGGTACGGCATCCTATGCGGTCATCAGCGTCACAGACTTTCAAGAGCGATGATACGATACCCAGAAGGTGTGGCATCATCATCCCCTGAAGAGGCCTCACTTAGCCGAATCCCAAATGATAGGTTCCCAGAGTCGACAACCCTCAAATCCAACAACCTATCGAGCCCAAAGGGCCAGGCAAGATGCCATCAAAGAGAATCTCGTCTGAGTGCAGATTTCGTAGCTAGCTGGTGCGAGCAAAGCAAGCAGGCTAACCACTACTCTCTACTTCTAAGTCTATGTGCACTCAAGCCCAGGTCCGACTTATCTCTCAAATTAACCCTCTACCCAAAGCACAACAACAATAATATATAGTACTGAAAGTAAAGACAGAAAGATAAATGCATACAAAACCCCAGACGGGAAAACAAGCGCTAGGATTGACTCGCATAGGGAACCGTTGGAGTCCCCAGCAGAGTCGCCAGCTGTCGCTACTGCGAAAATCGGCGCCGGCCATGACAGAAGAGTCGCCACCATGCGTTATTTATCCCAAAAGAGGGAAAGGAAACGCTCAGAGAAAACCTAACGCAAAGAGGGAAAGGAATGGTCATCGCAACCAAATCCTGGATTCGGGAGTCAGTTACGCAAGGGGAAGGTATTAGCACCCCTCACGTCCGTCGTACTCGACGGGATCCACGCTTGTTTTCTATCTAGGGTATGTTTATCTATCTACTCTAAAGGTCTGGTCTAAAAAGAAAAGAAAATGACTCGGCAAAGTATCGCACTTTATGCCTACGTATTCCCGTCTGGAACGAGAAATCAGAGTCAACGTAGTTCGCCTAACTACGGGTAAAAGGGGGGAAGGTTACTCGCCGAGATATCGCATCTCGTGCCTACGTACTTTCATACGGCATGAAAGATCAGAGCAAACGTAGTTCGGGCTACGGAAGACACAAGTTTGTCTGGCAGTTTTTTATCTCCTTATGAAAGGGTTTTCCATATTAAGGGTCCAAGAGGACAAAAACAAAGTTTGAATTTTTGTTTGAGTCTTTTATGAAAGAGCTGTTTTTTAGGATGTTCGCAATCTCCATCGCACTAGAGACTATGACCCAGGAGTGAATGCCTCGTATGTCACCCAAAGGGTACCACACTAAACATCCAGATCACTGGAGAGAGACCCTCCACCAACCTTTTCCCAGATAGCTTAAGGCTCGTAACGTACGACTTCAATTAACCTTATTACTGTATTTTCGAATTGTTTTGAGATGAGAAAAGAAAGACACCCTAAAACCATGGTTGAAAGGGAATCTACCTACAGTTATCATGCCTGGTTTAAAAACCTAATGTCTATCATAATTCCCTCTTGCACAGAGGAAATCAGAGATCCTAGGGGAAAACAGCAAAAGAAAGCAAGCAGTAAACAATAAACAGTAAAATGCATGCTATGCAACAGTACAAGCGAGGCAAGGGAGTCCGGCTCAACCTCAAACCTAAGAAAACAACAGGCAAGGGGAGACAAGCTCCACATCAAACCTAAATGTAAGCAACACAAGCAAACAAACAATACAACAACAGAAAAATAGAGGAAGTAGCCCAAGCAGCAGCAACAATCTTCTACAGACAGCAACTTCAATCTTCAACAGCAGCTCTTGTCAGCAAAGTTGAATTGACAGCAAAGAGTCTTCATCTTCAAGCCAGCTCCTATCTTCAAGCTTCTTCAATTCTTCATCTTCAAACTCTAGCAAGCTCCACAAGAAGAGAAATCATCATTGAGATCAAGTTACAATGCTAGGAAACCTGATGAAGACCAAAGGAATTCATCAGGAACCAATATGGAAAGAAAGTGCATCCTCAAAAGTTCTACTCATTAAGGCATGCCACTCATCCCTCCAAAGGAGAGATGGAGCTTCCTCAAGAGGACTTTGCATCATGGGATGAGGATAGAAGCAAACAATGCATTCTATTTTTGAGGAAAAGAAAAGAACTAGTTCTAATGGCTCTTCCTAAAACCTTAATCCTTTAAGCTTCTAAAAACTCCTAAAAGAGAAAGAAAGCTCCAAATTAAGCTCCACAAGCCAATCCACAACAGCTACAACATGTCCAATACCTCCTCCAAAAAGGAACCCAAGCTCTTCAAGCTCCAAAGCCACCAACAAGATCAAACAAGGCAAGGCACCAAAGAAGGAACACCAAAGGCAACACCTACTTGCAAATTCTATCTAAAATAGAAAACTAAGTTGTAAAAATCTAAGGAATTTCCTAAGGGAACATGCATGCCTTAACATTCTAAGGTTCAAATATCAAAGCCTAAATCAACTTCTAGGTCCACTAAATAAATCCTAAGTTGAATTGTGTCAAGATAAACCATAAGTTGGGAAGGCTCTAAACATCTCACCTAAAACAGAACCTACAATTGTTGAAAAATTCTAATAAAAATTCTAAGGGAGCATACACATCTAACCTACAACATACTCAAAAATCAAATTCAGAAACCAAACCAAATGCTCAAACCAACATCAACAAGGCAGATAGTCAATTATGCAAAATTAAAGAAATAACATAAAAGAAAAAAATGCAAATTAAATTGAAAAATGCATGAAAATGCAATTTATTGATCCCAGAAAATAAAAAATTTAATCAGGAGCATGGAGATATTTTTAAAATATTTTTTTGATCAAAGATGGATTTATTGTGATTTTTGGAACCAATAAACATTAAAAATAAATCCAAAAATGATTAAAAGAAAATAAAATGCTGAATAAAACCACTCGCGTTGGATGGTGTTTACAAGGTAATCTGATCCAAAGGCATTGAGCACGTCCACGTGAGCATCCCAGTCACACGCTGACTGGGATTAATGAAACGTTGCGTTTCATTCCTTGGAGGCAAATCCTCAGTTTAAACATGAGCCACACGATGTGCTGAATAAGTCCAACTTCCACAAGATCTGATGGCCATGTCTTCATCTCCTTCCTTGAAACTCAGGCGAGGGGGAACAGTCTCTGGTGGCTCTCACGGTGGAAACAACCATCTTCTCCGGTGAGAGTCACTTACAGGCAGCCAAAAATTGCACACATTATATCCATTCCACTCAAATTTTCACGCAGATCACGAATATGAACTCCAAATCTCATGAAACCTTATGGATCTTTCAAATCGAATCCAAATCCAAAATATGTCAAAACTTTTATCATCACCAAATGTCAAACTAAAGGTACAGAAATCATCCTCATGTTTCACTGATCAACCTAAGCTATCTCAATTGTGCTAACTCTCCAAGAATCAAGAGATTCGATCCAAAACAGAAATGTCATCACATGATCCATCATCACCAAATGCTACCAAATCAATTCTAAAACGACCTATATCTCAACCAGATCCTAACCACATGTTCATTGCTAACTACATCATGCTAGATCAAGAGGAAATTTGAGATTTACTAAGCTGGTATAGATCTGTTGACAGAAGTATCAAGAGCTTGCTTCTTGCTTCAAAATTCTCCAGACACGATCAGTGATGCAAGAGGAAGAGACTTGAGGCTTCAATTTGCTTTGAACTTGCTTGGAAATGAAAATCCGATTCTCAATTGCTCCCTTGAAATTTCAAATGCAATCTCAGCTTCCACCATTAAATGAGCTCCAACCTGAGTATGGAATCAATGATATGCTTATATAGAGTGAGTTTGTGGGCTTTTGAAGCTTGAATGAAGCCCAATCCAGCAATTCACGATTTCTGATTTTTCCTTCAAAGTGCACATGACAGTCGTGTATTCTGGCTGTGTAGCTTGCTCCAGAATCTTCTAATCACTTGCAAAATCCCTTGTGAATGAATTCAGATCAAAAGGAAAGCCTGAATTGCCTTGGTGAAGGATTTGGATGTGTAACTTGCACATGAAGAAACCACATTGTAACTCATGAAATTCTGCCCTAACTCAAAAATCCACCAATGTCATTGTGCTTGAAATGAAATTTCCAATCAAAATGAGTACTTACTTGACATGTTTTGGTCACTTAACCATTAATTTGAATTTTTCAACTTTGAATCCTTTGAAAATCTCCCTTTTTAAGCCATTTCAAACCAAATCTTGATATGAGCCAAATCAATTCCTCATGACTTCTTACTTAGCCTAAAAACCACATTTTGAACAAGTTCCATGTTGAACAAAAATCCATTTGACAAGTGGAAGTTGGAGATTTTGACCTATGATTGAAAATGACCTATAATCTCACTTTCCCAAAATACCCCTAACTTGTAAACCTCATAACTTGAGTTTTATAAATCATATGGAAGACTTCTAGTACAATTTGGAAATCTAAGATCATGAGGAACAACTTTCATGTTTACCAAAAGTTCATGTGAAACCTCCTTCTAGGTTAAAAATAGCTTGGAAGTCAGATGATTTTCACAAACAAATTTCAGAGGCATCTGAGGACCTGTAACTTTTCTGGACCATAACTTGAGTTCTATAAATCCCCTTGAAGACTTATAGTACTAAAATTAAAGGTATTGAGATGATCTACAAGTTTCATGTTGGCCAAAGATCCATTTGAAACTTGCATCTTGACTTATGTGGTCTTGAAGTTAGGCATTAGACAGGGGATTTTACACTGGAACCCTAATTTAGCAACTTCCCACACTCTTGACTCTTCTTGACTTGATCTTGGCACAACACCACAAAGGTCCCAACATATCATTTCATGAACTCCATGACCTAAAAGTAGGCTTTGATACCCTTAAATTGCACAGTTGACCTAGAATTGACCCAGATGAAACCCTAATTGCTTGCACCTCAACTGTGGCTCTTGCATTTGACATAATGACTTGATTGAGCTCTCCCATGGCCCTATAGGAATTATATGAGCTCCATACACATCCTCTTCTCATATTCAACACTTCACATCCCTTTGATGGTCTTCAATTGATCCTCAAGCTAGGAGAAAATCCACAAGCAAGAATCCAAACTCTTAGGCACTCAAATCACCTCCTGATGACTTTGATAACTTCTCAATCTTGAATAAAACCTCTTGCTAGGCTTTTCTTGATAAGAATCACACTTGATCCCCTTCTATATGAATGATATCATGATATGCAAATGATATAACTATGCAAATGTTAATGCAATGAAACATAAACCAAGTAAGAAAAGGTTGAGCAAATTTTGGGGTGCAACAGGGAGTAGCTCTTCATCCTTCAACTGTAGTTGCTTCTGAAGTTCATCTTTCTCTTTTTGAAGTTCAGACTTCTGCTTCTGACATTCACCGTTTTCTGTAACCACTACTAGGTACTTGTTCTTCCATGATTCTAACTCACGTTGCGACTTCCTCAAGGCAACCTCTAACTTCTCAGCTTCAGACATAAAGACATAAGTGGGCTCTCTCCTTGGAGATATAGGATCTTGGTGAGAATAGGGCATTTTCAGCTTGACTGCCCTCTCTCTGACCCACCGAAGGTAGGGTTCTAAAGACACACAATTAAGTTTCCTAAGGCTTTCTTTCCCTTCCTTGTGCAAATGGTCCCATGCAACTAAAATCTTGTCTCAGAGTTCTTTGTCATCCCTAAAGAAAATGCTTTCCACTTGAACACTCTTAGGCGGCTCCTTCAATGGAAATCCCAACTGCCGATGAGCTAAGACTGGATTGTAACTGATCCCTCCATTAAAACTGAGTAACGGCACATTAGCAAAGTCGCCACAACCATCAATAATTAAAGTTCCATCATACGCTCGGTTGTACCAAACGATGTCTGAGTGGGTCAACGCCATAACTCTTGGAGACCAAAGCCCTCTATCGAGATTCAAAAAAGAAGTAGACCTCGGCAAGTGCGAAATAAACCACTTGTAGAGTAAGGGCACACAACAGGTGATCATTCCTCCACCATAGAAGTTTCGGAGATGCACAGAATGATAAGCATTACCCAATAGAGTTGGTACTGGATTGTTCTTCAAAAAGATCTTAATTGCGTTGAGGTTGACGAACCCTTCAAAACTTGGGAACAAAAACACTCCATAAATAAGTAAGGCAAAGATCGCCTCGAATGAAGTCTTGTTCGTATAATCAGCATAAAACATTGCTTTACTGATTAAGAACTTCGTAGTCAAACCAAAAATACCACCTTTACTAATCAGATTTCCTTTGACGTCGGATACCTTTACATAAAGGGCCTTAGCAATATCTCTTTCATTGGGGTCTTTCTCCAAGAAAGGGAAAAGAGACTCTTCTAAGATAGGTAGACCAACCAAAAAGGAGTATTCTTCTAATGTAGGCAATAGCTGGAAGTCTGAAAACGTAAAACAGTGATATAGCGGATCATAGAACTGCAATAAAGTGGAAAGAAGTCCTTCGTCTACTTGGCGGCTCAATAAGGATATCAGCTTCCCATACTTGCTCTTGAACTTCCCTTGGTCTTCAATCAGAGTCACCAACTTCTTTAGGTCATCCAACTTGGGACTTTTGAAAGTGTATTTCAAAGTGTGTCTTCTATTGGGATCCATAGTACCCTACAATGTTCATAAACAAAAGTAAATCCCATGAAGTCCGATACGGTATGATGCTTTATGAATGCAACAAGCATAAGTAAGCACATAGAAACATAAGGATAAACAAACAAAGGGGACCCTAGGTTTGCAACGAGCATGGAGCCAAAGGTATACCCATTCCTAAAGGATTTGGACTAAAGGTGTATTGTACCTGCAGAACAAGGTTCTAATAAGGTTCCCAAAGTCATTAGCCCATCTTTCGGATATTATCAACTTCCCAAGTACTCGAGGGTTAATAATATTCTCAAGAGAACTTCTTTTGAGTGTAGCATCGCGTAGTACTATTTCGGGGGTACCCCCTCATAGCCCCGCACTACATCCTAATAAAGGTCAAAGTGGGGTTAAGGTAACTACGGTCCTTAATATCATAGGCTCCAACATCGAATATAGTGCATGTTTTCACGATTAAGGACTCGTTCAACAATACAACTTTCGAGAGGGCCTCAATTAAGCGTGATTTTCAAGTCAGCTTGGTCGGGATTCCACCCCCTATAAGCCTCTTTGAACATATCACTATCCTATCTCAAGTTCACTCAAGTTCGGGTGTAGGACTTTGTCTCACCACTCAAAAAGCATCAACCCAAAGGTAAGAAACAAACAAGTAAACAATTATACAAATAACAAATATAAAGCAATAAACAAGTAGAAACAAGATAGGGAAACCCACTGAGGACTCCCCAGTGAAGTCGCCATTTCTGTCGCGGTGAAATTCGGATACCAAACTATTAATTAGCTTGAATCTTTAATTCAATTTGAAACCGAACTTTGATTTGTCCAAAGGAAGGGATAAAGATCGAAATACCCACAATGCAATGCAAATGCAAGGTTTAGAGAGTTAAAGGTTCGGGGTTGGTTAGACTTAGGGAAGGTACTAGCATCCTAAGTTTCTGTAGTACTCTACAAGAACCTCTTGTTTTATGTTTGTTTATTGCTAAGTGTTTATCTGTTTAATGGTTGAAAGACCTAGGGATTTATTTCTAAGTATACTCGATAAGATGTCGCATCTTATGCCTACATATCCTTACGAGAGTGAAATCAAAGTATTTGTAGTTCCCCTAAAGG
Source organism: Lathyrus sativus (assembly GCA_963859935.3). Classification (NCBI taxonomy): domain Eukaryota; kingdom Viridiplantae; phylum Streptophyta; class Magnoliopsida; order Fabales; family Fabaceae; genus Lathyrus; species Lathyrus sativus. The sequence goes on from OZ012741.1 coordinate 331,587,969, forward strand.
GTTTGAGGAGTTCTTTGACTGTGGCCAAAGCTCCTACGGGTTTAGGGTAGTTGATTGATTGAGTTTAGGAGAAGGAGATGAGTTGTCATTTTAAGGGAGATTTAACCGCCACAAATTGTAGGAAAATAGTCTTTGCATCGTCTTAAGAGAAGGGCTCAAGTACTCAGATAGGGATCGACGAGGTACGCCTCTATCTCTCTTAAGGCAAAGTTCCTACGGTATTGATTGTATTGATGTGGGTTGGAGATTATATCTCGCTTAAGATGATTAACATATATTTCTCTGTTGTGTTTGAATATTTTGTATTAAGTTGATTGTTTGTTTCTATGTTGTAAAGATAAAGACAAAGGTCCTCCTATGGGGTAGGATCTGTCCTAAAATATCGACTTGAATGGGATCAAGGATCGTAAGGGAGTATGATGCAAATGATGTGCACTACACACAAGTGTTGACTCATGTGTAGGTTTTTCCTTTGGACGGAATGCAAGGCGGAAATATAAATACAATAATGTAAATTGCGAAATAAATTGCGAAAAATAAACCATACACACGCATGAAAGCACTAAGGTGTAGGTGAATGAATTGTGTATGTGAATGTGGATGTGCACGATTGATTACATTACGATGTTGAGATTGATTTTAGACGGATTGATTTTTAAGAAGGTTGATTTGTTTAGGAGTCATATTATCTTTTAGTGATGGATTTTATAAAAAGTTGTGTTGATTTTAGGAGAGTTGAATTGATTTTAAGCGGAAAGTTGATTTTAGTGAGGTTGATTTGTAAGAAAAAGTTGAATTGTTTTTGGTGAGATTGATTTTATTTCGATGGGATGTATTGGTTAAATTAACAAATTCGATTTTAAAGGAGATGTTGACTTGATTTTAAGAGAAGAAGTTGTATTGGATTCTTAAATATAAGTCGATTAGTTATTTTTTATGATAAAAGTTGTATTAGTTGATTTGAGTTGATTTATAAGAAAATGCATTTTTTAGTGAAATTGATTTTATAAAAGAAAGTTAAATTAATTATATTAATTTTAATGAAAGGTTTTATTATTAAATATTTTGCTATCAATATAAATTAAATTATTTAGAAAAAGGTTTTCTTAAAGTAAAATAGGGTAAATTAGGTGTTTAATAAAATAAAAGGGTTTATTAAGGTAAATTAATAATATAATGAAGTAAGTAAAAAAATTGGTTTTAGTTAAAAATAGTTAATTGATTAAAGGGTTAATTATGAGGTTATTATTTATTAACAAAACTGATTAAAAAGGTTGATTATTAGTTAATTTAAAAAACTAGTTTAATGAAAGGGTTAATGGTTAAAGCAGAGGGATTAACAGGGAGATTAAGGTTTAGGTGGGGTAGTTAGTGTGTGTAGGCGTAGGGTAGTGTGGTGTGTGCACGTTAGATTACATGTTATGCTAGACCAAGATTACAAAAGAAAAAAAACAAACAGAGGAACCCTAATTTCCCAGATTGGCCCCCCTCTCGATCGATCCTTTTCGTTGTTCTCCCTCTCGTAATCACTTCCCGTTCTCCCTAGTCTCTCATCTCCTTTTGTTTCTTAAACCTGAAATCAAAACGATAACATCAATAATCCAAAAAACATTGACAAGAAAAGGAGTTTACCGAAGGCAGGTAGCGGCGGCAGAATCGAACGGAGTTCGTGAGCGGAAGGGTTAATTCGCGGTGGCGTGGTGATGGTTGCTGATTCGCGAAGGTTCACGGTTTGACGGAAATAGTGATTTATGTGGTTCGTCAACGAGATAAGTTTCTCCTTTCGTTGAACTCTGTTTTCACACCTTCGGGGTTCTTCTCCACGAGTTCTTTCTCCCCTTATATAGGCTTCAGATTGAACAAGGGTGCCTTGATGGAATTGATGGCTGTATTGAATACTGATTGGATTTTCCAATTTGGGGTTAATCAAATTTGAAAACTTTCCCTTTTTTGCCCAATTTCGTTTAATGCTTGTTAAATGAAATCTCAATCTCTGATATGCGATTCAATTTGATTTGATGCTGAATAGAATCTCTTATTCCTTCAAGGAATATCCTCTAACGGTTTTTATTATTCTGAATGTGACCTGGCAGGTACAAGTGGTGAAGGACTTGGGCCAAAATATAGGTTAGGAGCCCAGAGTGAATACGGTAATAGAACTGGTGGACCCAAAACTTCATCGTTGGTGACAGTCACGAGTTTGCTAACTCTGTTTCTGGTGTTAGGACTGAGTAAACTTGGATAGAGGCGTGGGATTGCTACATTTTCCAACTTCCAACAAGAACGTCGATATTTACTCGTAGGTTTTGAGGCTTTAAGGCTATGACTTCAATCTAAACAAACTTCTGCTTTGTATGGTAATGATTATTCCTTTGGTAGATTCAATTATTGATGTTCCGCTGGTTATAGTTGGACAGAACTCGAGAGTTGTGTTGGCTGTAGTAATGGTTGCTGAAGTCTGAGACGATAAGTTGTTCAATTGATAATCACAGGTAGTCGATTTATTATTTATTTTGTTCATGTTATTCAGTGGAGATGTACTCTTCTGAAAATATTTCTTCGTACCTTCTCTTACTTGCAGGCCTCGCAAGAGTTGCAAATGGTTATACTACTTCAGGATAGGGATTCATACAAGACATGCCTTATGCCTATATTCATGAATTCACCAGAACATCCATGGCTGGAAGAATTTGCCGATTTAAAGGTGGATATACAAGTCTTTGGAAGAGGATTGCTGAATCACTTCCTATAAAACTTCATTGTAACACTGAAGTGTTGGCAATAAGGAAAAATTCTGACAGTGTCACTGTTAATGTTATGAGCTTAAATGAAGTTGAAACTCTGGAGTTTGATAAGATTGTAGTCTCTGGTAACTTTCCATTAAAATATGGAGGAACTTACAGATCAGTGCCTTCAACTTGCATAGGTACGTAAGCTTCTGACTTCACTATGTGACCATATTTACATATTATGTTGGTTTTGCTTTGAACATCAATAACTTCGTAAACTTATTCTGCTTGCTCTGTATTTTGGACAGGTTTCACCGTGTTGCCGTGATCGGCTGATGACTGACGGATCTTCCATTTCTGGAACAGAACTGTGATGTGCTGCTGTGAAGATCCTCACTCATTCCTGTGTTGTTTTTGCAGGTGTTTAATGCGGAGAAACAATGGCCAAGTATGGTCCCGTGGAGTAAAAACGGATGAACATTTTACTACAATCTTCGCCCTGAAGAGTCTCAATTGTTCCCTTTGAGATTGATGACAGCAAGCTTTTGCTCAACATATTCTCCTGCACATAGAGGCTGATATTTACTTGCTAGTGGTGACTCAGCGAAATGTCCCAACGGCTTCAGAGTTGCATCTGATGCTATGTGCGCAAACAAAGTTGAAGAAAACTCTCTGTAAGCTACACTTCTCTCTTTGGCTGCATTGATGATTGTCATCTTCAGTTAGCTTGTCTGAAGTGGGAAAGAAAAGGTCTGAACAACCCTTATGATTTGGTTTCCAAATTTTAAATTAGATTCCACTGAAATGGTGTTGACATCTTGGTTTACTTCTTCTGTTAATCTTTTTGAACAGTATAAGTTCTTTATTGGTGGAATCTCCATGAACTAAGTTTCCCCACCAGAAATTTGATGACCTTCTCAATGAAGCTTAGCATTGGAGTCCAATCCTTGAGTTCAACATGAGTTTTAGATAGCTCGAAGCTTAAAACATATAAAGAGCAGGGACACTTAAAATTCAAGATATAGGCTGGACATGGCTGTGATCTGTCTCTCTTTGATTTTGCATTTGTTATCAGCACTCCACGAGTTAGATGCTCAAATCTGGAAGCCAGTTGACTTAAACGCTTATGAATGGGTACTTTGCAAACAAACTGTGAATTAATAGAGATACTGCAAGGCCTTCATATCAAGGGTATTGCAAGGATCTGATACGTATTCAGTGAGCTTTAAGATATTGTTTTCAACTTCTAATTCATGAAGAGAGTTTGTGACCTCTATGGAATCTTTCCAGGTTCTTGAGGAATAATACGAAACGCCTAGTCCTCGACCAACCTTGAAGACGCTGTGGGAAGAAGCATAGTTCAATGTCTAAGGTATGTGGCTTATTCCATTCACTTATTTCCTACTCTCACAGTTTGTTAAATTAAACTCCTTCTGTTGGTAACAGGGTATCCAGCACGTCGCGTGCCACCTTCGGTGCTAAGTTTCATATTGAATTTAAGGAAAAAAGGTAGTGGCGCATGCTAGCTTTGATGCGGAGGCCGGCTGAGTGGTTGCCGTTGCAATAATCTGAACGGGTCGCCTTTTCTACTTGGTTTGCGATCAAAGGGGAATTTTCTTTCGCGGCAAGTCTAACATCTTCTCCTCTAATACTGGCATGCTCTTCATACATGAATGCTCTCTAACATTACTGCAACCTCCTTTCATTTTGCAGATTTGGTCCTTGAGAAATGGACTGATACTTTCTCAAGCTCATGCTCATATGCTTAGAATCTTAGAAACGGAGGCTAGAGGTGGTTCTGCCATTTATTTTGGAAACAACTCAATACGACCAATCTTCTATGGAGTTACACAAGAGTAATCTTGCATTTGCAGTGTGGAAGAAGGGGCTAATATGATCTCGGCTTTGATTCTATATGCGGGGGATCCCTTATGTAGTCTGGTGCAACAGCAGGGCTTCCTTGCTGTAAAACGCATGCTTACGATGATTAACCGCACATTGGGTGTGTTACTGATGAGAAAAGTCCCATTTCCCGTCCTCTTAGTGTTTTAGTAGCATAACAGGACCATGAATGTAATGGTTTATGTCAATATCGTTTTCCCATAACCATTTACAAACTTATGTGAATAGTTTTGGTGCGTTAAAACAGTGTAAACCGGTCGTTGACATCATGTAACATCTTCATGTATTCAAATGAAAAAATGAGATTTGAAAAGGCCTGTAACAACCGTGCAAAAGTATTCAATTACGAATCAACTTGCCCAATTAGTAATCAAAGAGTCCCTCTTTCGTGCCAAAGGTGAAATCAAGTGGTTATGTCCACAAAGTTCATCATTGCAATAGTAAAAAAGAGTCCGCCAAGAATTTGGTTTTGTGATATTCTAATTCGCGTTGCCTGCATCTTTACTTCAAGACATGTGACAATCTTACCTGTACGAACCAGCCGACCACGTCTGGAAATACTGAAATACGAGTGTCATCTTCACTGGAATTTAAGACACTTGCACACACTTATTAGTCATAATAAACACGCGTACAAAAGTAAAAAGGAAACATGTAGAAGATAACAAAAACGCAAGGAGGTGGTATCTTAAGGTTAAAAATTAGGGTGCGACACGATGCAAAGACTATTTTCCTACAAGGAAGAGTCATCAAAAGAAATCATAAAAATGTTATTATATCTTTTACCTTTTAACAGAATGTCATGAGTGACTTCATGTTCTATCAAGCATTCCTCCTTTGTGAAGTTGATTCGGAACCCTTTGTCACACAATTGACTTATGCTCAGTAGGTTGTGTTTAAGGCCTTCCACATAAAGAACGTCTTCGATGATAGTACATGGAGGTGCACCAATGGTTCCAACTCCAAGAATTTTTCCCTTATTATCATCACCGTAAGTGACGTATCCTTTGGCCTTTAATGATAGACTTGAAAATTTGTTTATGTCTCCCGTCATATGCTTCGAGCAACCGCTATCAAGATACCATTGATTAGTGGTTGTCTTCAAGCATACCTACAACACAAAATCAGGTAGTGTTAGGTACCCAAATTGCTTTGGGTCCTTGATAGTTAGTACCTTTTTCAACCCACACATAATGCCCTTTAGCAACACCAATATTGCGCACATAGCAAGCATTAGGTGTATGGCCTTTAATTCCACAATAAGAACATGTAGGTTGAAAGTGACTTCTATATCTAGGAACATAATTCTTTTTCTTTGCAATGTTTTTCTTGTTATGATATTGATGCTGAACTTTAGAAGTGCTGGCCTTTTCTTTAACAATTTGTTCACTTGCTCTTACGAAAACGGTCTTATTGGTGCTTGGATTTGAAAATTTAGAATATCCTAATCCACTTTTATCATTAGGATATCTTTGATGTTTTAGAATTTCTTCCAAGCCAATTTGACCTTTTTCGTATCTTTTTAAAACTCTTTTGAGTTGAACAATTTGGAAAGATAAAGACTCACACTTCTTACATACAAGACTTTGTTTTTCATCCATCAGTTTCTGTTTTTCATCTTCAATATTTTTCATAAAAACAGAGTTTTGTTCTTCTAAAGAGGAGATTATTTTCTTTTGTGATGAGATGTTTTTATACAAAGTCTTGCACTCTTTTAGAAGTTCATCTATAATTTCTTGTGCATCATTATCATAAACAGAAAAATTACTACTAACCTCATTTTCTTCATCGGAGTGGTGAGAGGCCATTAACGCCATATTTGCATATTCATCGTTTTCCGATTCCGATGATGAACTTACTTCGTTGTCGTCCCATGCGACATAAGCCTTCTTCGTTTTGAAATCCTTCTTGCCTTTGAATTTTCCTTTATTTGCGAGTTTCGGGCAATCTGGCTTTATGTGACCTTGTTTCCCACATTCGTAACATGTAATTTCTTGGTTTGATGTGGGTGCCTCCTTTTTCCTAAAATGTCTATTCTTTTTAGAAAAAGAATAAATTTTATTATTATTAAAAAACTTACCAAGCTTCTTTACTAGAAGCATGAAATTTTCGTCTTCGGAAGATTCGTCATTTTTGTCATCCCTTGTGTCAATCTTCAAGGCAATTCCTTTAGACTTCTTGTCTTGACTTTCATGCTTCTCAAGCCTACCAAGTTCCAGTTCATGCTCTTGAAGTTTGCCAAATAATGAAGCGAATGTCATCGTTGAAAGACTCTTCTTTTCGGAAATAGCGGTCACCTTTGGTTGCCATTCTCTTGTTAAGGATCTTAGGACTTTCAAGTTGAGATCATCATTGGTGAAGGTCTTCCCGAGGGCAATCATATGATTAGTTAGATGAACGAATCTCTTTTGTAAGGCAACAATGGATTCACCAGGCTGCATACGGAACATTTCATATTCTTGACTTAAAGTATTAAGTCTTGATCTTTTTACTTCGGCTGTCCCTTCATGCATTTCTACCAGGGTGTCCCAAATTTCCTTTGCTGATTTACACTATGATATACAGAAGAATTCGTCCATGCTAAGAGCGCTTTGAAGTATGTTGATTGCTTTCTTCTCATTCAAAATTCTCTTCTTGTCATCTTCATCATATGAGGATTTTATCTTTGGAGTTCCAACACCATTTACCACACTTGTAGGAACATGTGGACCAGTTTCTACGGTTTCCCATATACCATTTCCTTGAGCCTCAAGATGTGCCTTCTGTCGCTACTGCGAAAATCGGCGCCGGCTTGACAGGAGAGTCGCCACCGTGCGTTATTTATCCCTCAGAGCGGGAAAGGAAACGCTCGAAGTAAACCTCGCAAAGACGGGAAAAAGGTATGGTCATCGCAACCAAAACCTGGATTCGGGAGTCGGTTACGCAAGGGGAAGGCATTAGCACCCCTCACGTCCATCGTACTCGATGGGATCCACGCTTGGTGTTTATAGGTAAAAGGGTGTGTTATCTATCTACGCTAATGGCTGGTCTGAAAAGAAAATAAAAGGACAGGACTCGACAGAACATACGGTGTTCTGGGCCTACGTATTCCCTCGTGCAATGGGAAAGTCAGAGTCAACGTAGTTCGACTTCCTACGTCTAAACGGGGGAAAGGTTGCTCGCCAGGACATCGCGTCCTGTGCCTACGTACTTCCATCTGATATGAAAGATCAGAGCAAACGTAGTTCGGCTAACTACGGGTAAACAGGGGGCTCTCACACAGCAGCGAGAAAACAAACTGGTCCTAAGGCTCGGGAACCTACAACTACGATCTGGTCTCAACTGCGCTTGGGCAAGAGAAGGGGGTAACAATTAGTCGTTAGCGGGAAAGTCTCGATCGCACAGCCGCGAGAGAACAAAGGTTAGTCGTTAGTGTGCTCGCTAGGATATCGCATCCTATGCCTACATATCTTCGTCTGGAACGAAGAATCAGAGCAGCTGTAGTTCGGCTAACTACGGGTCAAGCTACTCAAAAACTCCTACAGAAAGGAAAGGGAAACCCTAGAACTATAGCTGAGAAACAGGGGAATCTATATACTGCTATCACACCTGGTTGACCATCCTAATGTCTATCATAACAACTCCGCAACGGAGAAGTCAGAGCTCCTAAGGGATCATGGCAACAGGATTAAACTACAAACAAGAAACGGTATAGTAAAGGAATACTGAAAATATGCATGAATGCAACAACTAGACAAACAAGGCACAGAGGCCGCAACCCACAAAGGCAAGGGAGCTCAGCTCTACCAAATACCAACAAGCAAAGCCACGCAATAACAAACAAGCAGAAGGAGGACCACCTCAACTTCTTATGCACACAAAGTCTACTTCTAATATGCACCTACTCAGAACTATCCATATGAACACCTAAATCTAATGCAACGTAACATCATTCAAGTCAAACAACACAAAGAGACTAACCCTGAACAGGGCCTCCACCTATAAAACAAGAAACTACTCCTGGGCAAGGCCCCTGACAAACCTGAGACAACTCTCAATCTATCTCTAGACAGAACTCTACACAACACCTTAAGCAGGGATCTAAGCAACAACCTAATCAAAACCTAAGCAGGAGGCATCAATCCCCGTCTCCAAGCTTCAGAACAAGCTTACCAGAGAAAGGAAGCTAAGCAGACAAGCTCATAGTGCTTTCCTCAGGAAAGTACCAGGAGGTTACTACTCAGGAGTCATATCCTATGCGGCTCGACAACTGTGATCAGTTTATATTCCTCCTCAGGAGAAATTAAACTCACATGAAGGCTCCGGCATCACGGGATACTTGAGAAATACCTATATGCACTAGGGGAACTAAGTGAACAGACCCATAGGACCTTCCTCAGGAAAGTACTAGGAGGCTGACACTTAGGAATTGTACCCTACGTGGCTCAACAACTGTGATCAGTTTACATTCCTCCTCAGGAGAAATTAAACTCACAAGTTGGCTCCAACATCACTGGATACTTGAGAAATCCTAGACAAACTAATGGAACTAAGTGAATAGACCCATAGGACCTTCCTCAGGAAAGTACTAGGAGGCTTCCACTTAGGAATCGTATCCCATGTGGCTCAACAACAGGTGATCAGTTTACATCCCTCCTCAGGAGGGATTAAACTCACAAGTCGGCTCCGACATCATTGGATACTTACGAAAGAGGTGAGAAGAAAGAATGAAAGTCATTCATAGTGCCTTCCTCAGGAAAGTACCATAAACTCCCTTCAAACTTCAGGATCTCGAACCTCACAAACAGACAACAAGCTCCTAGACTAAGCCTCAATCCACTGCCTCTCTGCAAGCTCCAACAGGACTTCCATCAGCTCCCACCTTCAAGAAGAACCCATAGGCCAACAAAACACCAGAGACTATCTCTGAAGTTCAACCACAGTTGAACTTCAAAGTCAGAAGTCATCAAGACTTCTCCTATCTTCAGGCTCAGACAAATCACATCAGGACACCCTACAAAAATCTATCAAAAATCTAATGGGAGACCTACATGGCTCTAGGATAACATACTGAAAAATCAGAACAAAATTCCACACCAGATGAAAGAACTAAAATCAGCAACACAGACATATCCACAGACCAATTATTCAACATCAATAACAGGGAAAAAATGCAATTAAAATGAAAATGCATGATTAAGCTAATGTTTTTGCACTATAAAATTCTACACTGAATTACGAGTCTACAGAAAAAAGAACGGAATTATTCGACTAAATCTACCATTTTTTATGAATTTTCTAATGATATGCATGCATTGAAAATATTAAAAAAACATCAATTAAAATGAAAAAATATGCAAAAAATAACAAACAAAAATAAAATGTCATTTTTATTTTTATTTAATTTTCTTAACATTTTTCATGAAATGGTAGAAAAAAAGAATTATTAAAAAAACAATTATTTACATTTTTCTATGAATCATTTGATATGCCAAAATAAAAGAAATTAAGATAAAATTGAAATAAAGCTGGGGGTACTATCAGCAAAGCAATCAGGTTATTATTCATTGGGCCCTACAGGTGGGGGTGCCAACAGCAAAGGGCGTAAGGCCCAGGTTTAATATCCAGAAAAAGCAAAAAAAGCTGAATCTGAGCGCAGGGGGTGCAGCGCTATCAATTTCTCAGTTGATAATCCATGGGCTTGGAACAAGGGGTGTTGAAAGTAAATAAGGCCTAAGGCCCATATCCATCATCCAGATTTCACACGGCCAGGGGGGGAAATTAGCAATTGATGGGGTGTGCGTTAGTAAAACGTTTGGGCCTAAGCCCAGTACACCAACCCTAATCCATACGAACCCTAACAAACAAACCTAATCACTTCCATCCCTCTGGCACTGTTCACACTCCTAAACCCTAGCCGTTTCATCATCTTCTTCCTCTATCTCACGCTCTCTCTGAAACTCCCCCCCCAAAATCCTCAAACACGTTTTCCATCAAATCTCTAAAAGTAAACCCTAATCACTATCACGCATGCACTTAACCAAAGCAAGAAACCCTAACCTAAGCATCTCAAGAACTGCATCTACAACACACACATGCAAGGAAGAAATTAGGAACCTGGAGAGACGAACGATGCTTGACGCTCGTTGAGGAGGCTAACGGTTCGCTTACGATCCACAACCGGAGAAAAATTTCTTGATGAAGATCCAAGAAGCTTGCTGAAGAATTTGACGAGATTCTGGAAGTCTTGATCGGATGAGCGTTCTTGAGGCGATTTCTGGAGATATTGCTTGAGAAAGATGAATGTCTTAGGACGATTTCTGGAAATCTGGGATGAGGATGATTGAAGGTTTGATGCTGTTCTGGAGAAGTTGATGAAAATTGACGGAGGAGGATGAAAGTCTGAGCGAGTTCTGGAAAAGTCGCTTGAAGATGGATGAAGGTATGAGCGGATTTTGGAAAACGTGGATGAAGGTTGATGATTCCGGTGAGGGTTGATCTTTCCGGCGAGGAGAAGATGAAGGTGACGGAGGGACGATCGGAGGAAGAAGATGAGTTTTGGGGGATTTTTGATGTTTGCAGATTCCGGTGGCCGGAAGTCGTTGACGGTGGCCGGCGGTGTGCAGTTAGGGCTGATGCATGGCCGCCGGTGGTGTTCTGGTGAATCTCCGGTGAGTGATGTGGGGAGGACAGATGGCGCGCATGCGCAGAGAGAGAGAGAGTGGTGGGGACAGGTGTGAACACGTGGAGGAGTCTGGGAAGTCTCTGAGTGGTGGTGGCGTTCTCAAGGCGAAACGCGTGGGGCCCTCCTTTCTGCAACACGTGGCGCACTATATACCACTGAAACACCTGGACACTTCCAGAAGCTTCTAGGCTTCGCTGGAAGAAATTGGATGCTTTCTGGACTTTCTTTTGGACTACTGATGAGAACTGGGCCTTACAAAAACATCTCAGGGCCCATACGAAAATAACAGCAAAAAAAACTGGATTAAACTAATTAACTAAATCTGATTAACACTAATTAGCACTAATTAATCTAATGATCTACTTAAGACTAATCCTAAAACAAAATTAACACCTAATTGGACTAATTTCCTAATCAACTCTAAAAACTGATTAAAGCTCTAATTAATCCTAATTAAACCTAAAAAAATCAATTAATCTAATTAAAAAAAGTCAATTAAAGTCTAATTAATTCTATATCTCTACTAACTCTATTAAACTTCTAATATCACTTAATATCTATTAAAATCCTAATATTAATAAAAGAAACTATATTATTTTCTATATTATCTAAAAAACACTTAAACCTATTTAAAATCTATAGAAAATTCTAAAATGATTTTAAAAAAAACAATTAAACCTATTAATCCTAATTTTTATCATTCTATTTAATATGCTAAGAAAATTCACTAATATTCTAAAAATGATAAAAAAAATCTACAAATGATTAAAATCTATTTAAAATATTCTATAAAATTCTAAAAAGAGAATTAAGCTATTAAAATATTCAAAAACCCTATTTAAATTCCAAAAAAAATCTGTAAAGCCTGTTAAAAATTCACAAAAGCCTATTAAACCCTAAAATTGCAGATGAATGCACATGACCCCCACAAAAGAGTGCACGAGACCAGATCGAATCGAACAGAGATCCCCGGGCATCAGAATATCCTCAAAATCACTGAAAAATCACCGAGGAGCGCACAATTTCCCGAAAATAAAACCCTGGTGATCTGGACTGGGTCTGCCATATCTGATAGACAAAAATCCAGCTGTAAACTCTGATATCCCCCTGCTTGTGCACAAAATCATACATCTGAGCTGTGAATATGAAATTAAACCCTGAGTCAGATAGGAGAATCGGTTGGTCAAATTTTAGGGTGCAACAGCTGCCCCTATTCAAGCGATTTGGACCTGGAGGGTTTGAAGAGCGCTCAGCCTTCAAACATTCAGAGGTACGAGACGGTTGAATACAAATTAAACCCGAAAATTTGCCAACCGCGAGCATATACTGTAAGCTGCTTGGAGAATAGGGTCCAGAAAACCGAGCCCAGTTATTGCGGCACCAAACTGATTAATCATCTGATAAAGAACTCCTGATTTGAATACCCGTTGCTTGTGATACCCCATATAACAATCCCTGATGGTTGCAACAACATACCTGGTTCTTTCACATTGCCTACTGATAGACAGGAAGAGAAATATACTCACATCGCCCAAGGATGGACGGGAAGACACCCTGATTGAATACTCACCTCGTCTAATGATAGACGGAAAGACACCATAATCTCCATATTCACATCGTCTAAGGATAGACGGCATCATCCTGATTGATGAACAAATCAATATTCACATAGTCTAAGGGTAGACGGCATCATCCTGATTAATGAACAAATCACTATTCTCATCGTCTAAGAGTAGACGGGATCATCCTGATTGATGAAACGAATCAATATTCTCATCGTCTAAGGGTAGACGGCATCCATCCTGATTGATGAAACAAATCAATATTCTCATCGTCTAAGAGTAGACGGGATCATCCTGATTGACGAAACGAATCAATATTCTCATCGTCTAAGAGTAGACGGGATCATCCTGATTGATGAAACGAATCAATATTCTCATCGTCTAAGGGTAGACGGGATCATCCTGATTGATGAAACAAATCAATATTCTCATCGTCTAAGGATAGACGGGACATCCTGATTGATGACAAATCAATATTCTCATCGTCTAAGGGTAGACGGGATCATCCTGATTGATGAAACGAATCAATATTCTCATCGTCTAAGGGTAGACGGGATCATCCTGATTGATGAAACAAATCAATATTCTCATCGTCTAAGGATAGACGGGACATCCTGATTGATGACAAATCAATATTCTCATCGTCTAAGGGTAGATGGGATCATCCTGATTGACGAACAAATCAATATTCACATCGTCTAAAGATAGACGGAAAGACACCATTACGCAATTCAACACTCTCTTTTGAATTTCAGAATTCTTCTGTTTACGGGAATTGATGGAAAGATCAATATCCTTGAAGGGGCCACATCGTCAGTATGGACCGACGGGAAGAAAACCACCTTTTAAAGAATCATGCCGTCAATAAGAATCAACGATCACGAAAACTGAACATTCTTCGAAGAGCCTCGACATCAATAAGGATTGATAGTCAGAAAAATACCCCTCTTAAACGTCATCATATCCAATAACCAGAAAGAGAACCAATATCCAAAATCATTTTGAAACCCCTCAACAACCAAAGATAGCCGGAGAAGACTCGCTGGGGAAACACCTCATCATATGTATGATCTGGCAATAAGAAACCTGCTGGACAGTAGCTCGAAAACTTCACATCGTCTACTGATAGACGGAAAGGAAAGCCACTTATTAGAGAAGCTCTGTTTTGAACCTTATTGAAAATCAACCAACACCTCACATCGTCTACTGATAGACGGGAAGAAAGCATATCCTGGGAACCCCTATTTTGAACTCCATTGAAAATCAACCCAACACTTCACATCGTCTACTGATAGACGGTAAGAAAAGCGCATCCTGGGGGAAACCCCTTCTTGAAACCTTACTGCGACCATCCGCAACTTCACATCGTCTATGGATAGACGGAAAGAAAACCATATTCGTACTCAAGACGTCTAATGATAGACGGAGAGATCTACTTATCGAAGGAACACATCGTCAATATGAACTGACGGGAAGAAAAGCTTGTCGATATCAGATGACTGCTTGATCAAAGCACAACTATCATAAGATCTGATACAAATAATCCGCTGAATCGTCTGAATACTGTTGCTGGATAAATGCCCATGAACTGATCACAGAGTAATTCACGCGCCATATGAGGCTGATAGAAAACCTGACTTATGCTTCGTATGCTTATGCATATGCTTTAATCCTTTCACGGCGTAATGCTCCATTCTGGATGGAAATGCTACGCATTTTGACAATGATATGCAAGTATGATGCAAATATGATGATGCATGCAGTATGCTAGTGCAGGCTTGAGCTGCCGGAGAAGGCCGGGTACAGAAAACCACTTCAGCAAAATAAATGTTGAAGGCGAGGCCAACTCTGGTGGAGATAAACCCGGATATCACTGAATCGTCCTAGCAAAATAAATGCTGGGAGAGTGAAATCAACTCTGCTGGGGATATTGGGAACTTAACCGAACACCTCGACGAAGTAATACCCTTGCTGGGGTATATAACTTCGCTGTGGAATAGCAGACGTGCTGAATATGATTAGACTCCTCTAGGGGATAGCTCATCCATACCAATGACAAATTGGACTTTGCTGGAGAAAATGGAGGGAGTCTTCCCGCGTACTGACGACGCTCGGATCTGGAAATTGATGCGCCAACACGGATGTGTTTCACAGTAATCGCAAACATGGATTTGAGCTCTTAAGCTATCTTGCTGGGTCAGGTACAACTGACGCTGGAAAATATTCTCCATGAATACACAACCTTTTAGTGAAGAGTCAAGGGATAGTAACACGACTTCCTGCAATCATCTCGCTCTCGAAAATCGACTGCATCTGCTCGAATAACTCCAAATGACCCTGTAGGTACGGAGAACAACAATCCTTTTGCTTCTGATATGCCCCAGCTTATAGGACATCTGTGGGGATAGTCCCTGAAAGGAAATCTGCAAACCTGTTGCCTCGATGGTCTGATATAACATGCCTCGGCGTTCTGAACTTCTGAGAGATACTTCACCTCACATGCTCCTTGAATAACTTCGCCGTGCTTAAGATGGCCTGCCCCTGACTGCAATGACCTTGCTCCTGATTATTTGATTCAGAGTAGTACCTCCTGACTACGACGTATTCACCAAATCTCAACCTGATTGCCCCGAATAACTGACTTCGAAAAACTGACCTGACTGGGGATTATAATAAAACTTGCCCCTGCTCTCGGAACATTCGGGCATTCTGCATTCTATCTTGACCATACTTTCCATTGTAGGAAGCTTTTCTGCTGTCAAGCGCTTACTCG
Source organism: Lathyrus sativus (assembly GCA_963859935.3). NCBI lineage: Eukaryota > Viridiplantae > Streptophyta > Magnoliopsida > Fabales > Fabaceae > Lathyrus > Lathyrus sativus. The sequence goes on from OZ012741.1 coordinate 331,603,599, forward strand.
CAAGTAAAACAAGTTGTTCTGCATAAAAGATGTATTAATGCAACACATATGACAGCTTTGACATCCAATCTGTTCACTGGGAAAAGGAAAAACAGTTTATAGCATATAATGCACAAAACATTTATCAACATCAGTACCAACATGGTAAGAGGAACCTTTTAGGAGTCAGAATCGACACGACCTTTACCGGAGTATGCTTTCGAAACAACCTGCTTCAATTAGGACTTTTGAAGGTTGTAATGTGGTCAGGTTCATGGTTTTGAAAGAAAGGATAAAGGCTCAAAGTTTACTTTAACCCACCCATTCTCCTTGATGTTCTCCCATCCTACGTTCAGCTAATTTGACCTTAGCACTCACCTCTCAGAGGTTGAAAGATAGGAATGATAGTTCGAGAAACTTTTGGATTTTGGAGTGACAGCCACTTACTCTTTCGTCTTTGACACTTGAGGTCACACGACTCGTATTTCCATCGAGGATTTTTCTTTTGATCCTTTTCATCTTTTTCTTTTCATATCCCTAACTGTTGCCTGGACTGACTCCTTTTGAGTTTCTTTTGATTTTTTAAGTCCAGCGGGATGCCCTCATTTTTGCCTAAGTCATTTGTTTTGAAGTTTTCTTGACTTAGCGGGCTTTTGATTTCTTTTTTCGTTTTATTATTTTTTTCTTTCGGACAGGTCGTGTGATACTGGTTGTTTGACTCTTTGGGGAACGATGTGGCTGTCCCACTCTTGATTGAACCATTGTGGTCTTTTAGGTACGACCTCTAGGGGTGTGATTGATCTTCGAACGGACACTCCTTTTGCAACTTGGACGCTCGGTCAAATTAGCTAACACCTACCCTGCCCCAGGTTAAGATTGAGGGTTTTTCGTTTTTAGAAAGAACTCCTACTACAAGGCTCAAAGGGGTTGACAAGGGATTATCTTCCTTATATCTCCGGTGTTTAGGGATTTGAATCAATGCCTGTACATCATCAGCAGGTTTTTATTTCGAAAGCATACAATCGGAATTTGCATGTCGGTCATTTTCGTCATCCTCCCCAAATTCTTCTTAACCAAGTGTTGGACATTTGTAAAAAACAGTTAGTGAACACGACTGGATTCAATCAAAACATGCATACTTATTTCATTATCATCAATTTGAATGCAAACAACAAGTTTTACAAACAAGTTTACAAATTCAAACAGGAAAGCAACTACAAATGTAAAGAAATGACAAGCTAAAACAAAGAAAATATGCTAGCTTCTGAGAACCGGGCTTTTGCATCTGCCCTGCTGCTGAACCAGCTATCTTTATTAGAGGCAATTCAATGCTGTCTTGATCTGCTTTCAACGACTCAACCAAATTATAGAGCTCTTCCTCCTTCATTCAGATGATTTGGGGACCTCCCGGCCCGAAGCTGATTGCTGCACTATCAAGCAAATCCTGCACTTGGTGCTTAAAAGCGTGGCAGCCTTCTATATCGTGACCCGGGGCTCCAGAATGAAACTCACAGTGCTTGCTTGCGTCATAACCGAACGGGGGAGTTCCCGTTATTGGCGCCAGAGTTCTTTTCTCTACCATATTCAATCCCAACAATGTCTGCAACAACTCGGCATATGTTGAGGGAGGCTTCTCAAACACTCTTCTCGGCTTGCCGCCCTGGAATCTTCGTTGAGCCTGCTGTGCCCCCTGCTGAGGCTGCTGCTGCTGGTATCGGGTTGACCCTTGAACACCCTTTGTAGTAAATGCAACATCGGTTTCTTGACCTTCAATGTACTGATTAACGCTCTCCTTATGCTTAACCATTTTCTTTCTCAGATCTGCCCCAGGAATAGGCAACAGTTGTGGGCCTGGAGATTCTGACACCATGGAGTCCAGGATACGCTTCTGACCCACTGCAGCTTTAGAAACATCTGTCATCTTAGCATCGACTGAGACAGGAGCAATGTGCACAGCTACGCCGCCCGGCGTGAATTCAATATCGTGCGAGTCAACCAGGTCTTGAACCTTGTGCTTAAAAGCATGACAACCCTCGATGTCATGTCCGAATGCCCCGGAATGAAATTCACATTGCTTACTGGCATCGTACCCTTGAGGAAACACTCTTGTTGGTGGTGTCAACGTTCTCTTCTCAACCAGATTAAACCTCAATAAGATCTGCAAGAGCTCAGCATAGGTCATAGGCGGTGCCTCAAATATTCTCCTTGGCTTCCCTTCCTGGATCCTCTGTTGAGCCGGATGTATCTTCTGTTGCTGCTGCTCAAGTTCCACATGCACAGGTGGCACGAGCTTCTTCATTGCGGCTTCAAATAGCTGATCGTCTTCTTTTCTAAGCACATTCTTGACTACTTCCATGATCAAGCTCATTTGGGTCTTCAGCTGACTGTTCTCCTCTTTGAGAATCTTCTGCTCTAAACGCATCTCTTGCATGTCCCTCATCATCTGCCCCAGCTGGCTTCGGACTTCGATCAATTCAAACTGATTCTGTTCCATATCTCTGAAGAAGTTCCTGCAATAAACTGGACGACGATGAAATAAGGCCCACGATTCTGATATACCTGCTAAATGATAATGCAGCGTAGCAAGCAAACACATATTCTCAACGAGATAAAGAGAAACTCAAGCTATAAGCACACAGACGAACATCTCCCACACATGTACAACCAACAAAATCAGCAGGTAAGCACAAACGAGTATGAATATAACGACCCCAGCCAACAATCCTGGTGGTGGTCGACGAATACTGATGCACAAAAGCTAAACGGGTTAGGCAGAGAAACAGATGCGACACCCGGCATAGAAACCTCTAGAAACTTCCCCCATATTCAACTGAACTCTCTGATTGACAATCTTCAGAGCACACACTTCCTGTGGAGTCTTCCATGACATTAACTGACGAACCCGCACAACTGGAGGATGGAAAATCATTAATCTGAACACAACCCTGAAGTGTGATGCAAATACAGCTAGAGTCTAACAGATCCTGAATCTGACTTCTAAGCACCTTACAATCATTCGTTGAATGCCCCTGTGCCCCAACATGGTACTCACAGCGGGCGCTGGCATCAAAACCTGGAGGAAACGGTGGGATCACCGGCTTAGTCTCTTTCGGCACTATCAATCCACTTTTGACCAGATCTGGCAACAACTGACTGTACGACACTGGTAGCTGAGTAAACTGCCTTTCAGGCTTCCTTGGTCTTCGTGGAGCATGCTGACGTGATCGGCGATAGGATGATCGTTGACTTGAAGTGTCTGAAAACTGATCCTGAGATGCTAGAGATTCTGAGGTGGCGTCATCTCCTTCCCACTCTTCTTGAGAACTGACAACTGACTCAATCTTATTAACTGGGATGTAAGGAACACCTCGAAACTTTCCACTCCTGAGTCCTCGCTCAACAATCTCTCCCAGCCTCATCAGGCCCACAAAGTTTGTGCAACTGAACAATTTGTCAAAATAATGGCCTTTCAGAGTACCCAAGAAGATGTCAACCAGTTCCCTTTCCGGAAGCGGTGGTCGAACACTAGCAGCCAATTCCTTCCATCTTCGCAAATACGCTCTGAATGATTCATTCTCCGCTTGAGACAATTCCTGCAGATCTACGAGACTAGGAGTCAAATCCAAGTTGTAATCGTGCTGCTTTATGAACGCTCTGGCTAAATCTATCCAAGATCGAATCTGATTACTTTCTAATTGCACATATCATCTCAACGATGCCCCAGTCAGGCTATACTGAAAGCAATGGATCATCAATTTGTCATTTCGCACAAACGAAGTCGTCCTTCGACAGAACATCATCAAATGCAACTTCGGACAGCTATCTCCTGTGTATTTTTCAAATTCCGGCACTTTGAACTTGTACGGCAACACCAGGTCAGGAACCAAACACATGGCTACAGCATCTAGGTTAACGGCATCTTTCGCTTCCAAGGCTTTCATTTGCTCTTTGTTCGCTGTGTTTTCTGGCGAACAACCTCTGGTTAACCAATTTCTTCAGAAAGTTGGGTTACTTGCAGGACCAACCATACAAGTCCTAGGATACATGTGCATTTGGTTCTGTCGAAATACTCTTAGACTTTTGGTGACTAATTTGCGGTTTGTTTTATCAATGTTGTCAAAGTATTAAGGACTTTGATTTTGCAAGTAACGAAAGTTTGAACTTAAAGATGAAATAAGGTTAAAAGTTTAAACAAGAACAAAGAAATGTCGAAAGGCTAAAAACTTGCAAAAAGTAAATGAAATTTAAAATGACATGGACTTGAAGAATAAACAAGTAATTTAAAATGACTTTGAAATATAACTGGTGTTTAAACGTACATTGTTCCAAATACTAGACTCATTTTCTCTCACACTGGGTACTTAGAGCTTTTACAGGAATTTTGTACAAATTTTCACACACACATTCTAACCACAAACTATCCTATTTATACACAAACAAAATAACTGCTTAGAACGGAAAAACTATAACTAAACGACAAGTGTCAGCCTGCATGTAAATTTCTTCTCTGAAACCTCCATGTGTCCAACTGCCAAAGGTTACAACCTTTGAATTTGAATCTCTTCCTTGGTGACGAAACCTTGTAACTCTTCAAAACTGTCGAAACCCTTTTAAAGGAGAAAAACTCTTCAGCACTTGCCAAACCTTATCTTTTTTTAACAAACTTCTTCTGTCGAAGCCCTCAGTCACACACTCTCCAAACTATTCTGCCAGAACATTATATCTATTTCTGTCGAAACAATGAAACTTTAAAACCTTGTCAGTAATTCTTGGATTCTTCTCCTGATGCTATCCTTCGACAAAGATGACCTTAAAGCCTGAATTTTAATCTTGTCGAAATTATGGGTTTACAAATAATTTGTTCGCTGTGTTTTCTGGCGAACAACCTCTGGTTAACCAATTTCTTCAGAAAGTTGGGTTACTTGCAGGACCAACCATACAAGTCCTAGGATACATGTGCATTTGGTTCTGTCGAAATACTCTTAGACTTTTGGTGACTAATTTGCGGTTTGTTTTATCAATGTTGTCAAAGTATTAAGGACTTTGATTTTGCAAGTAACGAAAGTTTGAACTTAAAGATGAAATAAGGTTAAAAGTTTAAACAAGAACAAAGAAATGTCGAAAGGCTAAAAACTTGCAAAAAAGTAAATGAAATTTAAAATGACATGGACTTGAAGAATAAACAAGTAATTTAAAATGACTTTGAAATATAACTGGTGTTTAAACGTACATTGTTCCAAATACTAGACTCATTTTCTCTCACACTGGGTACTTAGAGCTTTTACAGGAATTTTGTACAAATTTTCACACACACATTCTAACCACAAACTATCCTATTTATACACAAACAAAATAACTGCTTAGAACGGAAAAACTATAACTAAACGACAAGTGTCAGCCTGCATGTAAATTTCTTCTCTGAAACCTCCATGTGTCCAACTGCCAAAGGTTACAACCTTTGAATTTGAATCTCTTCCTTGGTGACGAAACCTTGTAACTCTTCAAAACTGTCGAAACCCTTTTAAAGGAGAAAAACTCTTCAGCACTTGCCAAACCTTATCTTTTTTTAACAAACTTCTTCTGTCGAAGCCCTCAGTCACACACTCTCCAAACTATTCTGCCAGAACATTATATCTATTTCTGTCGAAACAATGAAACTTTAAAACCTTGTCAGTAATTCTTGGATTCTTCTCCTGATGCTATCCTTCGACAAAGATGACCTTAAAGCCTGAATTTTAATCTTGTCGAAATTATGGGTTTACAAATTGCCCCCCAGCAAAGATATTTTCGACTATCAAAGGAGAAATGTCTTTTGCTGTCGAAGTGACCTTTGACTTCCAGTTGCATTTATTGTAAAGTGATTTTTTGTTGAGTCCCAAGGAAACACAATGATTTTCACTTTATGAAACGTCACATCTAGCCCACGTTTCACACAATCTCCCATGACCCTATATTGTAGGTAAATCATGGCTCACTACCAACCGCCACTTTCAATCTCCACCAATGGATTAACATGCATGTTTCCCTTTTCCCAACTGAAAAAATCTTTTCATTTTCCTTTTTTTTTTCTCATTTATTTCAAACTCTATAAATACCACTTTCAATAACATTTCACACTTTCCATTCTCTCTAATCTTCTCTTACCCAAGCGTGAAAACTCCATTTCCAAGTCTTTCAGAGCTCTTGTTTCTTCACCATCTTCAACAAATCAATGGCTCCTCCCAAGACTACCACTGGACAGAGTGCAAAGAAGACAAAGAAAACCAAGGATCTTCCTCCTGCTCACGTATTATCTGGGCCTACCCAAACTCAGCATCAGCAGTACTTCCCAGAACCCCCAAATGAAAGGGAAAAGGCAAGCATTTACAGGTCACAGGTAATAATTCCTATCTCTGTTTCTGGAATCCATCATGCTATGTTAGGCCCCATTTTTGATCCTACGATGGACCCTAAGCGTTTAAAAGAATTTTACCCTTGCTATTCTGCTTCCAAACCCATAGCTGCTAATAAAAACCCTAAACCTGTCGAAACCTCATCAAAAGAACCTGAAGTCCTTATGGATTCGACAGAGATAGATCTGTCTTATCTAAATCAAAATAGGATTTTTAGGAGTCCCCCTTTGACAAAGGATCCCTCTGAGTACCAAACATGGTTAACTAGGGTTGAAAAAGCCAAAGAAAAATTTTGGAAGAAAACTGGAATTTATAACTTAATCCAGTTGTCGAAAGAAGGTCCCCGTTATTGCCAAAACATGCTGTTGGCCTCCTTGTACTTTTGGGATAGTACTTACAACACTTTCCACTTACCCTGTGGAATGATGACTCCCACCCTATTCGACATAGCAGCCATAACTGGCCTTAGTCCTTTAGGGGAAATATTTAACCCTGAACATCTGAACAAGGATCCCATAGGCTTCGACACCAAGCATGCTGGGTATTCTGTTTTCATAGCCCATCACCAAGGTGAAAGCCATGAAGAAGTCTCTGATGAAGAGCACATTGCCTTTCTCAGCCTATGGTTGTCCAAATTTGTCTTTTGTACAAGGTCCCTTCAGGTGGCTAGAAGTTTCATCATTATGGCTAATCAGCTTCATAATGGAGTTGCATTCTGCCTGAGTGAGTTGCTTCTAGCAAACCTTTATGAATCTCTAAGTGAAAGTGTCAGCAATCTCAAATCCCTCAAAGAAAAGGGTAACATCAGTCTCACAGGCCCCTTTTGGCTTCTACAACTATGGTTGAATGCCACTTTTGAAAACTTCATCCCTAACAAAATGCCTGTTGTCGAAGAAACAGTCAAAGAAAGGCGTGTCGAATGGCCTAGGCTGGTTCAACTGACCCCCACTGATGAGAATGTAAGCCTTCAACAAGCATTTACTGGCTACATCATGATGTTCGCCAAACGCTATAAATTTTCTCCTTCAATGGCACCCTTCGCCAATAGACAAGTAGGTCCAAGATGGTTCACCAGAAGACTCCCAGTGGAGGACCAGAAAGATGAAGACTCTTACATCTCCATTTGGGAAGCTTTTCTTATGCCTAGACACTTCTTTTCTCATCATAGCCTCAACAATACAAAGGTATCTCTCATTGTATACCAACCCAATCTGGTAGCCAGGCAGTTTGGATTAATCCAGACGAAGACAAAGCCCATCTACCACAAGAAAGGTGCTATCATTTTCTACAACTCATTTCACCATTTCGACAAGAGCTTAGAACTGTACAACAAATATTTCGACCCAACTCTGGAGGTCTATCCCACCATCTTTATACCAAACTTCCTCTGCACTGAAGAGTTCGACGTTTGGTGGAAGGAATACTACATCAACAACTTTTTCGACGTAGCAACTTTCACTGCTCTTCTGACAAATGCTTTTACCTTTGTGCAGGACAAGAAGAAAAAAGGTACAGACCAACATATAAAAGAAATTCAAAAGTTTCAAAAGTATTTTGAAACTATTTACAGGCCTGATGATCTTCGTCGAACCATAGCTGAAGCAGCAAGATCTTTAAAATTCAAACTCACAGAGAAATTAAACCAATTGTGGTTTCCTTCATCCCTTCCACCACATGCACACTACGACTTTGCATTCACAACCTTTCCTCCAAAATTCCCTCCACTTCCTTCTGCAGAATTTGGAGTGGCCTTGTGTCCTCCATTTCCAGATTGGTTTGTATGTGGATCAGACTTAAAACTGCTTCGTGAAAGAAACAAAAAACCTGCCAAACGCGTGGTTGCGACGAAGTATCATCTGCACAACTTCACTGGGCACCTTCATATTGGGATTGAACACGTTACTATAGACGAACCCATTCTTGAAGGTGTCGAAGAGACCATATTTCTCTTTTTGTTTCTAACTCCTTTTATTACTATATCAATGTTCATGCAACTTTTCTTTTTCAGCTGTTAGAATTATCAGGAAGACTACTGGCGAAGGAACTTCTTCAAAAACAGTCGAAAAAACCCCTTCAACAACAAAAAGGGTTCGACACAAACAGAACATCCCTCCTTATTTGTATACTTCATATTTTCTTATACTAAACACTTCTTCTCTTTCTCTTATAGGTAACTCGTACCCCAGCAAAGAAAAGGAAAACAGAAGAAAAAGAAACAAGCGTCGAAGAATCCGAGGACGAATCCCCTGAACCCCAGCCTTTGAAAAGAAACAAAGGTTTAAAAATTAAAACAGTGGCGTCCCAAAGATCTCTGGTCCAAAGACGAACCCCACCTGCCAGTCCGGTCAGCAAAGTTCCTTCAAGGAGCGAAAGAAGTGGGGACTCAAGTGCCCATACTGAAATTCCTCAGGTAATCATTTCGACAATCACCAATCCAGCCTTGACTGAATGTATCTTAATCTTCAAGTTCTTCTTTCGTGTTTTTTGCTTGTAGGTTGTTATTGATGTCGAAGAGACCTCTGCAATCCAAGAAGAGCATGCTCCCTCTAATTCTGAGAGGACTCTGGCTGAAAGACTCCGGGATGATGCCACTCCAGATGCAGGGATCCATGGGCCTCAAACCTTGGATGAATTCGACCTTAGTGACTCTGAGTCTTCCGACAACAACTCTCCCTTTCGACCAGACCCCACTGCCGAAAAAATTATTTCAGATCAAGATGTACCACTTCCAACAACCGCTGCTATACCAAACACTGATGAGAATGCCACTGCTCAGGATGTACAAACTCCAGATCCAACTAACACCACCATGGCTAACAAAGACAATGTCGAAGAAGAGGTTACTCTGTCGAACCAGCCAGAAGTTAACTTGAGCATTGGAGGAACCTCTCAACACATTCCCTCTTCATCAAAGGCTCCTGTCGAAACCTCTTTGGGCACTGCTTCGACGAGTTTATCTCATGAAGAAATTGAGAGTTTGAAGGCTAGAAAACCCTTTGAATACTTAAAAGCTTTGCTCGACACCAGGTATAACTTCCACGATTCCTCTGCCAGTGGTTCGACAGCTTCAGGGGCCACTTCCGACCTTCAACCAATCAATGTCATCATGGATGAGATCAAGGCAAGGATCCTTGGAGTTGACCTGTTTGAGGTCTTGGCTGAGAATACTTCTGCTCAATATGATCTGAAGAAGCTCCTAAAAAGTGCCAACTTGCTGGAGGCTTCGACTGAGGAAAGCCATCTGGTGATGGATTTGATATCTTTGATTGATTCTGCCAGCGCTGATCTGGTTCGACAAAAAGAATTCTCCCAAAAGATCACAGCCAAGTCTGAGGAGCAAGTTTCAGCATGGAACACAGTGGCTTCTTCGACAGAAAGGATTTCAGAGCTGAATAAGCTTTCTGACGAATACACCAAAGCTGCTGCTGATTGTGAAAGCAATATTCAAGCCTACCAAGCCCAAATCGCTGATCTCCAAAGAAAAATCCTCCGAGAAAAAGAACGCCAGGCCTCTCTTCAAAAACCAAATCAGGAAGCAATAGACAGTGAACTCCGGAAGGGGCTACAACATGCAGAAACAGCCCAGCGACTTCACAGGGAGCTTGACGAAATGACTGTCAGCAAAAGCCTTTGTGAGCGTCGAATTCAACTCCACAAGAAAAAATTCGACGAGCTCAAAACCACATTCCTTCGACAGTGATTTTGTAATAGGACTTAGGAATTTTACTTGTTTTGGGATATTTTCTTTTAGCACTTTTTATATGTAATGCTATTTTACGCCATTTGTTTGGCGAAGACAAGTTTCCTTTGTAATTTAGTTTGTTCTTATTTTTATTTCGTGCAGTGTTGGTTTATACTTTTTTAAGTACTTCCCATTTATTTTCATCACTCTTCTATCTTTTTCTATTTCTTCGACTTCGTATGCACCATTGGAAAAAACTCTTAAAATTTTGAAAGGTCCTTCCCACTTAGGGGACCATTTTCCCATCACTCTGTCTTTCTTCTCCATGGGCAAGATCACTTTCCAGACTAAATCATTTACTAAAAAGGCTTTGAATTTTACTTTTCTGTTATAAAACTTTTCAACTCTCTCTTTCTGCCTTCTTATTAATTCTAAAGCACGCAACCTTTCTTCGTCTAAATCAACCAATTCATCCATCATCATACTCCAATAGATTTCAGATGGAATCTCATGATGTCTTTGAATTCGTATTGACTGTAAACAGATTTCGACAGGCAATACTGCATCATGTCCATAGGTTAATTTAAATGGGGTGGAGTTAGTTGCTTCCTTAGGAGAGGTTCGACAAGCCCAAAGGATTTGATCCAGGGTCTTATGCCAATTTCTGGGTTTTTTACCCACATGTTTCTTTATCAGGTTTATCACCACTTTGTTGGCTGCTTCGACCTGGCCATTTGCTTGGGCATAATAAGGTGTCGAAGTCAACAACTTAAAACCTGTCTCTCTTGCAAATGCTTGCATATTTCTGCCAGTAAACACAGATCCTTGATCAGTGGTTATAGTCTCTGGTATTCCAAATCTATACACTATGTGTTTCTGGATGAAATCTATGACTGCTTCCTGATCTACATTTGTCAAAGGTATGGCTTCAATCCATTTAGTGACATAGTCTACTCCTACTAAAATGTACTTCTGCCCTTTTGAAGAAGCTGGTCGAATCTCACCAATCAAATCTAAAGCCCAACCTCTGAATGGCCAAGGCTTTATAATAGAATGTAACTCACTTGCTGGCACATGAGGTATGCCTGCATGGATTTGACATTCCTGACAACCCTTTGCGAATTCGACACAATCTTTCAACATGGTTGGCCAATACATTCCTTGTCGAAATAATAGCCATTTCATTTTATGTCCTGCTTGGTGGGCACCACATGCACCACTGTGTACATTCGACAAAGCTATGTACGCTTCAGTCTCTCCAAGGCATTTTAGTAGAACTCCTTCTGCAGTCTTTTTAAACAGTTCATTTCCAAAGAGCACATAACTTAAGGCTCTGTACTTTATCTTCCTTTCGACTGTTTGATTTGGATTTTGCAAATAATCTTTAATGGGTTTTCTCCAATCTCCATCCTCTAGATTACCCACATTGAAAATCTCAAAGTTTTCTTGATCACCATATCCCAATCTTATTGTGTCCAAATCAGATGGGGACAGCTTGGTAGATAAAACTTTTCCTCTCACTTCGACAAACTTCAACAGATTTTCTTTCGACACTTTATACCCTGAAGCCAGCTGGGCCAAGTCATTTGCTTCCTGATTTTCTAATCTGGGGATGTGTCTAAAAACTACACTGTCGAATCTCTTGAGGAGTCTGTTGGCTATCACAAAGTACATGATCAAATTTTCTTTGACACATTTGTACTCTTTCGTCAATTGTTTTATCACCAATTCAGAGTCACCCATTATTTCGACCTCTGTTGCCCCCAGTTCCAACAAGATTTCAAGTCCAACAATTAAGGCTTCATATTCTGCCTCATTGTTTGAACAGAATTCTTCTATTTTGTACTTGAACTTTGTTGGAACTTTATTGGGAGAAATAATTAACACCCCAACACCTGTTCCATTTTTATGACTGGAACCATCAAAATATAACCTCCAAGGCTCTTTTTCGACATAATTTGTCTCCTCTCCAAGTATGGAGTGGTCAGCTATAAAGTCAGCAACTACTTGCCCTTTAACAGCTTTTAGAGGCATATATTTTAAAGAATATTCAGTTAAGGCTAAAGCCCATTTTCCAATTCGACTATGTAAAATAGACTTAGACAACATATGCTTTATTACGTCGAAATGAGAAGATATATGTACATCGACGGGTTTTATATAATGCTTTAATTTCATACAAGAGAAATATACACATAAACATAATTTCTCTATCATGCTATACCTAGTTTCAGCACCATTCAAGACCCTGCTGAGATAGTAAATGGCTCTTTCGACGCCATGTTCATCTTCTTGACAAAGCATACTTCCTAATGTTCTGTCAGATGCTGATATGTAGAGCCTCATGCTTCTTTTTCGGCAAGGAGATATTAGGACTGGGGGATTTGCCAAATACTCCTTGATCTTGTCGAAAGCAGCTTGTTGCTCTTGCCCCCAAGTGAAACCCTCTTTCTTCAGTCGAAGCAAGGGTGAGAAGGCCTGAGTCTTTCCACTAAGGTTGGAGATAAATCTTCTGAGGAAGTTGATTTTCCCTAGTAGAGACTGCAATTCCTTCTTTGTCGATGGCGCTTTTGCTTCCATTATTGCTTTAGCTTTGTTTTCATTGATTTCAATCCCCTTTTTGTGGACCACAAAGCCTAAGAAATCCCCAGCCTGCACACCAAAAGCACATTTAAGAGGATTCATTTTCAAACCAAACTTCCTCATCCTTTCAAAGGACTGTCGAAGATGGTTAATATGGTCGAAGCCTGAAGCAGATTTAATCACAATGTCATCTATATAAATTTGCATAAACGTTTCAATGAAATCGTGAAAAATAGAATTCATAGCCCTTTGGTAAGTAGCTCCAGCATTTTTCAAACCAAAGGGCATTACTACCCATTCATATGTTCCTATTGCTCCTGGACAACGAAAAGCTGTTTTTGGAACGTCTTCTTCAGCAATAAAAATCTGGTTATAACCAGAATAGCCATCAAGCATACTTAAATACTCATGGCCTGCTGCAGAATCTACTAGCATTTCTGCTACTGGCATAGGATACTCATCCTTAGGGGTGGCTGAGTTTAGATCTCTAAAATCAATACACACCCTTAGCGTGCCATTTTTCTTAATCACAGGAACAATATTAGCAATCCATTCGACATACCTTGTTGTACGGATGAATTTGCATTTTAGAAGTCTTTCGACCTCTTCTTTGATCTTCGACAGAATTTCAGGTGCAAAGCGTCTGGGGGTCTGTTTTATTGGCTTCTTCCCTTCCAGAATTGGCAACTTCAATTCCACCAAACTTCTGTCTAAACCAGGCATTTCGTCATAATCCCATGCGAAGCAGTCTTTAAACTCATTCAGCAGCTGGATTATTTCGATTCTGAGTTGAGGATTCAACTTGGCACTGATGTAAGTGGGCCTTTTCTCTGCCCCCAGTCCTAGATTAATCTCCTCTAAGGGATCCTGTGCCACCATTTTCATATTGGTGGAGGTTGGATCCTTTTCGAACCCCAAAGGTTCGTCATCATAAATGGCATCAAGTCTTTGGTTCTGCCATTCACCATTTGAGTCTTCTTCAAAACTCTGATTTGCATGTTGCTCCTCAATATTTTCTTGAGGGTGTTGTCCTTCGACAACCTGAGTGCTGGCTTCGACAGCCATATTTCTTACTTCAGCCTCAAGGGCCGCTTTGTGTTGTTTTTCGGCTATATAAGCCGAAATCCTTTCCATTGCTGAAACTTCAGTCATTTTCACTGAATTCACTTCCCCATCCAGTTGGGTTGACGTGGGCAGTTGGGCTCTACATATCAGCATCTGACAGAACATTAGGAAGTATGCTTTGTCAAGAAGATGAACATGGCGTCGAAAGAGCCATTTACTATCTCAGCAGGGTCTTGAATGGTGCTGAAACTAGGTATAGCATGATAGAGAAATTATGTTTATGTGTATATTTCTCTTGTATGAAATTAAAGCATTATATAAAACCCGTCGATGTACATATATCTTCTCATTTCGACGTAATAAAGCATATGTTGTCTAAGTCTATTTTACATAGTCGAATTGGAAAATGGGCTTTAGCCTTAACTGAATATTCTTTAAAATATATGCCTCTAAAAGCTGTTAAAGGGCAAGTAGTTGCTGACTTTATAGCTGACCACTCCATACTTGGAGAGGAGACAAATTATGTCGAAAAAGAGCCTTGGAGGTTATATTTTGATGGTTCCAGTCATAAAAATGGAACAGGTGTTGGGGTGTTAATTATTTCTCCCAATAAAGTTCCAACAAAGTTCAAGTACAAAATAGAAGAATTCTGTTCAAACAATGAGGCAGAATATGAAGCCTTAATTGTTGGACTTGAAATCTTGTTGGAACTGGGGGCAACAGAGGTCGAAATAATGGGTGACTCTGAATTGGTGATAAAACAATTGACGAAAGAGTACAAATGTGTCAAAGAAAATTTGATCATGTACTTTGTGATAGCCAACAGACTCCTCAAGAGATTCGACAGTGTAGTTTTTAGACACATCCCCAGATTAGAAAATCAGGAAGCAAATGACTTGGCCTAGCTGGCTTCAGGGTATAAAGTGTCGAAAGAAAATCTGTTGAAGTTTGTCGAAGTGAGAGGAAAAGTTTTATCTACCAAGCTGTCCCCATCTGATTTGGACACAATAAGATTGGGATATGGTGATCAAGAAAACTTTGAGATTTTCAATGTGGGTAATCTAGAGGATGGAGATTGGAGAAAACCCATTAAAGATTATTTGCAAAATCCAAATCAAACAGTCGAAAGGAAGATAAAGTACAGAGCCTTAAGTTATGTGCTCTTTGGAAATGAACTGTTTAAAAAGACTGCAGAAGGAGTTCTACTAAAATGCCTTGGAGAGACTGAAGCGTACATAGCTTTGTCGAATGTACACAGTGGTGCATGTGGTGCCCACCAAGCAGGACATAAAATGAAATGGCTATTATTTCGACAAGGAATGTATTGGCCAACCATGTTGAAAGATTGTGTCGAATTCGCAAAGGGTTGTCAGGAATGTCAAATCCATGCAGGCATACCTCATGTGCCAGCAAGTGAGTTACATTCTATTATAAAGCCTTGGCCATTCAGAGGTTGGGCTTTAGATTTGATTGGTGAGATTCGACCAGCTTCTTCAAAAGGGCAGAAGTACATTTTAGTAGGAGTAGACTATGTCACTAAATGGATTGAAGCCATACCTTTGACAAATGTAGATCAGGAAGCAGTCATAGATTTCATCCAGAAACACATAGTGTATAGATTTGGAATACCAGAGACTATAACCACTGATCAAGGATCTGTGTTTACTGGCAGAAATATGCAAGCATTTGCAAGAGAGACAGGTTTTAAGTTGTTGACTTCGACACCTTATTATGCCCAAGCAAATGGCCAGGTCGAAGCAGCCAACAAAGTGGTGATAAACCTGATAAAGAAACATGTGGGTAAAAAACCCAGAAATTGGCATAAGACCCTGGATCAAATCCTTTGGGCTTGTCGAACCTCTCCTAAGGAAGCAACTAACTCCACCCCATTTAAATTAACCTATGGACATGATGCAGTATTGCCTGTCGAAATCTGTTTACAGTCAATACGAATTCAAAGACATCATGAGATTCCATCTGAAATCTATTGGAGTATGATGATGGATGAATTGGTTGATTTAGACGAAGAAAGGTTGCGTGCTTTAGAATTAATAAGAAGGCAGAAAGAGAGAGTTGAAAAGTTTTATAACAGAAAAGTAAAATTCAAAGCCTTTTTAGTAAATGATTTAGTCTGGAAAGTGATCTTGCCCATGGAGAAGAAAGACAGAGTGATGGGAAAATGGTCCCCTAAGTGGGAAGGACCTTTCAAAATTTTAAGAGTTTTTTCCAATGGTGCATACGAAGTCGAAGAAATAGAAAAAGATAGAAGAGTGATGAAAATAAATGGGAAGTACTTAAAAAAGTATAAACCAACACTGCACGAAATAAAAATAAGAACAAACTAAATTACAAAGGAAACTTGTCTTCGCCAAACAAATGGCGTAAAATAGCATTACATATAAAAAGTGCTAAAAGAAAATATCCCAAAACAAGTAAAATTCCTAAGTCCTATTACAAAATCACTGTCGAAGGAATGTGGTTTTGAGCTCGTCGAATTTTTTCTTGTGGAGTTGAATTCGACGCTCACAAAGGCTTTTGCTGACAGTCATTTCGTCAAGCTCCCTGTGAAGTCGCTGGGCTGTTTCTGCATGTTGTAGCCCCTTCCGGAGTTCACTGTCTATTGCTTCCTGATTTGGTTTTTGAAGAGAGGCCTGGCGTTCTTTTTCTCGGAGGATTTTTCTTTGGAGATCAGCGATTTGGGCTTGGTAGGCTTGAATATTGCTTTCACAATCAGCAGCAGCTTTGGTGTATTCGTCAGAAAGCTTATTCAGCTCTGAAATCCTTTCTGTCGAAGAAGCCACTGTGTTCCATGCTGAAACTTGCTCCTCAGACTTGGCTGTGATCTTTTGGGAGAATTCTTTTTGTCGAACCAGATCAGCGCTGGCAGAATCAATCAAAGATATCAAATCCATCACCAGATGGCTTTCCTCAGTCGAAGCCTCCAGCAAGTTGGCACTTTTTAGGAGCTTCTTCAGATCATATTGAGCAGAAGTATTCTCAGCCAAGACCTCAAACAGGTCAACTCCAAGGATCCTTGCCTTGATCTCATCCATGATGACATTGATTGGTTGAAGGTCGGAAGTGGCCCCTGAAGCTGTCGAACCACTGGCAGAGGAATCGTGGAAGTTATACCTGGTGTCGAGCAAAGCTTTTAAGTATTCAAAGGGTTTTCTAGCCTTCAAACTCTCAATTTCTTCATGAGATAAACTCGTCGAAGCAGTGCCCAAAGAGGTTTCGACAGGAGCCTTTGATGAAGAGGGAATGTGTTGAGAGGTTCCTCCAATGCTCAAGTTAACTTCTGGCTGGTTCGACAGAGTAACCTCTTCTTCGACATTGTCTTTGTTAGCCATGGTGGTGTTAGTTGGATCTGGAGTTTGTACATCCTGAGCAGTGGCATTCTCATCAGTGTTTGGTATAGCAGCGGTTGTTGGAAGTGGTACATCTTGATCTGAAATAATTTTTTCGGCAGTGGGGTCTGGTCGAAAGGGAGAGTTGTTGTCGGAAGACTCAGAGTCACTAAGGTCGAATTCATCCAAGGTTTGAGGCCCATGGATCCCTGCATCTGGAGTGGCATCATCCCGGAGTCTTTCAGCCAGAGTCCTCTCAGAATTAGAGGGAGCATGCTCTTCTTGGATTGCAGAGGTCTCTTCGACATCAATAACAACCTACAAGCAAAAAACACGAAAGAAGAACTTGAAGATTAAGATACATTCAGTCAAGGCTGGATTGGTGATTGTCGAAATGATTACCTGAGGAATTTCAGTATGGGCACTTGAGTCCCCACTTCTTTCGCTCCTTGAAGGAACTTTGCTGACCGGACTGGCAGGTGGGGTTCGTCTTTGGACCAGAGATCTTTGGGACGCCACTGTTTTAATTTTTAAACCTTTGTTTCTTTTCAAAGGCTGGGGTTCAGGGGATTCGTCCTCGGATTCTTCGACGCTTGTTTCTTTTTCTTCTGTTTTCCTTTTCTTTGCTGGGGTACGAGTTACCTATAAGAGAAAGAGAAGAAGTGTTTAGTATAAGAAAATATGAAGTATACAAATAAGGAGGGATGTTCTGTTTGTGTCGAACCCTTTTTGTTGTTGAAGGGGTTTTTTCGACTGTTTTTGAAGAAGTTCCTTCGCCAGTAGTCTTCCTGATAATTCTAACAGCTGAAAAAGAAAAGTTGCATGAACATTGATATAGTAATAAAAGGAGTTAGAAACAAAAAGAGAAATATGGTCTCTTCGACACCTTCAAGAATGGGTTCGTCTATAGTAACGTGTTCAATCCCAATATGAAGGTGCCCAGTGAAGTTGTGCAGATGATACTTCGTCGCAACCACGCGTTTGGCAGGTTTTTTGTTTCTTTCACGAAGCAGTTTTAAGTCTGATCCACATACAAACCAATCTGGAAATGGAGGACACAAGGCCACTCCAAATTCTGCAGAAGGAAGTGGAGGGAATTTTGGAGGAAAGGTTGTGAATGCAAAGTCGTAGTGTGCATGTGGTGGAAGGGATGAAGGAAACCACAATTGGTTTAATTTCTCTGTGAGTTTGAATTTTAAAGATCTTGCTGCTTCAGCTATGGTTCGACGAAGATCATCAGGCCTGTAAATAGTTTCAAAATACTTTTGAAACTTTTGAATTTCTTTTATATGTTGGTCTGTACCTTTTTTCTTCTTGTCCTGCACAAAGGTAAAAGCATTTGTCAGAAGAGCAGTGAAAGTTGCTACGTCGAAAAAGTTGTTGATGTAGTATTCCTTCCACCAAACGTCGAACTCTTCAGTGCAGAGGAAGTTTGGTATAAAGATGGTGGGATAGACCTCCAGAGTTGGGTCGAAATATTTGTTGTACAGTTCTAAGCTCTTGTCGAAATGGTGAAATGAGTTGTAGAAAATGATAGCACCTTTCTTGTGGTAGATGGGCTTTGTCTTCGTCTGGATTAATCCAAACTGCCTGGCTACCAGATTGGGTTGGTATACAATGAGAGATACCTTTGTATTGTTGAGGCTATGATGAGAAAAGAAGTGTCTAGGCATAAGAAAAGCTTCCCAAATGGAGATGTAAGAGTCTTCATCTTTCTGGTCCTCCACTGGGAGTCTTCTGGTGAACCATCTTGGACCTACTTGTCTATTGGCGAAGGGTGCCATTGAAGGAGAAAATTTATAGCGTTTGGCGAACATCATGATGTAGCCAGTAAATGCTTGTTGAAGGCTTACATTCTCATCAGTGGGGGTCAGTTGAACCAGCCTAGGCCATTCGACACGCCTTTCTTTGACTGTTTCTTCGACAACAGGCATTTTGTTAGGGATGAAGTTTTCAAAAGTGGCATTCAGCCATAGTTGTAGAAGCCAAAAGGGGCCTGTGAGACTGATGTTACCCTTTTCTTTGAGGGATTTGAGATTGCTGACACTTTCACTTAGAGATTCATAAAGGTTTGCTAGAAGCAACTCACTCAGGCAGAATGCAACTCCATTATGAAGCTGATTAGCCATAATGATGAAACTTCTAGCCACCTGAAGGGACCTTGTACAAAAGACAAATTTGGACAACCATAGGCTGAGAAAGGCAATGTGCTCTTCATCAGAGACTTCTTCATGGCTTTCACCTTGGTGATGGGCTATGAAAACAGAATACCCAGCATGCTTGGTGTCGAAGCCTATGGGATCCTTGTTCAGA
Source organism: Lathyrus sativus (assembly GCA_963859935.3). Classification (NCBI taxonomy): domain Eukaryota; kingdom Viridiplantae; phylum Streptophyta; class Magnoliopsida; order Fabales; family Fabaceae; genus Lathyrus; species Lathyrus sativus. Next base: position 331,622,960 of record OZ012741.1, read on the forward strand.
TGTTCAGGGTTAAATATTTCCCCTAAAGGACTAAGGCCAGTTATGGCTGCTATGTCGAATAGGGTGGGAGTCATCATTCCACAGGGTAAGTGGAAAGTGTTGTAAGTACTATCCCAAAAGTACAAGGAGGCCAACAGCATGTTTTGGCAATAACGGGGACCTTCTTTCGACAACTGGATTAAGTTATAAATTCCAGTTTTCTTCCAAAATTTTTCTTTGGCTTTTTCAACCCTAGTTAACCATGTTTGGTACTCAGAGGGATCCTTTGTCAAAGGGGGACTCCTAAAAATCCTATTTTGATTTAGATAAGACAGATCTATCTCTGTCGAATCCATAAGGACTTCAGGTTCTTTTGATGAGGTTTCGACAGGTTTAGGGTTTTTATTAGCAGCTATGGGTTTGGAAGCAGAATAGCAAGGGTAAAATTCTTTTAAACGCTTAGGGTCCATAGTAGGATCAAAAATGGGGCCTAACATAGCATGATGGATTCCAGAAACAGAGATAGGAATTATTACCTGTGACCTGTAAATGCTTGCCTTTTCCCTTTCATTTGGGGGTTCTGGGAAGTACTGCTGATGCTGAGTTTGGGTAGGCCCAGATAATACGTGAGCAGGAGGAAGATCCTTGGTTTTCTTTGTCTTCTTTGCACTCTGTCCAGTGGTAGTCTTGGGAGGAGCCATTGATTTGTTGAAGATGGTGAAGAAACAAGAGCTCTGAAAGACTTGGAAATGGAGTTTTCACGCTTGGGTAAGAGAAGATTAGAGAGAATGGAAAGTGTGAAATGTTATTGAAAGTGGTATTTATAGAGTTTGAAATAAATGAGAAAAAAAAAAGGAAAATGAAAAGATTTTTTCAGTTGGGAAAAGGGAAACATGCATGTTAATCCATTGGTGGAGATTGAAAGTGGCGGTTGGTAGTGAGCCATGATTTACCTACAATATAGGGTCATGGGAGATTGTGTGAAACGTGGGCTAGATGTGACGTTTCATAAAGTGAAAATCATTGTGTTTCCTTGGGACTCAACAAAAAATCACTTTACAATAAATGCAACTGGAAGTCAAAGGTCACTTCGACAGCAAAAGACATTTCTCCTTTGATAGTCAAAAATATCTTTGCTGGGGGGCAATTTGTAAACCCATAATTTCGACAAGATTAAAATTCAGGCTTTAAGGTCATCTTTGTCGAAGGATAGCATCAGGAGAAGAATCCAAGAATTACTGACAAGGTTTTAAAGTTTCATTGTTTCGACAGAAATAGATATAATGTTCTGGCAGAATAGTTTGGAGAGTGTGTGACTGAGGGCTTCGACAGAAGAAGTTTGTTAAAAAAAGATAAGGTTTGGCAAGTGCTGAAGAGTTTTTCTCCTTTAAAAGGGTTTCGACAGTTTTGAAGAGTTACAAGGTTTCGTCACCAAGGAAGAGATTCAAATTCAAAGGTTGTAACCTTTGGCAGTTGGACACATGGAGGTTTCAGAGAAGAAATTTACATGCAGGCTGACACTTGTCGTTTAGTTATAGTTTTTCCGTTCTAAGCAGTTATTTTGTTTGTGTATAAATAGGATAGTTTGTGGTTAGAATGTGTGTGTGAAAATTTGTACAAAATTCCTGTAAAAGCTCTAAGTACCCAGTGTGAGAGAAAATGAGTCTAGTATTTGGAACAATGTACGTTTAAACACCAGTTATATTTCAAAGTCATTTTAAATTACTTGTTTATTCTTCAAGTCCATGTCATTTTAAATTTCATTTACTTTTTGCAAGTTTTTAGCCTTTCGACATTTCTTTGTTCTTGTTTAAACTTTTAACCTTATTTCATCTTTAAGTTCAAACTTTCGTTACTTGCAAAATCAAAGTCCTTAATACTTTGACAACATTGATAAAACAAACCGCAAATTAGTCACCAAAAGTCTAAGAGTATTTCGACAGAACCAAATGCACATGTATCCTAGGACTTGTATGGTTGGTCCTGCAAGTAACCCAACTTTCTGAAGAAATTGGTTAACCAGAGGTTGTTCGCCAGAAAACACAGCGAACACTCTTCCAACACTCGGAGTCTTCTACCATCGTCAAGAGCTCTTGGATCTACTAACCCGGTCATTGGAATATCTCTCCGGTAATTCATCACAGGGAAAGCGACACATTGATTGTTAACAGGAGGATAATGTTCATTTCGGGCAACAAACTGCTCATGTTGATCTCTGTTTTCAACAGTAGGCTGCACAACTTGGTCTGCAGTTAGATTGTTCGCTTGCGGGAAGCCTTCCATAGAATCATACTGATGGTTGGGCGCCGTGGCAAACCCTGCCAAAGTGTTGGGAGACTGGAAATTGCCCTCAGACATAGCTACCAATTATCTGCAACTGACTACACTGCTCGATTCTGCTTAAATCTGCCTCAGCCCCTTGGTCGTCTTCGACACTCTACTCTTGCCTCAAACAATTCCCCGAGAATCACTGTCTGGTGAAAACAAAGGCTGGATAAGTGCTCTGACCTGCTAGAGAAATGCTATGCAGTATGATTTATGCAAACAGAAATACAAAAATGCTAACGTGCATGTGTGCATTGGAGATATTTTCCCTCCAATTCCAGTGTCGGTGGTAGCAAGACGAGATAAACCCTAGAGATAACATTTGGAAAAACCCTCATATATTGATTAGAATAACTGTCTTGTCAAGAAGTTACATAACGATGCTCCATACAGCTGATATGACAAAGAGGATCCCAGCCAACATGCCTGGTGGTGATCTCAACATACAGAATACAAGAGAGAAATCAAATACGGGTACGGTTGCGGAAGTCTTCGACCATCTTCTTCGTCTCTGCATGATCCGGTTGATAAATCAAACCTTCTATCAGCCGATCCCTCTTCCTGACCGTCCCCTGGATGTCCCTGACAAAGTCTTCCCAAGCCTTATCATTGGCACCATCCCCGGGTTTGGGTCTCTTGGCATCTGCTCTATGCTGGAAGTCTTCCAAATTCTTTATGGCATCTGTCAACTTGCGCTCGGCTTCGTATCGGCGACAGGCTTCTTCTTCAAGCTCTTCGTTCTTCACTTTGACCTGTTCTTCTAACTGAGTAATCTGTGTCTTCAGCTCTTCTTCTCGCTCCTTGCGCTTGGTCATAGTGAGGTCCCAGTGTTCTCTGAACTTGGCTAGCTTTGTGTAGGCCCTTTCCAGCTCTTGCTTCTTGGTGGCCAACACACTACTAACGGAGTCTACATCTAACTCCAGACGCTTCTTGGTTTCAGACAATTCCAATAGCGTAGTCTTCAGATGTTTCAGAGTTTCAGCCTGTTGCTTAGAAATGTATCCTGTTTCAATCTTTTCATGCCGAAGCTGGGTATTCTCCTGCTCTAAAGCCTCTTTAGCCCTGGCTAGCTCTTCTTTCTCCGCCATCAGTTGCTTGTAGACCTGAACGTCCACAGTGGTAGGCTCCTCTACCGGAGGAGGATGCAATGGCTGAACCGCTGGATACGGCATAAGGAACTTCACAGCTCGCTCACGAATCCATTCTATATACGGGCTAGGAACTCGAGTATCCCCTCTGCTACCTGAAAGCTTCCCTCTCTTGTGCAAGTTTTTCCAGGCTTTCTCAAGTTTAGTCAGCATCTCTTTCTCTATTGCCCCAGTGAGATACAGAGATTCCTGTATCTCCTCGGGCTTTGGCGCTCCTTGAGGTATGTACCCAAATTGCTTGATCAACAAGGAAGGGTTATAGTTGACACAACCTTTCCTTCCTATTAACGGAACATTCGGGAATCCTTCGCCTTTAAGTATGACTTCAGCTCCAAATACCTCTTTAATGACCCATACCATGTTCTCAGCAGTTAATCCCATTAAGCGCTCGGGCCATCCTAGAGAATTGATAGAGGTGACAAAAGGGCCTGACTTAGGCATATGACTGGTGAACCACCTGCATAGGAGAGGTACACAGCAAGACACATTCCTTCCTCGTCGCTTTTCATTCTGATAATGAGTTGAATGGTGGACATCTCCCAGCAAAGTAGGAACTGGGTTTCCCGCAGCCAAAATATAGAAGGCATCAGAATCAACGAAATCAGGAATGTTCGGGAACAACACGATACCATACACACATACAGCAAGGATGACGTCAAAAACACCCCAGTTACCCTTCTGGGCATACTCTCGAGCCTTCTCCACTAAGACATCCAATGGAAATCCCCATACGTCTCCTCTTCTGATCATCTTCCCAGACAGCTCAGACTCTTTCAAACACAGGATGGCAGAAAGCTCAGCCAGCTTAGGCTCAGCGTCCGTACGATAAAAAGGCATCTGCTCACGGATCGGTATATCCAGAAGTGCAGAGTACTCCTCCAGGGTAGGAGCCAAAACAAAGTCGGGAAATACAAAACACCTGAGCTCCGCGTCGTAGAACTGTAACAAAGTATAGATGCCGCTGGTCTCGTAGGCAGATGGCTGATAAACGTAGGTCAGAATCCTCCCATATCTCTTTCTGAAGTCACCCATTCCTCTCTTCTTAGCAATAGCAATCAACTCTAACAATAGGCTGATATTCGGCGACGGAAACTTATAGGGCAATACTCTCTTCAGGTTTTCCATGTCTTGCTAGGAACAAACACCAGAACTGGAAGGGAAAATATGTACCTGCAATACACACATATTAGTTGAATGCAGATGGTAATGCAATGATGCAATATGATAAATAATGCAATCTGCGAACATAGGGGCTATGCTGTAGCCTGAAGAGGAATATCTCTGTGATCAAGAACAGAAAACCAACACGGTCATCAGAACCTCATGCCAATAACTATCATCTGATACTCAAAGTATCAATCCCCTGGTAAGAAAACCATCTGAACCCCTGTATCTGACGAGAATACCATCTGATAATAGCCCCAACCTCAGATAAGAAACCCATCTGACCCAGACAACACACCTGGAGATGAATCAAGAATACCATCTGATAAAGATACTGAATCATGGTTTCTGAAGGCCAGTTTTCCTGCAATAACCCAGTCCCTCTCACAGGTAGGATAAACCTAATCCACGGACAAAGGTACGGCATCCTATGCGGTCATCAGCGTCACAGACTTTCATGAGTGACGATACGATTCCCAGAAGGAGTGGCATCATCAAGTCATGAAGAGGCCTCACTTAGCTGACTTCCAAATGATCGGTCCCCAGAGTCGACAACCCTCACGTCTGGACTCCCCTCAGATCCTCAGGACCGGAAAGGAGCACCTCTGCAAGAATCTCGTCTGAGCGCAGATTTTCGTAGGGAACTGTGCCTGCTCAGCAGACAGGTTCGTCTACTACTTCTCCACAACTATATCTAGGTGTGTACTCAAGCCCAGGTCCGGCTTCTCACTCACAGTAACCTCCCTTTGCCCACAGCAATAATCATAACAATATAATGCTGGAAAATAAATGCGGAAAGGTAAAGGTACAAAAAGTAAAGTGCAGAAAAGTAAACACAATATGCACAACACCCAACCAATAAACACCCAAGCGCTAGGATTGACTCGCGTAGGGGATGGGAAACGGTCCCAGCATAAGGGATGGGAAAAGTCCCTAGATGCTATAGGTCCCCAGCAGAGTCGCCAGCTGTCGCTACTGCGAAAATCGGCGCCGGCTTGACAGGAGAGTCGCCACCGTGCGTTATTTATCCCTCAGAGCGGGAAAGGAAACGCTCGAAGTAAACCTCGCAAAGACGGGAAAAAGGTATGGTCATCGCAACCAAAACCTGGATTCGGGAGTCGGTTACGCAAGGGGAAGGTATTAGCACCCCTCACGTCCATCGTACTCGATGGGATCCACGCTTGGTGTTTATAGGTAAAAGGGTGTGTTATCTATCTACGCTAATGGCTGGTCTGAAAAGAAAATAAAAGGACAGGACTCGACAGAACATACGGTGTTCTGGGCCTACGTATTCCCTCGTGCAATGGGAAAGTCAGAGTCAACGTAGTTCGACTTCCTACGTCTAAACGGGGGAAAGGTTGCTCGCCAGGACATCGCGTCCTGTGCCTACGTACTTCCATCTGATATGAAAGATCAGAGCAAACGTAGTTCGGCTAACTACGGGTAAACAGGGGGCTCTCACACAGCAGCGAGAAAACAAACTGGTCCTAAGGCTCGGGAACCTACAACTACGATCTGGTCTCAACTGCGCTTGGGCAAGAGAAGGGGGTAACAATTAGTCGTTAGCGGGAAAGTCTCGATCGCACAGCCGCGAGAGAACAAAGGTTAGTCGTTAGTGTGCTCGCTAGGATATCGCATCCTATGCCTACATATCTTCGTCTGGAACGAAGAATCAGAGCAGCTGTAGTTCGGCTAACTACGGGTCAAGCTACTCAAAAACTCCTACAGAAAGGAAAGGGAAACCCTAGAACTATAGCTGAGAAACAGGGGAATCTATATACTGCTATCACACCTGGTTGACCATCCTAATGTCTATCATAACAACTCCGCAACGGAGAAGTCAGAGCTCCTAAGGGATCATGGCAACAGGATTAAACTACAAACAAGAAACGGTATAGTAAAGGAATACTGAAAATATGCATGAATGCAACAACTAGACAAACAAGGCACAGAGGCCGCAACCCACAAAGGCAAGGGAGCTCAGCTCTACCAAATACCAACAAGCAAAGCCACGCAATAACAAACAAGCAGAAGGAGGACCACCTCAACTTCTAATGCACACAAAGTCTACTTCTAATATGCACCTACTCAGAACTATCCATATGAACACCTAAATCTAATGCAACGTAACATCATTCAAGTCAAACAACACAAAGAGACTAACCCTGAACAGGGCCTCCACCTATAAAACAAGAAACTACTCCTGGGCAAGGCCCCTGACAAACCTGAGACAACTCTCAATCTATCTCTAGACAGAACTCTACACAACACCTTAAGCAGGGATCTAAGCAACAACCTAATCAAAACCTAAGCAGGAGGCATCAATCCCCGTCTCCAAGCTTCAGAACAAGCTTACCAGAGAAAGGAAGCTAAGCAGACAAGCTCATAGTGCTTTCCTCAGGAAAGTACCAGGAGGTTACTACTCAGGAGTCATATCCTATGCGGCTCGACAACTGTGATCAGTTTATATTCCTCCTCAGGAGAAATTAAACTCACATGAAGGCTCCGGCATCACGGGATACTTGAGAAATACCTATATGCACTAGGGGAACTAAGTGAACAGACCCATAGGACCTTCCTCAGGAAAGTACTAGGAGGCTGACACTTAGGAATTGTACCCTACGTGGCTCAACAACTGTGATCAGTTTACATTCCTCCTCAGGAGAAATTAAACTCACAAGTTGGCTCCAACATCACTGGATACTTGAGAAATCCTAGACAAACTAATGGAACTAAGTGAATAGACCCATAGGACCTTCCTCAGGAAAGTACTAGGAGGCTTCCACTTAGGAATCGTATCCCATGTGGCTCAACAACAGGTGATCAGTTTACATCCCTCCTCAGGAGGGATTAAACTCACAAGTCGGCTCCGACATCATTGGATACTTACGAAAGAGGTGAGAAGAAAGAATGAAAGTCATTCATAGTGCCTTCCTCAGGAAAGTACCATAAACTCCCTTCAAACTTCAGGATCTCGAACCTCACAAACAGACAACAAGCTCCTAGACTAAGCCTCAATCCACTGCCTCTCTGCAAGCTCCAACAGGACTTCCATCAGCTCCCACCTTCAAGAAGAACCCATAGGCCAACAAAACACCAGAGACTATCTCTGAAGTTCAACCACAGTTGAACTTCAAAGTCAGAAGTCATCAAGACTTCTCCTATCTTCAGGCTCAGACAAATCACATCAGGACACCCTACAAAAATCTATCAAAAATCTAATGGGAGACCTACATGGCTCTAGGATAACATACTGAAAAATCAGAACAAAATTCCACACCAGATGAAAGAACTAAAATCAGCAACACAGACATATCCACAGACCAATTATTCAACATCAATAACAGGGAAAAAATGCAATTAAAATGAAAATGCATGATTAAGCTAATGTTTTTGCACTATAAAATTCTACACTGAATTACGAGTCTACAGAAAAAAGAACGGAATTATTCGACTAAATCTACCATTTTTTATGAATTTTCTAATGATATGCATGCATTGAAAATATTAAAAAAACATCAATTAAAATGAAAAAATATGCAAAAAATAACAAACAAAAATAAAATGTCATTTTTATTTTTATTTAATTTTCTTAACATTTTTCATGAAATGGTAGAAAAAAAGAATTATTAAAAAAACAATTATTTACATTTTTCTATGAATCATTTGATATGCCAAAATAAAAGAAATTAAGATAAAATTGAAATAAAGCTGGGGGTACTATCAGCAAAGCAATCAGGTTATTATTCATTGGGCCCTACAGGTGGGGGTGCCAACAGCAAAGGGCGTAAGGCCCAGGTTTAATATCCAGAAAAAGCAAAAAAAGCTGAATCTGAGCGCAGGGGGTGCAGCGCTATCAATTTCTCAGTTGATAATCCATGGGCTTGGAACAAGGGGTGTTGAAAGTAAATAAGGCCTAAGGCCCATATCCATCATCCAGATTTCACACGGCCAGGGGGGGAAATTAGCAATTGATGGGGTGTGCGTTAGTAAAACGTTTGGGCCTAAGCCCAGTACACCAACCCTAATCCATACGAACCCTAACAAACAAACCTAATCACTTCCATCCCTCTGGCACTGTTCACACTCCTAAACCCTAGCCGTTTCATCATCTTCTTCCTCTATCTCACGCTCTCTCTGAAACTCCCCCCCCAAAATCCTCAAACACGTTTTCCATCAAATCTCTAAAAGTAAACCCTAATCACTATCACGCATGCACTTAACCAAAGCAAGAAACCCTAACCTAAGCATCTCAAGAACTGCATCTACAACACACACATGCAAGGAAGAAATTAGGAACCTGGAGAGACGAACGATGCTTGACGCTCGTTGAGGAGGCTAACGGTTCGCTTACGATCCACAACCGGAGAAAAATTTCTTGATGAAGATCCAAGAAGCTTGCTGAAGAATTTGACGAGATTCTGGAAGTCTTGATCGGATGAGCGTTCTTGAGGCGATTTCTGGAGATATTGCTTGAGAAAGATGAATGTCTTAGGACGATTTCTGGAAATCTGGGATGAGGATGATTGAAGGTTTGATGCTGTTCTGGAGAAGTTGATGAAAATTGACGGAGGAGGATGAAAGTCTGAGCGAGTTCTAGAAAAGTCGCTTGAAGATGGATGAAGGTATGAGCGGATTTTGGAAAACGTGGATGAAGGTTGATGATTCCGGTGAGGGTTGATCTTTCCGGCGAGGAGAAGATGAAGGTGACGGAGGGACGATCGGAGGAAGAAGATGAGTTTTGGGGGATTTTTGATGTTTGCAGATTCCGGTGGCCGGAAGTCGTTGACGGTGGCCGGCGGTGTGCAGTTAGGGCTGATGCATGGCCGCCGGTGGTGTTCTGGTGAATCTCCGGTGAGTGATGTGGGGAGGACAGATGGCGCGCATGCGCAGAGAGAGAGAGAGTGGTGGGGACAGGTGTGAACACGTGGAGGAGTCTGGGAAGTCTCTGAGTGGTGGTGGCGTTCTCAAGGCGAAACGCGTGGGGCCCTCCTTTCTGCAACACGTGGCGCACTATATACCACTGAAACACCTGGACACTTCCAGAAGCTTCTAGGCTTCGCTGGAAGAAATTGGATGCTTTCTGGACTTTCTTTTGGACTACTGATGAGAACTGGGCCTTACAAAAACATCTCAGGGCCCATACGAAAATAACAGCAAAAAAAACTGGATTAAACTAATTAACTAAATCTGATTAACACTAATTAGCACTAATTAATCTAATGATCTACTTAAGACTAATCCTAAAACAAAATTAACACCTAATTGGACTAATTTCCTAATCAACTCTAAAAACTGATTAAAGCTCTAATTAATCCTAATTAAACCTAAAAAAATCAATTAATCTAATTAAAAAAAGTCAATTAAAGTCTAATTAATTCTATATCTCTACTAACTCTATTAAACTTCTAATATCACTTAATATCTATTAAAATCCTAATATTAATAAAAGAAACTATATTATTTTCTATATTATCTAAAAAACACTTAAACCTATTTAAAATCTATAGAAAATTCTAAAATGATTTTAAAAAAAACAATTAAACCTATTAATCCTAATTTTTATCATTCTATTTAATATGCTAAGAAAATTCACTAATATTCTAAAAATGATAAAAAAAATCTACAAATGATTAAAATCTATTTAAAATATTCTATAAAATTCTAAAAAGAGAATTAAGCTATTAAAATATTCAAAAACCCTATTTAAATTCCAAAAAAAATCTGTAAAGCCTGTTAAAAATTCACAAAAGCCTATTAAACCCTAAAATTGCAGATGAATGCACATGACCCCCACAAAAGAGTGCACGAGACCAGATCGAATCGAACAGAGATCCCCGGGCATCAGAATATCCTCAAAATCACTGAAAAATCACCGAGGAGCGCACAATTTCCCGAAAATAAAACCCTGGTGATCTGGACTGGGTCTGCCATATCTGATAGACAAAAATCCAGCTGTAAACTCTGATATCCCCCTGCTTGTGCACAAAATCATACATCTGAGCTGTGAATATGAAATTAAACCCTGAGTCAGATAGGAGAATCGGTTGGTCAAATTTTAGGGTGCAACACCTTCATACGGATTTTCCAAAAATCGAAGTATTCTCTAGAAAAGAGTGGTGGCTTGTTACTGCTTCCACCATCTTTGAAAACCGGGTTAGTACTAGCGGAAGCCATTAGGATCGATAGGAACAGGTTACCTTAACCTGCTCTGATACCAATTGTAAGTACAGAGTATGCCTAAGAGGGGGTGAATTAGGCTTTTAGGGACTTTTTCCGGTTTTTCGGTATTCTTGAAATTTTACTGGTTAGGTTCTTGGTGATTAACATAGTAGAAAGTAAAAGGACAGTGGACACCAAGATTTATAGTGGTTCCCCTCACAATCCGAGAGTACTCCACTCCCCTTTCAACACGAAAGAGAGTTTTCACTATTGTTTAATAAAGTAAAACCTATCACACCATCAACCGGTGAGGCCTACTATCAAACAATAAAAATCAACAAGTGTACAAGAACAATCCTCTTGGTAACACTCACCCTTGTGTCCAACAAACCTGGATCACAAGTCAAAAACAAGTAATCTGAATACTTTTGATTTGAGAGTAATAATGGTAATGTCAATACTGAGATTGATCTTCTCCTTTTGATCAAAATTCACTCATTTAATTTCAACACAAGTGTTCAATGCTATGCATATGAAAGATATGGTCAATATGAACACTTTTGAAAAATTTGAAAAGTATTTGAAAGTGGTGAATTTGATTCAAAGAATTGTTTTGAAATTGATTATTGGAGGATTGTTTTTCAATTTGAAAAACTCAGAATTTATATGTGTAAACACACCTTTTCCAACAAGTATATTTGAGTATAATTCAAAATATGAACTGTTGTAATTTTCAAACCATTTTTGAACTTGAAACAAAGCCATTTTTCAAAATACGTTCAGTGTTAATCGGTTAACCTATATGGTTAATCGGTTAACACTTGAACGTTATACCAAAATATTCAAAATTTGAAATAGTTAACCGGTTAACCTATATGGTTAATCGGTTAACACTGCTATTTTTCAGAAAAATGCTTATAAAAATAGTGTTATACCAATTCTAATAGTTTAAAAAGTATGCTAATGCAATGCGATCAAATGATAAAGATGTTGAACACTTGTATATCAATTAAATTAATGGATTTTGATATACCATAGCTTGTGTCCAAAACTTGAAAGTTGATCAGTCAAATGTTCATGAAGCTTTGAATGTTGATCACTTCCATTCCACTTGATCTTGGTCTTTTGAAAGCGTTTGCCTTTTTGCACAGATGAATTATTCTTGATCTTGATGTTGACGTCATCAAAACTTTGAGATGAAGCTTGCTTCTACATTCACTAGGAAGGGTAAAGCCAAGGGAATTCGTTGGTGTAGGCTTAGGTTACCAACTGGGGAATTCTTGCATCAATTTTGTCATAACTTCTTGAAGTAGAGATTCACCGGAAAATTATCATGACCACCTGAAGTAGGGACTTACTAGAGACATGGGTAAAGAGTGTTGTGAGAACAAAGTAATTCTGCATTGATGAACTGCGTGGTGGTTGCCATTTCAAACAACAGTTGTTGTGAATGGATAAAATAATCTTCAATTCTTAAATGCCACAAGATCACATAGTTTATGAGAAGAAAGTCATTCCAAGAGGATTTTACAGAAAACTTGGAATCCAAGATGTTCCAATATCTTCCAACTCTTGGAGAGATTTGTCGAATCTTGACGTAACTGCCCCAGATTGACTGCATTATGTATAGCTGAAAATTCAAACTTGCCCCCTTAGGGATGGTTAGTTTGTGAAAGCAACAACTGGGAAACAAACTTACCCCTGGTCAGCAGAGTCTTCAGGCAACATGCCCCTGGATATGATCATTCTTAGAATGTTTCTCCCTTTTTTATCAGAGTTTCAAGTCTCAAAAGATTAAGCTCATCATTGTTGTTCGTATGCAAGCTTTTATAATGTCAAGCAATGTTAGCGAGCAAAAAAATGTTAACTCTAAAACTGCTAATGCAACACACATGCTTGTCTTGAAGTTTTTATTTATTTATTGAAAAGATATCACAATAACTTGTGACAAAATAACTAGTTAGGATAGGAAATTAATTAATTTTACAAAGCCAACACAACTTTTGAGCTTAGCTCATAGGAGTCAGGAAACGTTATCTCGTCGAGTACACTTTTAAAATAAACCCTGCTTCAATTAGGTCTTTTGAGGGTTGTATCATGGCTTGGTTCACGACTTAAGAAATAAAGGATGTAAGGCTCAAAGTTTATTTGTGCCTACCCATTCTTCGTGATGTTCTTCAATCCTACCTTCAGTTAACCTGACACGATCACTCATCTCTCAACAGTACCATTATCAAGAGGGCCTCAACTGAGCGGTGATTCTCAAGTCAGTTTGGTCGAGAATCAACTTCCTATAAGCCTTCTCAAATATATCACCTTCCTATCATAAGTACACTCAAGTCTAGATGTAGGACCTTTCTCACCACACAAGGATAACAACCCAAAGCATAAACAGATATAAATAAACATATATACAAATAAGCAGACATATACAACAATAAACACAAATAACACAAGTTAGGGGAACCCATGTTATTTAATAAGGGAGTCCCCAGTGAAGTTGCCATTTCTGTCGCGGTGAGAATTGGATACCAAGCTATTGATTAACTTGAATCGCAAATCATTATTCACCACTGGCCTTTAATTTCTCCAAGGGAAGGGAAAAAGAATGAATAACCCAAAATATGCGATGCAAAGCAAAGCAAAAGAGAATCTAAGGTTAGGGGGTTGGTTATACCTTGGGAAGGTGTTATCATCCTAAGTATCTATAGTACTCTACAATAACCTCTTGTTTTATTGTGTTATTTGTTATTTTGTCTGCTAAGGGTGAAAAAGAAAAAGGGAGACCTAAGGTGTTATTTCTAAGTATGATCGCCAAGAAGTTGCATCTTGTGCCTACTGTAACACCCCGTTTCCCCAAAATAAAATAAAGCAATTAAAATAAGCACATATCCGAGTTTTCTCACAACGGGATGTCACAAATTCAACAAAATTCCACAAATCGTTTCTCAAACTAATTTCTTTGTAATATTGCAGCGGAAAAAGAACTAGTCTGTCATAAACCACATAGCGTATATACATCATCAATATCATCATGTACAACATGTACGACCACTGCCCAAAATATACAAGATAATCATTCAACATCATCGCCAATCCACAAAATAAGATACGTCACGGGGGCACACATAATCATTAACAAACATGAAAACTCCCCAAAAGCCCCGGTGTTACGTATCTTAGAAATCCTATGACACTGCCACATCCAAGCTAGCTAAACACCTGAATTGTTTGTACTTCTGAAGAAGCACAGACCAAAACAACAACAGAGGGGTGAGAAATCACGATCAAATATTAACGGTATAAATGTACATGAAATAAAAGGCAGAAACATATACACATCATTTCATACATATAACATATTCGGACCTATTGTCCCATGCCAACACGACACACATACAACAATGCAACACATGTACTCGACTCAACAACATGCGGTACCGACTCAACTCAGGATAGATCGCATACACTCCATCCGAGCAACGATCTATCCCTACCACGCTCCTCCTGAGCCCATAATAATCAAATCTCAGGATAGATCGCATACACTCCATCTGAGCAACGATCTATCCCTACCAACATTCCCCACTTGGAACACGAGTGATCGCATACACTCCATCTGAGCAACGATCCAAGTCCCGTCCACGCTCCCCACTTGGAGCACGTGAGTGAATTACACACCACGTCCATGCTCCCCACTTGGAGCACGTGAGTGAATCACATACACTCCACCGAGCAATGATTCACCATGTCCACATTCTATGCAGACACTATGCACAACAACACAGCACACACAGTGCACACGATCCTACTGATCTATCGCATCACATAATGCATACACACCAAGCACACAAAGTGCATCTGATCCTACTGATCCAATTCCTCATGCAACACATCAATACAATGCATAGAAGGCGTATTGATCCTACTGATCCACTCATCACAACAGCATACAAACACAACACATATAAAGCATATCGATCCCACTGATCCACTCATCACACAACACACGAACCTAAGCACACGAGGTGCACACGATCCTACTGATCACAATTTATCATATATCAAATATATCTCATCCACCATCACAGTCATCCATCCTAACATACACCAATTCAATTATCAAAATCGTACGAATATCACGGAATCGTATTCCGACACCATACATACACTCACCACAGCTCACTAATAATCTCATCACTAAACACGATCAACAAGGGTCCAAAACCACCAAGAAATCAACACAGAACAGCAGCAAAACACAAACTGTTGTCGGGCTCGCTGGCGCATTCGCCTGGCGAAGCCCCGCAGCGAACACTCGCTGACCATTTGCCCGGCGAAACCCCTGGTGAAACCAAACAGAGGCTACTGGTAGCATTCGCTGCCCAGTTCGCCTGGCGAAGGCTCGCCCCCTCATTCGCCCAGCGAATACCTGCGTTCTCAGAAAAAAGTAAAGTCACTGCTCGGAATCGACAACTCGCTCCGAACTCAGCCGATTCTATTCCAAGCCAAACCCCATCATACCAGACCATCGTTCCACAACCTACTATAACATCTATCCTCGATTTAACCCGATTAATTGATAGCTCAACACAATTGCTCAGTTCCGGCATAACTTCGAACTACCCGGAAACCCCAATTCACTCAAACAACTACTCTACATCACATGCAACAATCTTAACAGAACAACAACCCCATTCAGAATCAAACTTTCATATCAACATCATCATCAAACCTATGTTCTACTCAATTAACTCAATTCCGGTTTAACATCGTAAACTACCGGAATCCCCAATTTCTCAAACCATCATCAAACATCGCATGCAAGAGTTTTCAACATTCAAACATCGATTAAAATAGAAACAACAACACAAATTACCAAGCAATTCATCATCAATCATGGGGTAAGGGAAATCCCCCCTCTACCGATTATTCATGCAATTACCAATTTTACCGATCATTCCCCCCTTACCTCAAATGCAGTTCTGATGATGATGAACCTTCACAAATCCACAGCCTTCACGTCTTCCTTGCCAATCTTGCTCACTTGATCGTTCTTGTTCTATCAACCGTGCTCTTTCCTTCACAAACCGTGTTCTTCTCTATCCAACTCTAATGCCAAATGCCAAACATGCCCCTCATCCCAATTAATCCACTTTTATTCCAAATAAATAATAATCTCATTTTCTTTTAATTCCAAAAATTCAATAATTATATTATTATTCCAATAATATTATTTAATATGATAATAATAACAATAATATTAATAATAGTAACACCTTACTAATTATCATATTATTATCATCATTAATCATATTTTCTAGTATTATGGAACTTACTCCTTAACCAAAATTCCACGCAAGCACGCCGAAAATGAAAATAACATCGAAAATAAAAATAATTAAAATGGGCGTTACACCTACGTATCCTGACGGGAGTGGAATCAGAGCATTCTTAGTTCTCCAAAAGGGATGAGGAACTCTTGACTATGGTCAAGGTTCCAAGGGGAGAAGGTTCATTGATTGATTATAGGAAAAGAGATAAGTTATCATCTTAAGGAGAATACTCGACTTAACCACCACAAACATGCGGAAGACGGCCTTAGCTTCATATTAAGAGAAGGGCTCCAACTCAGATATATAATCGACGAGTATGCCACATACCTCTATTAAGCGGAAAAGATTCTACATCTTTCTCGACTATGTTATTGGGTAGGAGAATTATATCTCGACTACATAGAT